>JZKD02S0816600.1:772281-846084 GCA_000966675.3 Picea glauca | reverse complement strand
ATATTTTGTATTTTGGTACCTAACATGGCCTCATTGTTGGGACCCATTCTTAAATTTCACCATAGTGATGTTAAGGGGGGGTGTTGGAGTTACTTCACACACACCTAGGATTTATTTTTCCTAAGGTTTTTCCTTGTTTATTAGTCATTATTAGTCATTTATCCAATCTACTACTTTTTAGGAGAGAATATTCCACCTGGAGAATATTCTCTTCAGTTGACACTTCAGTTTGACTAGTTGAGTTGAGTCTAGATGTTGCATTGGTTTTATCACCATGCAACATTGGTATCATCACCATGATAATGCACACTTTCCTTGGGATCATCACCAGACTGGCACATTACCCTTGATTCCTTGATCTACTACTCACTACACTATGTTTAGTCAGTTAACTGAAGACTTGTTGACTAGTTAACTAATCTAGGTGGTAGTTCACTCCTGTAATTGCCTGAGAGACTAGACTAGGTGGCAGTTCACTCCCGTAACTGTTGGTGCATAATTGTTTCTCCTCTAGTGCGCATTCATTGAGTTATATAGAGTATATCATGTGTAAATTATTCATTATTCATTACAGTGAATGAGAATTCTTCAATGCTTTCTCTCCTTCTTCTTCTTTCTCAATTTCTCTCTGCAAATGTGTGTAGTATCTTCTAGCTAGATCTATTCTATGTAGGTTCAACACATTTACAGATCAAAATTAGTTTAAAGATGAATTTAAAGAACCTCCATTATATGTATACAAGGATTTCATTCAATATAATCATGATGAAAATGTTGCAGCAAATTCTCAAATGGTACAACCAATTTATACAAAGCCACAAGCTGAATTTCTACATTGGATTGACAGAAGTAATGGTAAAATTCATCACTTCACATTAAACTTTTATGAAGTTTATTTCTCATATGGATCATATTTTAACGAAGAAGAGACCTTCCTCACATCAAAAGAAGAAAGGAATTTGCAACAAGAGGTTCCATGGGTAGCATGTTTTATTTATGAAGACAATCAATTTTTTGGTGAAAAACAAAATACGACCTTACAATTCTCTACAAATTTTCAACAACAATTTATCTTTGCAAACTTAGCATGAAAACACAATCATTGTATGAAGGAAGAATGCTTTTAGTGTTGGCATGATTTACAGGAAAGAGTGTGCTTGTCATTGATGGCAAGAATAGCAGCAACGATGGAAAACAAGGAAAACATAAGTTCAGGAGAAGAAGCGTAAGCTTAGGAGGAGGAGAGAACATTATGCATAGATCAAGCTCATAAGAGATAGCGCTTTGTTCTTTCTAGAAGTACAGCTGAGGCCCAAGAGAGGGACTCACAGGAGGAGCAAAGGTCGAGACCTTTGAACACTTAGAAAACCTTCTAAGTCAGAGAGATCATAAATCTCAGGAGGAGGAGGGACAGTGGTTGTCGGATCAGTGTCCAGACAGAAGGAGCATGTAGAAAGATCGAGCCATCAAAATGAGAACATGATCGATGAACAACATTTAGGACGGGTATAAAGATGCGAGGAGGGTACACTCAGGAAAGTTTGATATTTGAAATTCCCAGAATGAAAATTTTCGTCAGTCGTCGGATCAATTTTGAGTGGAAAGACAGGATAAGCTAGCAAAGTTGCATCATGGAAATATCAAGTCGTTAATCCAATATCTTGATCGAATGAACAACATTCACTTTGGATATAAATATGCGAGGAGGTTACACTCTAGAAAGTTGGAGATTTGAAAACCCTAAGCTCGAAAATCCGAAATGAATAAGGACCATATGATATAGAGATCAGACAATTACCGTTAGATCAGGGAGATCTACATTGGTAGATTACATCAGCAAGGAAATGTGGCAGACCACGTGAGCAAAGGGCATATGGGAGACAATGTCAGCAAGTACACATGGAATAATCAGATGATGACAAGTGTCAAGAGGAAATTGGCTTGTGCCATGTCAATAAGTGACGTAAGCAAGCTATGTCACTACGAGAGATTTACTTCAGAAGGTTCATCACCAACAAATGTCAAAATTTCGTTCATCTCATTCATCCGATCTGAAGATCACTTCGGGTGTATTCTCGATCGTTTATCGTGCATCAGGATACGTGTCAATGGATCGTGAACTCCAGGTGAAACTTCTCTGGGAAAACACGAAGGAGAAAGGTTTGATATTGTTGAAGGCCGAAGTCCCGGAGCAGAGGATAATCGTTGGATTAAAGAGGACACCCGTCAGTAGATTGTCAACTTCGAGAAAAAGAAAAGGAAGGATGAAAGAAAGTTGAGTGTTGAGATTGTCGAACCCTGAATACCCGAAGGGATTGTGACCATCAATCTAAAAGGGACACACGTCGTTGGATCGTGGACTCCTGGTGAAATACTCCAGGAGCCAATGAGAGTTTGAGAATTGAAAGTCCCGAAGGATGGACTCGTGGAGGAGATCCTGATCGTAGATTAAGGAGGATAGGTGTCAGCAGATATTCCATTCTGGAAGATATCCAGTCAGCAACAACAGGGTTTGATATTTGACACTCACGGAGCCCGGATCATGAAGTAAACCTCATTCGTTGATGGAGGAAGGAGAGATCTAGTCCACAGACTTGAGAGGACAGATCTGAACCGTCCGTTCAAGAGCACCATCAAGATCATGAGAATGATGGTCGTGCTCCATTGTGGGTCTAGAACATGGTCAGGCCTTAATTTTTCATGAGCAGGCCACAATTGAAACCACAATTTTGGAGAAAGGATGTGTGGAGGATCATAGTGAATTGCAGGGTGAAAAGTAGGTTTCTCTCAAAATTCCTATGGACGTGCCCACAATTGCATGGTGACATGAAGCTCATAGCCCAAGGTCATATTGTAAAACAGAGCCAGTGCTCACTAGAAAAAAATTGGGAAGTGCCTTTTTGGATAGGCGTTTGGTCACCGCCGATGATCATGTGAGGGAAGGGGCTTAGAAGCGAAAGAAGCCATAATTGACTAGCTATAACTGATAGAGAAGACGAAGAGTTTCAACTTTTAAAGAAGATAAGGAATCTCAGCATAACGCCCACTGATGATGAAAACATTGAGTATAGCCGCCATAGAATTCGAAGAGCTTTAGGGTGATCACCAGAGGAATTGAAGAGTCTCTAGGTAACTACCAGTGGGATGAAGACTTGTCAAAGACACAACGACAGATGGAAAAGCGTTGAATATTGTAACTACTAGAGAAGCCAAAGAATCTCAGGATAATGACCCACTGATGAAGAACACTCTTTGAATGATCACTAGAGAGAACAAAGAGTTAGGTGCATGATCGAGCACGGACTTGGCATGATAAATATATGCATAACAGAGAAGAGAGGGTAGATGTTGTTGAGTGTGATTTGATGCAGGTAGAATCACGATGTGTGCAGCAGCTGAGATGCACAGAAGAGGCATAGCGCATAGAATGGATATGGCGCACAGAGCATAATAGGCATAAGAATAGAAAGAACAAGGGAGGCATGCAGGAAGAGACTGATGCAGGCAGAGCGGAGCAGTGTAGAAGAACAGTGATGAGACTGGTAATCCATTGATAAAATACTATATCACTATGATAAATTTATGGGAAGAAAAATTTTATATTTTAGGGTGCTAGGGAGGTGCTAGGGAGGATTGTTGTCCTCAGAGTTTCAAGTGGGTTCTTGAACACAGGGAGTTGTAGCTTACATCTGGTTGCAGCCAGAAAAACCAGGGTGGCAGGGTGGTGCAAGGGAGAACTGTTGTTCTCTATTATACAGGTTGGTGCCTGTGTGACTGGAAGTTGGTGCTTCCATCCAGTTGGTGTTGGAACACTCAGGGAGTTGGTGCTTCCTTCTAGTGGGTGATAGAGAAACCAGAGAGTTGGTGCTCTTAGCAAGTTGTTGCTTGTAAAACGAAGGTTGTAGCCTCAAGAAGATTTGGAGCTCATAATAATGATAATGTACAGAAAATAAAGATAACTTATCATATCAATAAGAAGAGGTTTTTCCCTTTATGGGTTTCCTCAGCAAATAATTATCTCTGTATATTTCATGTGTGCAATTGATGTTGAATATTCTATTGCTTACTTCCATGCTTTATTGTGATTGTCATTGAGTGTTCTATAAAGAGTTTAAAATGGGAATAATTGTTTAAGCATAGTAACAACTGATTCACCCCCCCCCCCTTCTCATTTTTCCAACAATTGGTATCAGAGCCGGTACCTTTTATCTAAGGGTAGATCCTAGAGATTAAACATGACTAGCCACAAAGGAACTTCAACCAATAAGGCCCCCCTATTCAATGGAAAAAAATTCTCCTTCTGGAAAGTTAGGATGAGAACCTACATAATGGCCCTAGGTGAAGATGTCTGGGATGTGGTAGAGATTGGTTATGTAAAGCCAGTTGTACTAGCTAATAAGGATGACAATATAGAATTCAGTTTCAACGCTAAGGCTATGAATTCTATTCTAAGTGGGCTTGCAGAAAAAGAATTTGTAAAAGTTATGCACTTAGGATCTGCCAAAGAAATGTGGGACAAACTCATCAGTAGTTATGAAGGTAATGAGAATGTAAAGGATGCCAAGCTTCAAACCTACAGATTACAGTTTGAACAGCTAAAGATGAAAGGGGATGAAACTGTTGGGAAGTATTTTCTAAGAGTTGAAGAACAAGTAAATGTAATGATAGGACTTGGTGAAAAAATTGAGGATGTCTCTTTGGTTCAGAAAATTTTGAGATCTCTGCCAAATAGGTTCAACCCAAAGGTCTCTGCTATAGAAGAACGTAATGATCTAAAATCTTTGTCTATTGACCAAATCCTAAGAACTCTGACTTCCTATGAAATGAGAATAGGTAAAGATAAACCCACCTCTAGAAAAGCATCATGTATAGCAGATACGAATGAGGATTCTGAGCCTAATGAAATTTAAGCAAAAATTGTGAGAAGACTAAAGAAAGGATCAGTAAAGTACTAAGGAAAATTTCCCTTCAAATGTTTTAACTGTGGAAAGATAGGTCACTTTGTATCTAAGTGTCCACATAAGAAATAGGATCAGAATTATGAATGTGAAAAGAAGTACAAACCCAAGAGATTTGGTAAAAAGAAAAGTCTATGTGTAAACAATGATGACTCTTCAAAAGACACAAATAATGACTCTTCCTATGAAGATAGGATTAATGAATTTATGCTTATGGCCAAAGAGAATTATGATAATAAAGGCTCGGGAATTGATGTTGACGATGAAGAAGATGTGTTTGACTTGGAAGGAGAACTGATAAGTGATCTAGAAGAAATTGCTAGACTCATATCTAAGAAGAAAAGGAAACAACAATTGTTGATACAGTTCGAGAAACACAATAAAGGACCTAATGAAGACTTTATCCTGCTAAAAGTGGAATTAGAAGAGGCAAAGAAAATAGATGACATTCTGAAACAACAGCTATCAGAAAAGAAGGCAAGATGTGAATCCTTGGAAGAAGAGGTATTAAAAACCGAAAAAGAGATGGAGAAGTTTAAAACATTGTATCTCCAAAATCTTCCAAGCATTAAAGCCACAATAGAACTTAACGATATTTTGAGAAAACATAGATCTCCTTTGTTGAAGCCTAGTTTAGTTTATGTAAATGGTTCAAGAAGAAAACAGATAGAAAGCAAAGAGCCAGTAAAGATGATCAAGTTCCAAGTCAGCAGATAATCAGACCATGAGAGTAATCTATCACCAAAAGCTAATAAAGACAAGATGATCCCTGATAATAAAAAAAAAGAGATAAAAATATGGAGCAAAAAATACCAAGAAGAATTCCATCCTTCAGGTACCAAAATTTCTTCCATGGATATGGTTTTTACTGTTCTAATTTTGGTCATAAGATTGTAAATTTTCAAATTAAGTTTAGAGGCATGCAACTGAGGAGGTCTAGAAATAAACAATCTTTACAACATAGAACTAAGAATCCAATGAATACACAGCGTAGCACCAATCACTTTGACCTACTGAACAATGAGCTTGAATGTTATAACTGTCATAAATTCGGTCACAAAGCTGCAAAATCTGAAGAAGTATAAGGCAGATCCAAGGATAAATCCTTTAGCTAGAAATTCCAACACATGTAAAAAGAAAGATAGTGAAAAATGTGGTCTATTACTTTTAGCTCAAAAACAAAAAGAACCTTGGTATATAGACAATGGATGTTCCAAGCACATGACTAGAGACAAGGATTAGTTTTTGTCTATAAGTAAAAGCAAAACAGGAAATGTAACCTTTGGAAATGATGAACTAGGTAAAATCAACGGTAAATGGATGGTGAGTTTGAGTAATGGTAAAGGAAAATCCCAGAATGTTCTTCTTGTAGATGGGCTGAAACATAATTTCCTCAGTGTAAGTCAAATGTGTGACAGAGGATGTGAAGTGGTGTTCACTTCCAAGGATTGTAAGATAAAATCTGTAAATTCAGGTCAAGTGGTGGCTAAAAGCATAAGGACAAAAAATAATGTATATGTGTTGAAAGAAGATAAAGAAGAGTGTCATCTAAGAAAACATAATGAAATCTGATTATGGCATAGGAGAATTGGACATCTAAACTTTGACCATTTAATAAAGATCAAAAATCTTGAGGCAGTAAAAGATCTTCCGAGAATATCAAAGCCACAAGACTCTGTGTGTAAACCTTACCAAGTAGGAAAGCTAACCAAAACACAGTTTAAATACAAGAGCTTTTCTTCAACAAGGAAACCACTCAGATTAGTTCATATGGATTTATGTGGACCATCAAAACAGGAAGGCACAAGGAAGGAAAACTACTTTATGTTGATCATTGATGATTACTCCAGACTTACTTGGGTTGATTTTATCAAAGAAAAAGCTGACGCATTTGAGAAATTTAAAACATTTAAGGCTTTAACTGAGAATCAAACAGGAAAGAGGTTAAAGCAAGTAAGATCAGATAGAGGAGGAGAATTTATGTCAAGTGATTTCAAGGAATTATGTGACAAACATGGGATCAAGAGAGAATACACAATCCCAGGAACTCCACAATAAAATGGAGTAGTTGAGAGGCAAAACAGAATAGTTCATCAAATGGCCAAGTCAATGATGAATGAGAAGAACATTGGTCAAACTTACTGGGTAGAAGAAATACACACAGCAGTCCATATTCTTAACAAATCCCACCTCAGACCACATAGTGACAAGACACCTTATGAACTATGGTATGAAAGACCTGCTTCAATCAAACACTTCAAAGTCTTTGGGAGTAAGTTATACATAAATAATAATAGTGAAAACCTTGGCAAGTATGATGACAGGGCTGATGAAGGCATCTTCTTAGGATATTCTACCAATAGTAAAGGATATAGATGCTTTAATAAAAGATTTCATAAATTAGTTGATTGCATTGATTTAAAGGTTGATGAAGGAGTTCCAGTAAGAGAGGTGAGAAGTATTGAGTCTACTATAGAGGACACAGCTGAAACTGAAGATGAATAGGTCCAAGAATTAGATGGAGAAGAGACACCCAGACAAGAAGAGTTGGAACAACAATCAACATAAAATCATTCCTCCATAATTACTCAAAAGAATCATCCTGAAAGTTAGATAATTGGTGAGAAAGACAAAGGTGTACAAACCAGGAGAAGGATAATCAAAGACACCGAGCAATCACATATGGCCTGTTAGAACCCTATATAATAGGGGAATCAGTATTCTGACTGATATTTGTTCAGGCATAACACATATGGCTCGTGATGCGTAGTGAAAATGTGAAGGTGGCAGAAAACTCTCAAACAGGTCTCAAATTTTATCGCAATAGTTCTCAACTTAGTTGTTATCTCCTAAAATAGCATAGTCAAGTTTTTCCATTTTAGGTGATAAGAAGTATTTGAAATTTTTATTTTTAAATTTGTATAGGCTTGTTTGAAAGCCTATTGTTTGTAAATAAGTTCAAAATAAAACATTGCATTCGATTTTCTTTTCAAAAGAGGGAATTACAGGTTTCAGTGGCTTAGGCGAACCCGTAGGCGTTCATTAGCCACCGAAAGCCTTCACTTTCGGTGGTTAATAGAGAAAATAAAAGTTCAATTAAACCATTGAAAAGGTGTAAGCTTGGAAAGACGAGAGCCTGCATTTTCGCATGATCCAAATGTCAATTGGCGTAATGATAGAAGGCTAACCACCGATAGTTAAGAAAACTGATGATGAAAAGATGGTATGATTACTCCTAATCTAGATTTGATGTGATATGGTACCTTTCAAGACTTCACATACCATTTCGCATTAAAACTATGCATGCACAGGATTTTATGTTTGTTTTAGTTCCACCTAATTGTTTAAATCTTCACATATCTTTCATAAATCCACTTCCAAGGAATATCACCATAATGATTTCCCATTCAATTAATCATTTGAAATTCCTTTGATTTAGGAATCAAACCTGAGCCTTCTGTTATCCTCAATTATATCATATAGAAGCCCGATTTTTCTGTTATGCGCTGTTAAGACTCCATTTGTCACCTCCATCTTATTGAAGCCCAAGTCATTGCTTTTCCTATGCCAATTAACTCGCCTCAGATCCATTTTTTTCTCCTAATTTTGTGCTGACTGTCTCCGATATCCCGGGAAATATCAAGAATGTACAACGCTTGTTGCAGCACCCTGCTTTTGACATTCAGAATCCTAACAAGGTTTATTCTCTCATTGGAGGATTTTGCAGCAGTTCGGTTAACTTCCATGCAAAAGATGGTTCTAGTTATGAATTCATTGGAGATATGGTATTGAAGATAGATAAAATTAATCCACAGGTTGCATCTCGAAACATTTCGGCTTTCTCAAGGTGGAAGCGATTTGATGAGGGCAGACAAACTCTAGCAAAGGCTCAACTAGAGTGTATTCTATCTTCCAATGGGTTGTCAGAGAATGTGGATGAGATTGCCTTAAAAATCTTGGCTACCTAGTTGCATTAGAGACGGTTCTCTGATTTGCAAGATATGAGGCTGGAAGGGTTTATCTCGAGACCTTAAGAATTATATAATCTACAGCTTGCATGTGGAGTGATCAGATGCAGAGACTGTTGTTGCAATAAAGGTTATGTAGTAGTAGAATTTCTTTGATGTTTGTCAGCAAATGGTCAAGGGTCAAATCTCGACCCTCGCAACTATTCATGTGCATGTATCCTCTCTCTTTTGAGTACATCAAAGCAGCAGCTTGTTTATAGCAATTGATATAAAAATCACAACTCAAAGCCAGTACCCAAGCTCCAACGCAAAGTCACATGAAGAAGAATACCAAGTTGTACAGACAGCTCAGACCCCTAAGATTAAAAATGAAAGATTCACAAACTTCAACTCCAAAGAACCTAGGATTGGAAATCCTAGCAAAGTTAGCCACTACTCTAGATGATGAAACATAACCTTCTACACAGAAAATTGAAGTCTCTAGCACTGTACCTAAAAGACGACCATCACCAAAGTAGCCTTGAACACTCATAGAAGCAGCAAGGTAATTCATTTTTGCAAAATTTGAATTTTTGATGAAAGCACAGTTTTCAGTGGTTTAGGCGAACAAGATGACTGTTCATTAACCACCGAAAGTAGAGCTTTTCGGTGGTTAATACATCCAGATTCTATCTGAGTTAACCACCGAAACCTGAGACAAGGCAATGAAGGTGTATTTTTCTCCCATATCGAAGTTTTTCTCAACCAAATCTCTTGGAAATGCTTTCCAAAGATACATATTGAATTATAGTATCAAATCCAAAATCCATATTTGATGCAAAAGAGGTTTGAGGAGGTTTTCATGTTGATTAGGCACCTATTTTTGGGGCAATGAATCAAGGTTTTATATAAATTTGGCAAATTCGAATTTTATCTTCATCAAAGGATATCAAACAGCCTTGGAAGGTTTTCTACACAGCACAGAGGTTCTAGATGATGGAAAGACCATGAAATGAGGAGATTGACCTCATTTTGAGGATCATTTCCTATCTTTTTGTAAAAAAAAATTGACTTTCTATCTTTATCAAATTTGATCCATCCTTCTAGGATCTGTAACTACTTTGTAAGGGCTATAAAGCTACAAAATTTGATGCATAAGGGGGGCTCAACCTGTGAGGTGTTTTTCTTTGGCTGGACAGTGGGCTTTTCCATTCTATAAAACTTTTTATGTAATCTTTAAATGATCGATCGGTAATGGGCATGTTGTTTAGAGGATTCTTGTGTGAAGGTGTTGGTGGCGTTTCCTTTCTCTGTTAAGTGTTTGCCCAGTTATCATTTCATTTGTTTTCGAATTCTTATTGTCAAAAGATAGTAACAGAGCAGAATTTATTGGAAAAATACTTTGCATCTGATCTTTTGGTAATCTTTATATTTCTCTTCTAAAAGCTCAGTTTAGGAATTCTTAAATGCTCCTTTGCTTCATTTTTTCTCCTCTACTTTTCTTCATTTCACACCATTAAAACTTGATTCAATCCAACATTTCCACTACCTTGCCCTGTGTAAGAGTTTTGTCTATATCTGAGAGTGAATCATATATTTAAGTGCAGACCCCATTTGCCCAATGGCCCTCCTTGTTGTCCCAAACCAACCATTTAAAAACCAAAAACCCCAATCCATCATAACTAGCCTAATATCCTATTCTAAACCAAGATAAATCATACACAGAGAGCCCTTTCTGAGTCTTGGATGGCTAGATCCAAGACTCCAAGCAGTTGAAACAGTTACCTTTGTCAATCTCTTCTTCAGCCTGGGAGATTACAGAGTGCTAACATTTTGGTGACTCCACTGGGGAACAAGCTTTTGAGTTCTCCAGAAAAATATATCAAGTTCAGATTTGACTTTTGATGGTGAACAAAATTCAAACACAAGAAGGTTGTACCATTCACCTGGCGACTCCATTGTTCAAGAGCCCGAGCTTCAAAGTGTTAGTGATAAAAAATGCACTGGCATTTTTGAAAGAACAATGCCTAATCTTGTAGGGAAAATTTTGATAGCTTCCCAGGCTCCAAATTCATATTTGAAAGCACCATTGGAAATATTAGGATTTGTAGATGTCGATCGACTATTTAAGCATGCAAAATGAAATCTCCATGACTGAGAAATTTGATTTTGAAAAAAATTGCGCTTTCACCAGTGTAGAAGGCAGAATTATAACTAGTTAGCTGGTGAAAGCTTCGCCTTTCACCAGCTAAGAAAACAGATTTTTGGGTAAATTAGTTGGTGAAAGCCTATCACGGCCAAAATAGCCAAATTTTCACCCAGATCAGGATTTTTTGGGTTTGAATGGTTTGAAATCTTCTTCAATAAGATGGTTATGAATTATCAAATCAAAATCTGAAGGCCATTCTTGGAGATGAAAGTCAAAAGAGGATTTTTTGACTAGATTTGATCATTTTCAAGGGCAAAATTATAGGGATCAAATGACACATCACCCAATTCGAATTTTATCTTTGGAGGACCAAATCAAACAGCCTTGGGAGGCTAAAAATGCACTTCATCAGCAATCTACTATTTTTAGAGATCACTAAATAGGACCTTTCCTATTTTGTTTTGATTTTCCATTCTAGATCCATTTTTATAGGATCTCATCCTACACTTGTTGTATYTGTTTTGATTTGACTATTTTTAGTAAATMTGATCCATCTTTCAAGGATCTAGATTTCATCTTGTAAGGCTATAAAGCCAAAGACATTTGGAGGACTAAAGGGTTCAATTTTGGATACTCTTTGGCTATTGTACTAAGACACTTATTTTTCAATACAGAATCAGTCTTCTTTTGTTGTTAATGACTGATTTCTTCATCTATTCCATGTTCTGTACTTTATTTCAGTTTAGCTCAGCTATTAAGAACTGTCATCTTCTTATTTAGCTCATAAACTTGAACTAAAGGAATTCTTGCTGGCTTGTATGATCCTACACACTGTTGTACTTGATTATCTAGATCAGTTTTCTCCATACCTTTTGATATTACTCTGTTTGTTCATTGATTCCTAAAAGCACTGTTTCATTCGATTGCATTGTGAGTTGTCTTCTCATTAGTTACTCTCTATTATCCCATTGATCCACACTTTCATTATTCATGATTTATTAAGTTACCAAGCATCCTTAGTCTACAACCCTAAGGAGTTTCTTGGAGTGATAACAAATTGGCGTCGTTGCTGGGGAGAGGAAATTGAAGCTTAGCTTCCTTGGGAGAACAACACAACAGATCTAGTTCTTGATGATAGAAAAGAATTAGACACTATCGGTTGTACATCATCTATCTGGCGACTCCATGAAGGGTGAATTCAGTGGCGACTCCATTGTTCAGAAATCTGTTGGTGACTCCACTGGTATGAAATGGAAAAGATCTTAGCTAAGAGGTATGCTTTCTGTGATTTTTCAGATATAACCAGTTTTCCACATCCAGTGCCGACTATAATTGAATGGGATGATTATCTTTCGAAATTCAGAGGAAGCGAGAATGATCATCCCGGTGAGCATTTATTCAATTTTCATAAGTGCATGCTTGAACATGGCTTTGTTCACGAGGATGTTTTAATCAAGTTGTTCAAATTTTCTTTAGAAGAAAATGCTCGTGAATGGTGTCAATCCCTTCCTGCTGTTAGTATCCATTCTCTGAAGGATTTTCATGTGGCTTTCAATTCATATTACGAGAACATTTACTCAGTTGATCTTATTTTTGATAACTGTTGTAAGCATTCCACATCCAACATTCAGTTAGTATTCCTTCTGATTGTGAAGATGTTGGTGATAGTCATATTCTAGACACATTTGTCATTGATTCAAATGTCTATTATAGTTTTGACTATGGGATTAAGGATGCCACAGATTTAGATAAAGAAGAACTTGTTGCTCACAATATTTATCAATTTTCTAATATTCCTCAAGATGATACGCTTTCACATGAACATGAAGTAGAAGTAAATAATCCATAGGTTGAAATTTCTCTTGCTACAGTTATTCCTGATTATTATATATCTAAAGATCTAATTTCTATAGATATGAATCACATGGATCAGTTGTCTTATATTCAGATGGAATCCGAAATTAGTAAAATTAGCTTACAAAAACTTTCAGATTTGCAGACGGATGGAATTGTCAGGAATTGTGAGAAATAGAATTTGCAGAAATCATTTAATCTCCAGCTAGAACAGCAAGAGGACTATCAAAGAAGTCATATGTTTTGCAGCAAAGGGAAGAATATGCATGATTGGACATTTTCTCTAAATCAGTATAATTGTGATTCTAGTTTTAAAGATCCAGTGGCAGTATTGCTGGAATCATATCTTTCAAATTCCCTAAAAATTTCAGATTTCATCATGTCATCGATTTTTAGGGATGAGTATGATTTGTTGAAGAAATATTTATGGCTGCTTTTATGGTTTTATAATTATATATTGATCAGTAGCATAAATGAGGTTTCTTCAGTCATCAAGTTGCTTGAATGCTTGATGTGGAAATATGCTTTTACTTAACCAAGTTGAAGATTTGGTTAATATAGGAGTAGGCAGAAGAATAAGCTCGCCATCCGAGTAGGCAGATTCATTTTCAATTGTTTTTCAGTTGTCTCCAATAAGTAGAGCAAGGCAGACTAGCAGGGAAAGCTACAGGCAGGTTTCTCCTGGGTTTCACACGTAGAAGGAAACTTATGATTTACTGCTCCACCTCAAAATCTAGATTCAGTGTGCCTCAAAGCTGCTTCCTTCATTTCTATTTTTGTGGGTGTGATATGGAAAACGTTTTCTGTTGGCGCGCACATCATTCTTCGCTTGCACCGAAACTCTACCCCTGTCATCAGAGTCCATGAGGTATTCGAGTGTTTCTAGTCAGTTGGCAGGAAGCACAGACTCACTGTCATTTGCAAAACCCTTTTTCATCCTGGCAAAACATAGTCAGGAGTCATGGAAGACCGTGTTCATGCTGTTGTTGATGGAGGCACAAGTTCTGAGACGACTGTATGAGAACGTGTATGTGTTTAATTCATCAAACACGCAGGCAACAAGCCATCTGCCAGATCAAGCCACAAGTCGACACATAGCCCAAGCCATATGTCAATCTATATGCCACGCAACAGAGTAAATCCATGCAAGTGCCAACTCCATTATTTTCATCAGTTAAAAGGTGCCCAAAATTTTGCAGATGGCGTTTTGAAATTCGATTGCTGGTAGATTTTGTTTCTTAAGTTACCAAGGAGAAATGGATGCTGGCATTGGTGAGATCTGATGCACTCAAGAATGATACTGTTATTTCCTCTGCCAATCTCCCTCAAGGTTTACAGCTATTGAATCCATTGTGGAAATCTCACTTTCTCTTCCACATTTTTTCAGCAGAGTCACTTGTTCCCAGGCATGAGCTAGCATTCTCGGATATACTATGGAAAGGCACACTATTTCTAAGTTGATTGGCTCACCCCCAAGATATGTAGGCTACACTGAAGGAGGGAAACTAACCGAAGTTGTTAGGAGACACCCTTATACGGCTGTCCTTTTCGATGAAATTGAAAAGGCTCACCCAGACGTCTTCAATATGATGCTTCAAATCCTAGAACATGGAAGACTGACAGATAAGCCAAGGCAGAACTGTGGACTTTAAGAATACCCTTTTGATCATGACTTCTAATATTGAGAATAGTGTGATTGAGAAGGGAGTCCGTGGAATTGGTTTCCAGCTTGATTATGATGAGAAAGATAGTAGCTACACAAGGATCAAAAGTCTTGTCAATGAAGAGCTGAAGCAATATTTTCGACCTGAGTTCCTGATTCGGCTAGGTGAGATGATTGTGTTTAGACAGCTTGCAAAGACAGAGGTGAAAGAGATTGCAGATATAATGTTGAGAAATACCACGCGGACACTTTCTAAATTTGGTCGTGGCAAGCCACAGGTCAATAATAAAATTTAATGCAGCTGTCAATTTCATAAGCTACCAATATCTCAAAGATTCAGGTTCCAAAAATCGCGCAGGTGAAATATCTGTGTTTGTTTGAAACATTTGACAGATTGAAGGCATTTGGACACGTGGAAGAAAGATGCAAGGAAATTTGTTGTGAAAGGGGGTTAAGGATATATCTAAAGTTTACTTCTCGCTTGGACAAAAATTGCTTTGGCCTCCACATCTTCACAGGATTTTCAATTGATTTATGATTGTTGAAGATCTAATTGCATCTCAAACTATGTAGACAGTTTTGCAGGAACATTAGACACAACAAGCAACTGTGCAATCAAATGCTAGAGAATAAATTGAAAACATAGGCCTTCACTTTCATAAAATTGAATTTGTGATTGATAACTTCTTAAACAACCCTGTGATAAAGTTTAGGAAAAGTTGTGGCATTGGATATTGAATCAAGTCAATTTTCCTGGGATACACTTATATCTTTGCATCATACAGAACACACAAGCAACAATGGAATTTGGATGAGCTTCATCAAATCTGCTAGGAATTTGGTATTGTTGAGCTTGAGGGAATGATCAGGGAAATTGATCAAGAAATTTCCATATGCCCTAGCAAGAAGATCCTTCTTGCGCTGCTATCAAATTCCTGCCATAGATAACAACAGTTGTGCATTTGGATTTCCTTTTGTATGCTCTGCAGTTGTGGTGTCATTGCTTAAATTAGTTCGATATCTCTAATTTGTTTTTTCCCCGCTTGCTTAGCATATCAATTCTTGAATCAAGCATTGCAGGTCACCTGAGGTTCAAACATCAAGTGTCAACAACACTTTATCGAGCAACTGCTAAAGAATCTAACACTCTATGCAGGATCATTGCTACTCTACATTATTTTCTTCTCAAAGATAAAACAGAACTTTCACCAGTGCAGAAGGCAGAATTATAACCAGTTAGTTGATGAAAGGCAGAGCTTTCACCAGCTAACTAGCAAATCTTAAGGCGAAATAGCTGGTGAAACCTGAGACTGGCCAGCGAAGGTATATTTTTTCCCAGATCGAAGTTTTTCTCAACCAAACATCCTGAAAATAGTTTCTAAAGATGCATATTGAATTTACACATCAAATTCAAGATCCGGATTTGATAAAAAGGATGTTTGAAGAGGTGCCAAAGTCATATTAGACACCTATTTTTGGGGTACATAATTAATTGTTTTTTCGATTCTATCATGATCAAAGCACATCTGCGAGCCTTGGAAATCTATCTGCACATATCAGAGGATCTAAAAATTCTTTGTATCTAAAGTTGCTACTGTATTGATACACGATCCAGAAAAGGTTTACAGAGACAGGGTTGCAACCGACAACACCCTCCGTTGGTGGCTTCACAGCCTGAGTTTTATTTATTATTGTAGACTTATCTGTGGATTCTTTATGATCGTCCACACAATCCAGTGGAATTTTAGTTTATTGTAGTCCTTGATCCTGCTTCTATACCTTATGTAAATGCTAGTGGTGGTGCAGCTTGGTTTCCTCATTATGTTTCTGGAAGGCTGAAATATGCAATTGGCGAAAATCCTCATGTCTTTCCTAATCATGGAAGATAGTCATGGTGGATATGCTTGTTTACCTCATGCTGAGAATTGGGAGCACTGTAAACAGAGAGAGGAGCTTCATCTAGCAAGCCCTGAGGTCTTTGTATTCTTGCAGGTAATCGAGATTCATCAAGTTTTGATTTTTGGGTAAGTTTCTATTTTTGGTGGTTTAGGCGAGCCTGTGTGTGCTCATTAACCACTGAAAAGGCTGAATGACTCCATGGCCCAATAATAAAGGCACAAGGTCTACTAGGTTCTTGGAGACCTCACAGGGAGGTATCCATCCCATTTGGAGCCAGATGTTAGCGATAAAAAATGCACTGGCATTTTTGAAAGAACAATGGCTAATCTTGTAGGTAAAATTTTGATAGCTTCCCGGGCTCCAAATGCAGATTTGAAAGAACCATTGGAAAGCTTAGGATTTGTAGATGTCAATCGACTATTTAATCATGCAAAATGGACTCTCCATGACTGAGAAATTTGATTTTGAAAAAATCTGCACTTTCACCAGCGTAGAAGGCAGAATTATAACTAGTTAGCTGGTGAAAGCTCTGCCTTTCACCAACTACGAAGCAAATTTTTAGGTAAATTAGCTGGTGAAAGCCTGTCACGGCCAGAATAGCCAAATTTTTGCCCAGATCAGGATTTTTTGGGTTTGAATGGTTTGAAATCTTCTTCAATAAGCTGGTTATGAATTATCAAATCAAAATCTGAAGTCCATTCTTGGAGATGAAAGTCAAAAGGGGATTTTTTGACTAGATTTGATCATTTTCAAGGGCAAAATGATAGGGATCAAATGACACATCACCCAATTCGAATTTTATCTTTGGAGGACCAAATCAAACAACCTTGGGAGGCTAAAAATGCACTTCATCAGCAATCTACTATTTTTAGAGATCACTAAATAGGACCTTTCCTATTTTGTTTTGATTTTCCATTCTAGATCCATTTTTATAGGATCTCATCCTACACTTGTTGTATCTGTTTTTATTTGACTATTTTTAGTAAATCTGATCCATCTTTCAAGGATCTAGATTTCATCTTGTAAGTCTATAAAGCCAAAGACATTTGGAGGACTAAAGGGTTCAATTTTGGATACTCATTGGCTATTGTACTAAGACGCTTATTTTTCAATACACAATCAGTCTTCTTTTGTTGTTAATGACAGATTTCTTCATCTATTCCATGTTCTGTACTTTATTTCAATTTAGCTCATCTATTAATATATGTCATCTTCTTATTTAGCTCATAAACTTGAACTAAAGGAATTCTTGTTGGCTTGTATGATCCTCGACACTGTTGTACTTGATTATCTAGATCAGTTTTCTCCATACCTTTTGATATTACTCTGTCTATTCATTGATTCCTAAAAGCATTATTTAATTCGATTTCATTGTGAGTTGTCTTCTCATTAGTTACTTCTATTATCCCATTGATCCACACTTTCATTATTCATGATTTATTAAGTTACCAAGCATCCTTAGTCTACAACCCTGAGTTTCTTGGAGTGATAACACAAAGTTCACAAGTGACTTCACTATCGAAGAATCCAAATTTCAAAGCATTGATGGTGAGTCAAGATGACAGGGTATGTGGAAAATCCTATATCTTGTGAAGCCATAAAAGAATTCGGGAATAAGTTAGCAGAATTTCACATTGACGAAGACTTTTTAACAACTGTGCTTCGTATTTTGGAATTGAGCAAATTTTCTCCTAAAAGTAAAATTTGTTTTCTTGAGCTAGTTGTTGAAAAGTTTGAAAATGATATTGAACTTTTGGATTCTCAAATTCAGTCATATAATTTTCGAGATCTCAAAGAATTCTTGGAAAATCTTCCTTCTCCAAAGCAAGAGGAAATCATACTACCTGTTGATTTTCAGATTGATGATTATTATGTTTTCAAGTATAAGGCTGAAGTTGTAGATGCAGGGTTTAATTTTGAGGATGCAACTGATCAACTAGTCATTGAAGATCTAGAAGCAAATATCATGCATCATGTTTTAATTGATCCTATAGCAGATTACATGGAGATTCATGTTATCTTGAGTTTTCAAGCATGTATTCTCTATAAAGACCCAATATGTCAATAGTTTCCATGTCATATAATGAGGACACATAATCAAGGTATACTTAGGATTTCACTGACAAGCAATCAAGTTGTCCATTTGTCTTTGCAGCTACTTGACTGGCTCCATTGGCATTTCTGTATTACCTGATTCAGCAAAATTATCAAGTAGAATAGGGTAGGTATATGGGTGCAAATAAGTTTAGTACTCTGAGCATTTTTCTAGTTTCAGTTTCAGATTGCTTTTCAATTTTTCAGTTCAAATGTGATCCAAACTTCAGTTTGCAGAGAGTTTTGATTTCAGTTCAAGATTTTCAGCTACCAAGGATTTTGTAGCAGATCGAGTTGCATATTGGGGAATATCCTGATGGATAAGGCACTGATTATCAAGTCCCTAGAGTTCAGCGATTCTAGACATCTCCTTCGGAGCTATCTTCCCTAGGTGGAGCCTATGTTAGAACCCTATATAATAGGGGAATCAGTATTATGACTGATATCTTTTCAGGCATAACACAGATGGCTCGTCATGCGTAGTGAAAATGTGAAGGTGGCAGAAAACTCTCAAACACATCTCATCTTTTATCGCAACAGTTCTCAGCTTAGTCGTTATCTCCTAAAATAGCACAGTCAAGTTTTGCCATTTTAGGTGATAAGAAGTATTTGAAAATTTTATTTTTAAGTTTTTATAGGCTTGTTTGAAAGCCTATTGTTTGTAAATAAGTTCAAAATAAAACATTGCATTCAATTTTCTTTTCAAAAGAGGGAATTACAGGTTTTGGTGGCTTAGGTGAACCCATAGGCATTCATTAGCCACCGAAACCCTTCGCTTTCGATGGTTAATAGAGAAAATCAAAGTTTGATTAAACCACCAAAAAGGCGTAAGCTTGGAAAGACCAAAGCCTACATTTTCACACAATCCAGATGTCAATTGGCGTAATGATGGAAGGCTAACCACCGATAGTTAAGAAAACCTATGATGGAAAGATGGTATGATTACTCCTAATCTAGATTTGATAGGATATGGTACCTGTCAAGACTCCACATACCATTTCGCATTAAAACTCTGCATGCACAAGATTTTATGTGTGTTTTAGTTCCACCTAACTGTTTAAATCTTCACCTATCTTTCATAAATCCACTTCCAAGGAATATCGTTGTAATGATTTCCCATTCAATTAATCATTTGAAATTCCTTTGATTTAGGAATCAAACCTGAGCCTTCTGTTATCCTCAGTTATATCATATAGAATCCTGAGTTTTCTGTTATGCACTGTTAAGACTCCATTTGTCACCTCCATATTACAGAAGCCCAAGTCATTGCTTTTCCTATGCCAATTAACTCATCTCAGATCCATTTTTTCCTCCTAATTTTGTGTTGATTATCTCCGATATCCCAGGCAATATCAAGAATGTACAACGCTTGTTGCAACACCCTGCTTTTGACATTCAAAATCCTAACAAGGTTTATTCTCTCATTGGCGGATTCTATAGCATTTCGGTTAACTGCCATGCAAAAGATGGTTCCGGTTATGAATTCATTGGAGATATGATATTGAAGATAGATAAAATTAATCCACAGGTTGCATCTCGAAACATTTTGGATTTCTCAAGGTGGATGTGATTTGATGAGGGAAGACAAACTCTGGAAAAGGCTCAACTAGATTGTATTCTATCTTCCAATGGTTCGTCAGAGAATGTGTATGAGATTGCCTTAAAAAGCTTGGCTGCCTAGTTGCATTAGAGACGGTTCTCTGATTTGCAAGATATGAGGTTGGAAGGGTTTAGCTCGAGACCTTAAGAATTATATAATCTGCACCTTGCGTGTGGAGTGCTCAGATGCAGAGACTATTGTTTCAATAAAGGTTCTGTAGTAGTAGAATTTCTTTGATGTTTGTCAGCAAATGGTCAAGGGTCAAATCTCGACCCTTGCAACTATTCTTGTGCATGTATCCTGTCTCTTTTGAGTACATCAGAGCAGCAGCTTGTTTATAGCAATCGATATAAAAATCACAACTCAAAGCCAATACCCAAGCTCCAATGCAAAGTCACATGAAGAAGAATACCAAGCTATACAGACAGCTCAAACCCCTAAGATTAAAAATGAAAGATTCACAAACTTCAACTCTAAAGCACCTAGGATTATAAATCCTAGTAGAGTTAGCCACTACTCTAGATGATGAAACAGAACCTTCTACACAGAAAATTGAAGTCTCTATCACTGTACCTAAAAGACGACCATCACCAAAGAAACCTTGAACACTCATAGAAGCAGCGAGGTAATTCATTTTTGCAAAATTTGAATTTTTGATGAAAGCACAGTTTTTGATGGTTTAGGCAAACAAGATGACGGTTCATTAACCACCGAAAGAAGAGATTTTCGGTGGTTAATACATCCAGATTCTATTTGAGTTAACCACCGAAACCTGAGACAAGGCAGTGAAGGTGTATTTTTCACCCAGATCGATGTTTTTCTCAACCGAATCTCTTGGAATGCTTTCCAAAGATACATATTGAATTATAGCATCAAATCCAAAATCCATATTTGATGCAAAAGAGGTTTGAGGAGGTGTTCAAGTTGATTAGGCACCTATTTTTGGGGCAATGAATCATGGTTTTATCTAAATTTGGCAAATTTGAATTTTATCTTCATCAAAGGATATTAAACAGCCTTGGAAGGTTTTCTACACAGCACAGAGGTTCTAGATGATGGAAAGACCATGAAATAAGGAGATTGACTTCATTTTGAGGATCATTTCCTATCTTTTTGTAA
The DNA here is from genome assembly GCA_000966675.3 of Picea glauca. Lineage (NCBI taxonomy): Eukaryota > Viridiplantae > Streptophyta > Pinopsida > Pinales > Pinaceae > Picea > Picea glauca. The sequence goes on along the minus strand of JZKD02S0816600.1, from coordinate 824,801 downwards.
ATTTGTTTTGACTTTCTATCTTTAGCAAATTTGATCCATCCTTCTAGGATCTGTAACTACTTTGTAAGGGCTATAAAGCTACAAACTTTGATGCATAAGGGGGCTCGATCTGTGAGGTGTTTTTCTTTGGCTGGACCGTGGGCTTTGCCATTCCAGAAAACTTTTTCTGTAATCTTTAAATGATCGATCAGTAATGGGCATGTTGTTTACAAGATTCTTGTGCGGAGGTGTTGGTGGCGTTTCCTTTCTCTATTAAGTGTTTGTCCAGTTATCATTTCATTTGTTTTCGAATTCTTATTGTCAAAAGATAGTAACAGAGCAGAATTTATTGGAAAAATACTCTGCATCTGATCTTTTGGTAATCTTTATGTTTCTCTTCTAAAATCTCAGCTTAAGAATTCTTAAATGCTCCTTTGCTTGACTTTTTCTCCTCTACTTTTTCCTCATTTCACACCATTAAAACTTGATTCAATCCAACATTTCCACTACCTTGCCCTGTGTAAGAGTTTTGTCTAGATCTGAGAGTGAATCATATATTTAAGTGCAGACCCCATTTTCCCAATGGCCCTCCTTGTTGTCCCAAACCAACCATTTAAAAACCAAAAACCCCGATCCATCATAACTAGCCTAATATCCTATTCTAAACCAAGCGAAATCATACAGAGAGATCCCTCTCTGAGTCTTGGATGGCTAGATCCAAGACTCCAGGCGGTTGAAACAGTTACATCCGTCAATTTATTCTTCAGCCTAGGAAATTATGGAGTGCTAACATGGCCTTCATATCCATGGTGGAACCCAAGAAATTCAATGAAGCCAGTGAAGATGTAAATTGGTTAAAATCAATGAATGAGGAATTGGACCAGATTGAAAAGAATGACACTTGGGAACTCGTTTCTAGGATAGCAAATAAAAATATAATAGGATCCAAATGGGTCTACAAAAATAAGATGAATGAGAAAGGAAATATTGTAATAAACAAGGCTCAATCGGTCTGCAAAGGATATGCTCAAATAGAAGGACTGGACTTTGATGAAACATTTTTTCCTATAGAAAGATTAGAAGCTATTAGAATGTTTCTTGCCTATGCTTGTGATAAATAGTTTAAAGTCTATCAAATGGATGTCAAGTCATCTTTTCTAAATGGAGATCTAAAAGAAGAAGTCTATATGGAACAACCAGAGGGTTTCCAACTGTCAGATAACCCTAACTTTGTCTGCAAGCTGAAGAAATCCTTATTGTGGTTGAAACAAGCTCCTTGTGTTTGGTATTACAGACTAGATAAGTATATTCAAGACAAAGGGTTCAAGAGAGGAACATTTGACAACAATCTATATATCAAAACAGAGGTTAATGATTTTCTCATCCTATTGATCTATGTATATGACATCATCTTCGGAAGCAATAATGATTCGTCAGTACAATGGTTTTCCTCTGCCATGCAATCTGAATTTGAAATGTCTATGATAGGGGAACTGTCATTTTTTCTTGGTCTGCAAATTACTCAGAGGTCTGAAGGATTATTTCTCTCTCAGGAGAAATATCTAAGAGAAATGTTGAAAAAGTTTCAAATGGAAGATTCTACACCTATGAGCACACCTATGGTCATTGGATGCAAGTTAAGCAAGGATGATGACTCACCTGATGTTGATCAGAGTTCCTATAGGTCTATGATAGGTAGCCTATTGTATATCACAACATCCCATCCAGACATAATGCATGTTGTTGAAATGGTAGGAAGGTATCAGGCTGCACCTAAACAGATTCATTTGTTAGCTGTCAAAAGAATATTCAGATACTTGAAAGGAACAATGAAATATGGCCTATGGTATCCTAGGAATCAGAATTTTCAATTGTCAGTCTATTCAGATGTTGATTGGGTTAACTGTGTGGATGAAAGGAAAAGCACAAGTGGAGGTGCATTCTTCTTAGGAGATTCTCTTGTATCATGGTTGAGCAAGAAGAAAGGTTACATTTCCTTATCAACTACAGAAGTTGAATACATTGAAGTTGCCACTTGTTGTACCCAAGTATTGTGGATGATTCAGATACTTGCAGATTTGGAGGTGAAAAATATTGCACTGGTCCCAATTCATTGTGATAATACCAGTGCAATCAGTGTGTCAAAGAACCCTATATTTCAGTCCAAGACCAAGCATATACCCATCAAGTATCACTTCTTGAGGGAACAAGTGACCAACACTATTGTTTCTTTGCATTATATTCCATCCCAATATGAGATTGTTGATATCTTCACTAAACCGCTTGCAAAAGATCAGTTTGAGTATCTACGCCAGAAGTTGGGCATGACCCCATTATCAACCTAAGAGAGTCCATTCTATGAGGGGGGGTATGTGTTGGTTGAATATATGATACCTCCAAAAAGTACTGTAACATCTCAAAGGGGGAGAAAAGGAGTAGTCCAGATGCTACAGTTGGAATTCCAATCAGTCTAGCGCAACCTTTTTAGGGTTTCCATCCATGCCAAAGGGGGAAATTGTTGGCATCATTTACAGGAAAGCGTGTGCTTGTAATTGATGGAAATAAAAACAACAATGATGGAAAATAGGGAAAGCATAAGTTCAGGAGAAGAAGCATAAGATCAGGAGGAGGAGTGAATAGTATGCAAAGACCAAAGCTTAGAAGAGATCGCACTTTTCACTTTCCAAAAGTACAACTGAGGTCCAAGAGAAGGACTCGTGGGAGGAGCAAAGGTTGAGACCTTTGAATACTTAGAAAACCTTCTAAGTCAGAGAGATCAGAAAGCTCAAGAGGAGGAGTGACAGTGGTCGTCGAATCAGTTTCCAAATAGAAGGAGCACACATAAACATTAAGTTGTTGATATGAGAACATGATCGATGAACAACGTTTAGTTTGGGTCTAAATATGCGAGGAGGTTACACTCAGGAAAGTTTGAGATTTGAAAGTCCCGAAATGCGAATTTTCGTCAATCGTCGGATCAATTTCAAGTGGAAGGATAGGATAAGCTAGAAAATTTACATCACCAAAAGATCAAGCCGTCGATCCAAGATCTTGATCGATCGAACAACATTCACTTCGGATACAAAGATGCAAGGAGGTTACGCTTCGGAAATTTTGAGATTTGATAACTCGAAGCCCGGAAATCTAAAATGAATAAGGACCATCGGATCTGGAGATCAAACAATGATCGTTATATCAGAGAGATCTACATCAACAAGGAAATGTGGCAGACCATGTCAGGAAAGGGAATATGGGAGACCACGTGAGAAGGTACACATGGCATAATCAGATGATGACACGTGTCAAGAGGAAATTGGCTAGTGCCATGTCAACAAGTGATGTAAGCAAGCTACACCACTTCGGGAGATTTACTTTAGAAGGTTCATCACTAACAAATGTCAAAAGTCTCGAAGTCTTGAAGGATGAAGATCCGAAGTTGTTCTCATCCATTCGATCTGAAGATCACTTCGGGTTTATTCTCGATTGTTGATTGTGTAGGAGGATACGTGTCAACAGATTGTGAACTCCGGGTGAAACTTCTCCAGGAAAACATGAAGGAGAAAGGTTTGAGATTGTCGAAGGCCGAATTCCCAAAGTGAAGGATAGTTATTGGATTAAAGAGGACACACGTTGTTATATTTTCAACTCCGAGAAAAAGAAAAGGAAGGATGAAATAAATTTGAGAGTTGATATTGTCGAACCCTGAATACCTGAAGGGATTGTGACTGTCGATCCAAAAGGGACACACATCGTTGGATCACGGACTCTGGGTGAAATACTCTGGTAGAAAATGAGAGTTTGTGAATTGAAAGTCCCAAAGGTTGGACTCGCAGAGGAGATCCTGATCATAGATTAAGGAGGACAGGTGTCAGCAGATATTTCATTCTAGAAGATATCTAGTCAACAACATCAGGGTTTGATATTTGAAACTCATAGAGCCCGGATCATGAAGTAAACCTCACCCATTGATGGAGGAAGGAAAGATATGGTCTGCAGACTTGAGAGGAAAGATATGAACCATCCATTCAAGAGCACCGTCAATATCATGAGATCGACGGTCGTTCTCCATTGTAGGGCCAGAACATGGTCGAGCCTTAATTTTTCATGAGTAGGCCACAATTGAAACCACAATTTTGGAGAAAGGACGCGTGGAGGCTCATAGTGAATTGCGGGGTGAAAATAGGGTTTATCTTAAACCTCCTATGGACATGCCCGCAATCGCTTGGTCACATGAATCTCATAGCCAAAGGTCATATCACGAAATAGAGCCAGCGCTCACTATATATAAATTGGGAAACGCCTTTTTGGATAGACATTTGGTCACCATCGATGATCACATGAGGGAAGGGGCTTAGAAGCCAAAGAATCCATAATCGACTGGCTATAACTGACAGAGAGGAAAAAGAGTTTTGACTACCAAAGAAACTAAGGAATATCAGCATAACGCCCATTGATGATGAACACACTGAGTATAAACACCATAGAATTCAAATAGCTTCAGGGTGATCGCCAGAGGAATTGAAGAGTCTAGAGGTAACTACCAGTGGGATGAAGACTCGTCAAAGAGACAATCGATAGATGGAAAAGCATCTAAGACTGTAACTACTAGAGAAGCCAAGAATCTCAGGATAATGACACACTGATGACAAACAGTCTCTGAATTATCACTAGAGAGAACAAAGAGTTAGGTGCATGATCGGGAATGGACTTGGCAGGATAAATATATGCAGAATAGAGAAGAGAGGGTAGCTTCTATTGAATGTGATTTGATGCGAGTAGAAGTATGTTGTGTGCAGTAGCTAATATGCACAGAAGAGGCATAGCACATAGAATGGATATGGCGCACAGAGCATAATAGGCAGAAGAACAAAAAGGGCAAGGGAGGTGTGCAGGAATACACTGATGCAGGGAGAGTAAAGAAGTGTAGAAGAACAATGATGAGACTGGTAAGCCATTGATAAAATACTGTATCACTATGATAAATTTATGGGAAGCAAAAATTTATATTTTAAGGTGGTAGGGAGGTGTTAGGGAGGACTGTTTCCCTTAGAGTTTCAAGTGGGTGCTTGAACATAGGGAGTTGGAGCTTCCATCTAGCTGCAGCCAGAAAAACCAAGGTGGTAGGGTGGTGCAAGGGAGAACTATTGTTCTATGTTATACAAGTTAGTTCCTGTGTGACTAGAAGTTGGTGCTTCCATCCAGTTGGTGCTGGAACACTCAGGGAGTTGGTGCTTCCTTCTAGTGGGTGCTAGATAAACCAAAGAGTTCATACTCTCAACAAGTTGTTGCTTGTAAAACAGAGGTTGTAGCCTCAAGAAGAGTTGGAGCTCATAAGAATGATAATGTACAGAAAATAAATATCACTTATGATATCAAGAAGAAGAGGTTTTTCCCTTTATGGGTTTCCTCAAGAAATATCTGTCTCTTTATATTTCGTGTGTGCGATTGATGTTGAATATTCTATTGCTAACTTCCCTGCTTTATTGTGATCATCATTGAGTGTTTTGTAAAGAGTTTAAAATGGGCATAATTGTTTAAGCACAGTAACAAATGATTCACCCCCCCCCCTCCTCAGTTGTCCAACATTTAGGACATTTCCCATGAATCAAGAATCCGGGATGTGGTCGGTAATAAAGAGAAAGTTGAATTTTTTTCAAATGGAAAACTTATCGTCGAAACAAATATTGCAACACTCATGAGAAACCAGGAGTTGATTTTATTGAATAATGGTTACAAAGAATTGTTGGCCAAGCAATACAATTATATTTTCAGCACATCCAGCTCAACTTTACTTCAATACACTTTGGGAATGCTCTTGACTCGTTGACAAAAACCATGATATGTTCCCTAATTCTGGATTTCATTCCACATATCAGTTGCATTCTTGAATAGCTCAATTGGAAATCTACCTACACTTGAAAAGTGTCCTTCTCCTCCAAATAGGTTAGGGTAGGTATATCTTCTTTGTACATAGTTTGTTCTTTAATCAAATTTTTGCATAATACAACAGTTTCTAGCTGGAGATAATGTTTGAAGATGACTCCACAACCCATTGGAGAAGGCAACTAGTCTTCAGATTTTGGTGTTCTTAGCAACCCACAGGGGGTCATTGTCCCATAGTTGGAGTCAATTGTTTATCAAAATTTCAATCACCTAGAGTTTCTTCTCTTTGGAACAAAAAAAAATGATATAAGAAGAAGAAGAATATTGAGGATCATAAGCTCATGGCATATCCCTCAATCTCATATTCATCAATAATTTTACAGATTCAAAATTCAAGTTCATATGCCCGTGATATTTGTGTTTTTTTCCAAACGCTTGATCTTCCATAAGGGGCACTTCTTCCATGTGAAACGCAACTGATTTCTCTCTCAGTACTTAGTCTCTAATTCTTATTCTCTTTGTCTATCCTATTCTAAGTATCTTTCTCTCACATTTATATTCTTATTTTGTCACACTCCATTCATGTCTTATACTTAGTTGTATTTTTTCACACTCCTTCTCATATCCAATCACTTACCTTCTTACTTATTTCATTTTCCCTCCTACCATTCACACCTTCCTACCCCGTGACCCCATCATATCCATTGACCTGCCATACTCCATCTCCCCTCTCATTCTCCCATACTCTCCCTTAAATTGTTTTCCTAAGACTTATTCCTTCTCAATGGAAGCCTATAATATCAAGACACGTGGAAACCTATAATATAAAGACATGTGGAAACCTTTAATATCAATGCACATGACATCCTACTACATGAAGACACATGACGCTAATTGGGTGATGACTTGGCACTGACTGGGCAATGATAGGGCAACAAATTTACTAAGTCATGAATTTTCTTAAGGCACGACCTCCATAAGCTATTTTGCTTCACATGAGTCATATGGAATCCTTTACAATATAAACACTAATTCTCTATCACCACAATTCATGTGGGACTAAAGGAGGGTGGATTTTAATCAAGGGCTAAGATTGATCCATGAATTAGATGGACGACTATTGAGAAATGATCTTCTAGAGATTTTAACTCATGATATAGACATTTTTTGGAGGAAAGTGATACCTCATTGGAAAGGTAATTAAATGGAGAATAAAATGGAATAGATTTCAAGAGATAAATTTAGACATAATTCTTCCAGAAACTAAAAAACCGGTAAGCTTTGTTTTCTTGACTTGCTGAGAAATTTATTTCGAACCTCGACTTCCTGAGGCTATAAGTTGAGATCCAAAACTCCAAATTTAAATGAAGAGGACTCGTTGGAAATATGGAATGATGAATATTTATCCTAGAATGGTTTCCATCTTTAGAACTCACTTATCATGCTCATAAAATTAAAGCACAGTCCACTTTTGTAAAAGGTAGTCAACTTGAAAATTTGGAAATAAAAGTTTATTAAATAAATTTTATTAAATATGAAATGGGTCCCACTTGGAGGAACGAATTTCAATGACATAAAGTCATTAATGAGAATTCAATAAATAATTAATTAAATTGATTTACTAAAAAAAGGAACCGTGTGGAAACTTCTAGAAGGACAAAACCCTAACTACTTCAAGAAGCATTGGGAGCAATATTTAAAACAAAGAGAGCACCATCAAAGAAAGGGTTAGAAGGTTGGATTATCAAGGGTTGAGATCATAAAAATAGCATGGTTCAGCCATCAGTATGCAACCAAGTCTTTGATCAACAAATAAAGATCTCAATTTTTCTTCTTCTTCTTCTTTTTCTTCTACACTATTTTTCTCAAGGCTTTATGATTGCATTTCTGAACTAGGCATAAGGTTGAGTTTTTTGAGTGTTATTTTCTTTTATTCTTCCAATTTTCTTCTTGAAAGGATCAATAGGAGTATTTTACAACCATATATGTGGTTGGTATTGTAAGACATGGATTTCTAAATGATTCGTGGAGGTTTAATTCTTGCATTTGGCAAGATTCATTTCTGATCATTAGTCAATTGGTTTACTGAAACATTGTGTAATATCTTTACGTATTAAACTCCACAAAGAACTACTTTGAGTGATAAATTTAATGAATTCTCATAATTTGGGATTTATGAGCATGAGATTTTTGGAGTATGCCCATCAAATTATTTTCAGTTTTGAATGCAATTTTTATTTAAAGTTCTCTAAAGTGATCAACATCATTTGACTCTTTTTCTTGTGAGAAAATATGGATGCATATTTTGCTTGCATATGTTTTAGAGGGTTGTAATAATGAAGCTGAGCACATAATTATTTTTATATTGAATCCTTTCATTATATTTTTATTGTAAGAAATTTGTTTGGTCCATTTCCAATTAAACGTTGTACTCAAAGAATATTTTGGTTATCAAGAACCATTTTACATACAAACTAAAGAAATAAAGAGGTGGGGTTTGTTGTTTATCATTCTCCCATTTAACAACCCAATCCAAGAACATCAAGCTACATATTTCAGATTATTACAAAGGAGTATCACCTCTATAAAAACACAAGGGGATGTTATCCTTGTGAGGTTGTTTCTTGGATCTTCAATAATCAAAACATCAACAAAACTATATAAAATCCTTATAAATTTGAATATATTTACAAAAATATCACTATGATTTTCATTTTAAAAATTAGTAAGATTTGACAAGGTTTATATGCTTTAAGATAAGTTTGAATCCTTAAAATTGTCCTCGCTCCTTTGCATGTAAATGTAACTAGACACCAAAAATGTAACACCTTGTTTTCCCCCATCATGTAGTTATAATTATTACTTGAGGTTTCCATAAGTATGGCAAGGATATTTTTCCTTTACAAGGTTAGAATGGACCTTTCAAAACAATGTAAATATGTATTTCTGCTAATGAAATATGTTGAACAACTGACTGACGGGTGGAGCATTGGTACATACCATGATACTATGAGAGGGAATTGGTGAATGAATTTTCCTTTCCTAAAATCCTTAATGCCCCTTTTTTCTAAAATTCATATTTTGAAGATATTTCCCTCCTCCTTCTCAAAAAGCCAGTTAATGCAAGGATTTGGTAGTTGGGAAACCAACCACCCACAATGAATAAGGAATGGAGAGATAGGTACAACCAATACATCTTTTTCATCTGTTAGTACCTAAACATACATGCATGAATGTTACTCTATCCCTAATACTAGCTTATTAATCCATAAGCCTTCTTCATTTATATTCTTTCCATTTTCTTTATACCTTATTTTCTCTACTCACCTTTATTTTGATTGTCTTTTCTTTGTTTTAAATTTTTTTTTTCTTCCATAAGATATGTTCAAAAGTGATTGCATAGGTATCAATTTCGCACATCAAGGGATGGATTGATTTAAAATCCAAATTTTCAAGGCTTTCCTAAATTTTTATAGGATAAACAATGTTCATTGCAAAAATATGTGGAGTTTTTGTAGCACAAAAATAACATCATTTCTAAACGTGCTCTACAAAAATACGGATATTTCAACAACGCATTTCAATCATGCAGGAAGAATGAAATACTCAAGACTAAGATATTGTAGGAGAAACATAAAACAACAAACTCTTGTCCATGGATGAAGAAAGTATGAGAATTTTGTAGAAGTGCAGGTTTTATTAGTTTTGACTTGTGCTACAAAAAACTATTATTTTTGTAGCACCCCTGTTCTGAAAACTGATAAATGCATAATTTCTTGTAGGTGACTATTTTTGCAATCAACTTCGTGTGTGTTTTTCGAGAAAAGGGTGAGGCATTTGGAAAATATAGCAAAAATCCACTTGCAGATTGGTCTCATTTAGCTGACATCTAGGTTGTTTTCTAAAAGAAGAAACTTTTTAGGATTTAGAGGTGGATCTTTGAAGGGGATATTTCCATATTTCATGAATTTTTGTTTCCTATAAAAATGCCTAGTCAATGGTTGAGGATCCACCTCATTAGTTCGACCTTCCCTTGATCATTGAGCCAACACATGAAGTATGAGTGAGTTGTTGTGAGATCCATCCATTAAGAGATGATGAGTTGGTTTTAGATCCATTATTTTTAGATCTCAAATTTGTAATGGTTTCTATATATTTGAGAAATGATAATGTAAAAAGGATCTTCCTTTGGGGAAGCCTGGAGTTCAATCTTTTGGAGTGGAAGAGAAGGGGAATGGTTTGTATATATGTAAAGGAGCTTTAAAGCATGAAATGTTTTGTACTCAAGGAATCAAACACCCTGATGGTCAGATTGTCATCTTGTGTGTCTCTTTTTTCTTATCTTATTTGAATGCAATTGAAATTATTGCAAAGCATTGATTTCCTCTTGATGCAGTATTAAATTACATGTTTCTTGAAATTGCATTTGAATATTTTTTTCAGGTTTAAGATATCATTTTAAATTTGGAAATATTCTTAACATAAGTAAGAAGATTGTTAACTTGTGTTTATGTTTTCTTTTCTTTTCATCTACTTTTAAATGCTTATTTATCTAATCTATTAGTGTGAATACCCTGGACTAAATGAAAGGTTGTTGATTATGTGATTGAAATATTGTGATCAAACCAATACCCATAAAACATGTTCGAACTACTTAACCTATAACCCAAAACAATAAACCATTACAATAACTAATATGTGTTAGGCATCTTCCTCTTGCAATCATGAAACATATTCTAGCACTAGCATCTTTTGGCACCGTTATCAGGGATAGAGTAATGAAGAAATATTTCCCTGGGAGAAAGAAAACAAAAATATTTGATTCTTGATGGTGAAAAGGGATTATGCACTAAACATTGAATGAAATCATTCACCTTGTGAATCCATGGTTTAAGAATCCTCAAGCAACTCCACTGATATCGAATTTCAAAAACAATGGAAGCCATTTTGGATCAGAGGTATGCAGTTTTTTATTTCTCTAATGTACTTAGCTTTCCAAACCCTATGCCCGACAAAGATAAATGGGAAAGATGTCTTCTAAAGTTTAAAAGAGAATATTGGGAAGTTTCAAGTTTTTATTGGATTTTCATGAATGTATGCATCAACTAGACATAGTTCATGAAGATATTTCGGTATTCCCTAGAGGGAAATGCCAATGGTGTAGATATTTTTCTCCTTCCAACAGTTCTTCATTGAAGGAATTCCATATTGATTTTCATGATTATTGCAAAGAGATTTTTTCTACTGGATTTCTTTATCAAGAATGTTGCGAAGAATTTGAATTGTTGCATCATTTCTCTAACCATGAAGTTTAGGATGTTAGTATTGATCATATGTATGATGATATAGTTACTCAAAATGATGATCTCATGATGCATGTTTTTCCTTCTCTTGGAATGAATGAAAGTGAGTTTCTACCTTCTGATTTTTATGATATTTTTTCCTTGGAATTTGTTAAGGAAAAAATTGTACCATAAACATGTAAATCATTTCAGGAGTGTTTTGTTGCTCCTGGAGGATATGAATTAGGTGGTCTTCATGAATTGATACAAGAAGGACAAATGGAACACATTCTTGTTGATGAAACAAATTTCACACAACAACTTTGTCTTCTAGATCATGTGGATTTTTGGCATTATCTTCATGATCAAATGGAAACTTACATGGAGACAGTTTTTTCAAAGGAATCAAATATTGCAGCACTCAGAATGCAATCGAATTGCAACAGTAAGTACAAGTTGCTTATTGAATTTATGTTGCAAAAATTTCATTCTTATTGCACTTTCTCATTAAGTTGCAAACAAGATAATCATTTTATCAGTTGAATGCTCACTTGGTATCATTGCAAGTTCTATTTTACATGAACCAAGATGATGAAGTTGGTTAAAGTAGGTAGTGTATATAAATAAGCTTGCATTTCGAGAATATGGTTTGCAGTTTATTTCCAGCAGTGTGGTTTTTAGTTTGACTTGGAAAGTAGGATAGAGGAATAATGACTCCATAGCCCAATGGAGACACTTGTACAAAACAATTTTCTTTACAGCTTGGTATTTTGGCATGCATAATAGATTTTTTATATGAGCAAGGCTACTATCAGAGCATGATGAGTAAGTGTAGGTTTACAAGGCACCGTGCAGAGTAGAGTATTTTCAATTTCAGTTTGGTTTTCAACATAGTTGTTTTAGTTGAGAAAAATAAGTTGTAGGGTCACAATGTATGATAAGCATGGTTGATATTAGAGAAGATATGAGCATGTACAAGCATCAGATTTCAATATAGAAAAACTAAAGGCACAGGGTATGCAGTTCTTGGTGTCTCACAAGGAGAACATCATCCCCTAGATGGAGCCAATGTTAGTACCTAAACATATGTGCATGATTGCTACTATATCCATAAGCCTTCATAGTTATATCATTTCTATCTGCTTTATACCTTAATTTCTCTACTCACCTTTATTGTGATTTTATTTTATTTGTTTTCATTTCATTTGTTTTTATTTCATAAGATATGTTCAAAAGTTATGACATAGGTCTTAATTTTTCACATCAAGGGATGGATTTTTTTAAAATCCAAATTTGCAAGGAATTCCTAAGTTTTAGAGGATAAACAACGATCGCTGCAAAAAAAAGTTGAGTTTTTGTAGCACAAAAATAACATCATTGCTAAAAGTGTGCTACAAAAATCTAGATATTTCGACAGCGCATTTTGATCATGCAGGAATAATGAAAGACTCGAGACTAAGCTACTACAGGAAAAACATAAAACAAAAAAATCTTGTCCAGGGATGAAGAAAGTCTAAGAATTTTGTAAAAGTGCAGGTTTTATCATTTTTGGCTTGCGCTACAAAAAAACTGTTCTTTTTGCAGCGCCCCTATTCTGAAAACTGATAAATGCAGAATTTCTTGTAGGTGATTGTCTTTTCAGTCAAATTCACGCTTGTTTTCCGAGCAAAATATGTTAGTTCTAGAAGATGTTTCTTGACTACAAGAGAAATATGTCTATCGCATCTTATTTATTGCAATGGTTGATTGGTTTGGGTTATAGGTCAAGTAGTTTGGACATGTGTGATGGGTATTGGTCTGATCACAATATTTCAATCAAATAATCGAAAACCTTTCATTTATTCCAAGGTATTCACACTAATAGATGAGATAAATAAGCATTTGGAAGTAGATGAAAAGAAAGAAAACATAAACACAAGTTAACAATATACTTACTTATGTTAAGAATATTTCCAAGTTTAAAATGATATCCTAAACCTGAAACAAATATTCAAATGCAAATTCAAGAAACGAGTAATTTAATAATGCATCAAGAAGAAATCAATGGTTTACAATAATTTCTATTGCATTCAAATAAGATAAAAAAAAGAGACATATAAGATGACAATCTGACCTCAGGGTGTTTGATTCCTTGAGTACAAAAGTTTGCATTCTTTAAAGCTATTTTACAGATATATAGACCATTCCCCTTTTCTTCCACTCCAAAAGAATGAACCCCGTGCTTCCCAAAAGGAAGATCCTTTTTACATTCTCATTTCTCAAATATATAGAAACCATTACAAATTTGAGATCCAAAAATAATGGATCTAAAACCAACTCATCATATCTTAACGGATGGATCTCACAAAAAATCACTCAGCCTTCATGTGTTGGCTCAATGATCAAGGAGAGGTCAAAATGATGAGGTGGATCCTCAACCATTGACTACGCATTTTTTTAGGAAACAAAAATTCACGAAATCTAGAAATATCCCCTTAAAAGATCCACCTCTAAATCCTAAAAGGTTACTCTGTTTAGAAAACGACCTTTGTGTCAACTAAATGAGACCGTTCTGCAAGTGGGTTTTTTCTTTATTTTCCAAATGCCTCACAAATTTCTTGTAAAACGTGCATGAAGTTGAATGCAAAAACAATCACCTACAGAAAATTCTGCATTTAATGGTTTTCAGAACATGGGCACTCAAAAAGAAAAAAAAAATGTAGCGCAAGTCAAAACTGGTAAAACCTGGACTTTTACAAAATTTTCAGACTTTCTTCATCCCTAGACATGAGTTTGTTGTTTTATGTTTTTCCTATAGTAGCTTAGTCTTGAGTCTTTCATTATGCCTTCATGATTGAAATGCGTTGTCGAAATATCCATATTTTTGTAGCGCACTTTTAGCAATGATGTTATTTTTGCGCAAAAAAAACTTCACTCTTTTTTGCAGCGAACATTATTTATCCTCTAAAAACTTAGGAAATCCTTGCAAATTTGGATTTTAAATCTATCCATCCCTTGATATGCCAAATTAATACCTATGCAATCACTTTTGAACATATCTTATGAAAGAGAAACAAGTGAAATTAAAACAAAGCAAAAACAATCACAATAAAAGTGAGAAGAGCAAATAAGGTATAAAGAAGATAAAAAGGATATAATTGAAGAAGGCGTATGGATTAATAAGCTAGGATTAGGGATAGAGTAGTATTCATGCATGTATGTTTAGGTACTAACATTAGCTCCATGTCGGGGATGATGTTCTCCTTATGAGACATAAAGAACTGCATACGTTGTGCTTTTACTTTTTCTATATTGAAATCTGATTCATGTACATGCTCATCTTTGCTCTGATATCGACCCTACTTATCATACACTATGACCTTGCAACTTATTTTCTCAACTAAAACAACTATGTTGAAAACCAAACTGAAATTGAAAATACACTACTCTGCATTGTGTCTTGTATACCTGCAACTACTCATCGCACTCTGATACCATCCTTGCTTATATAAACAATCTATTATGCATGCTAAAATACCAAACTACAAACAAAATCATTGTGTACCATTGTCTCCATTGGGCTATGGAGTCATTATTCCTCTATCCTAGTTTCCAAGTCAAACCGAAAACCACACTGTTGAAAATAAACTGCAAACCATATGCTCAAAATGTGAGCTTATTTATATAAACTACCTACTTTAACCAACTTGATCATATTTGTTTATGTAAAAGAGAACTTGCAATGATACCAACTGAGCATTCGATTGATAAAATGATTATCTTGTTTTCAACTTAATGAGAAAGTGCAGTACGATTGAAATTCCTGCAACAGAAATTCAATAAGAATCTTGTACTTCCTCTTCCAATTTGATTTCATTATGAGTGTTGCAACATTTGAGTCCTTTGAAAAAACTGTCTCCATGTAAGTTGTCATTGGATCATGAAGATAATGCCAAAACTCCACATGATCTAGAAGGCAAAGTTGTTGTGTGAAATTTGTTTCATCGGCAAGACTATGTTCCATTTATCCTTCTTGTAGCAATTCATGAAGACCTCTTGATTCATATCCTCCAAGACTAGCAGAACACTCATGAAACTATTCACATGTTTCTAGTACAGAATTTTGTTTAACGGATTCCAAAGAAAAAGTATCATAAAAATCAGAAGGCGGAAAATTACTTTCATTCATTCGAAGAGAAGGAACAACATGCATAATGAGAACATCATTTTGAGTTATTATTTCATCACACATCTAACCGGTAATAACATCATCCATGATTTACCACGAGATCCCTTCTGACATAATAAAAAATAGAAGATTAGGAACTTTCTATGGGAAGAAAGAGGATGGTAGATGAAAGAGGCCAGAGAACAAGAAGATATGGAATAGAGAAAAAGAGAGGCACAAAAGTACAAACAAGGGAGGTCTATAGAGAATTCACATGGTTAAGCCACATTTTTTCCTAAGAAATAACTGATACATATTGGTATCAAATGGGTAGTATTGAAGCTACCGAGGAAATCAGAGAAAAATAAATTGTGTGTGAGAATTTGTTGTGAAATGTTTAGCAGAAAAATATTAAACTCGACCGAAGCATAGAGGGCCAAAAGTTTATGCTTGTTGGAAAGATACTAGCACTGGTAAGGGGAGGGAACTAAGGGGCTATGTAGTAGTGAAAGGACTCCCTTGTGTAGAGGAAATCCAATTGGGAAGGGATATAGGAAGCTCGTAGAGGCCCTGACTTGGTTGGTGTAATGGATTCTTGTTGTTGACTACATGTGGAAGAGAGTGGCCTTCATACCCAGCCCAAACTTCCCTTAAGAACCTAAATTTCCCTAGTGGTACCACGGTTTGTGACAATGTTTCTATATATCTTCTATTTAACCAAGAACACTCGTGCATTTTATCTTATCAACCAGGGTTTCCAATGTACTTGTGATATGTTGCGCACTATGTGTGCAAGCTGGAAATTATTATATTACACTAGTTTCCTAATATGATTCTACAAGAAGGAAATTACATTACAAAAAATCAAAACACACAAGAACTATCTTCTAACACTTGTGATTTCGAGTCTAATGCATGGCTCCTCTAAGATTGATATCATCAGTGACCTAGTCCTGTGATATCACCTTTCTTTCTCTGTCATCAGATTTCCATCACAAGTGTGTTCTCATAACCTATTTCTACAACCATACATCCTATAGGAAACAAAGACAACAAATTAACATAACAATTGAACAAGATAAAAGCTATAAACCATCCACTGGAAATCTCCAATTCAAGATTAATTAAAATATTAAATAAAAAGCATGTGACATGGTGTATACGTGAATTTCAATTTCTACTATTATGTGGATCCCCTGTGCTTTGTAATTGAAATTATTGTGTCAAACAAATGATCATATCATTATCATAGCAACACTACTCTAATAGACTGGGCATAAAATCGATTCTTCCATACATATATGACCATATCTTGTAAATGAAATGGAATAAAGTAAAACTAGAATGATATCATAAATAAGGAAATGCAAACTAATTTATCTACAATAGAGTGAACACAATATCTTTCTATAGATCCATATCTCTTGTTCTCTAAAGTCTCCCCCCCCCCCCAGAGAGAAGGGAACTAGGATATATTACAACAACACTCACAACTTAAATCAGAACTTAAAATATTCAAAGTAACCAAGAAATGTTGCAGAGTTATGGGTTCTTTGTTCTTTATTCAAGAAATATCGAACCTTTTACATTGTATCTCTGAACTCTCTATGGAGTTGTTCTCCTTACAATATATAGGAAAAGGCTCATGATATTTTAGGAATAAAAAAATGAACTCTAAACTAAGTCTAAAACTTCCATCAAACACATAAAACATGATTCCCATATTCCCCATTGAATTGGATGAGAAGAAGAGTTCGATCAGTTGCCAATTCACACTCCAAGCCATAGGGGGGTGAAATCTATTTGCAATCGATCCAAAATACAAATTTATGGAATTCCCATATCTCTCACGAGATGTTAGATGCAAGGATAAATGAATGAGGAACGAGATTCCTCGTGTAGTGGCTACGACCAACGCCCAAGATCTTCATGGAGATAGTAGATAGTTGGGTTATTTCTAAAATTAATCTAAAATATTCTAAGGATCAATTCAAATGTTGAACTTCACATGTACCTTCCTTAACTCGATGTATGAGTTGTTTCAATGTGCCATTTGAACCATAGGCAAGATGGAAATCATTTCATTCTTTGAAAGAAAACCTACACTCATCCACATCTTAGCACCTGACAAGAAATTCAAACCATATAACCTATAACCATATAAACATAGAAAAAAAATATAACCTATGAACATGATTATAGGGAATAAAACAACTAAAAACAATCTAACTATATCTAATAAGACAATTAATATTAGGTAACCATTTCATAGCCAAATGTTTGTCAAGGCAGATAAAGAAAGGTTTTGTAGGGTTTAAACTAGACAAAAGGAGGGTCATGGAGGGCTTAAGATATGCCATATGTGAAACTCATCAATATGGAAAGGGGGTGGGATGTTGTGGAGACCATATTGCAACATATCTTATGATTGGGTGGAAAAGCGCTCACCCTTAGTGAGTTGGATTAGCTGGTAGTTATATGAATAGACAAGTTTCAATTATGTGCTTTGTATGTTTAAAGATATTAATAAATGTTCATGTTTATGTAATTTCCTATATGATGGGTAAGTTTGCATGTTGGATTACCTCCTTTTGAATGCTTAGGTAGAGGCCTTTATTTTCATGACCTAATCTCTGAAAATGGCATGAATCGAATGAAGAGTTTATCCACTAGGAAACTGTTGGTTTTCCCATTTCTTTCCTTCTTTTGATATCTAGTAATGATAAGGACCACATTTATATTTTCTCTAGGTAAATATTTAGAAGAGGGGATAAAATGAAATCAAGGAAAAATCGATAAAGTGTTGTGGGATTAATCCTAGTTGTTCATTGTCGTTCCCAGAAGAGAGTCTAGACTATTCATTGTTAGACTAGAGTTTTGACTTGATTTCCCATCATTTTTTTGGGTACCCTATTATCATTCAAGCATTTTTTATCCCAAAAAGAATCGGATTCATTGATCATGATCAACTCTATCCATCATATCCTTTATGGTTAAGAGGTCTACTAACCCCCGCATAACTTTAATCATGAACTTGATTTGGGCCATTAGACAAGAGAGATCCTAACCATTGGATTTGTTGGGATCAAATAATCTCTTTATCTATGGTGCAACCTAAGAACCCACATTGATTTGGGTCGTTGATCGACACATTTCCCCACTATCTGATATACTAGACATGGAAGTTGTATTGGAGAAGGTAAAGGTAATGGATGTGATCAACCCATTCTTGTATCCTATAGCTCATCTATAGGTGGTATATTATCCATGGAAATTAGGTTTTGAAAAGAGTCGTGTCATTGGTAGGTTGATTGCCTGAAGGGAGAATATGGTGGCGGGAGCCTGAACGTCTTGTAGGAAGATGTTTGTGGGAAATTTCCTTCGATACAAATTTTTGAAAAGGGGAACTCGAACTAGTGAGTTTGATAGCATTGCAGAATGTGAATTTTGGAAAGACCCTAATTTGAGGTAGTGCAACATATCAATGAGTCGATCTCGATGAGGAAAACCCGATAGTCTTGCAGTTTTGGGAATTCGAGAAGAATCGTGGGCACGGTAAGTGACCATTCCGATGGAATGAGCTCAATGGACTATGTTTGAGTGTTTAGCAGTAGGTTAGGGGCTGATTCCCTTTGGACCTATGAGAAGGTAGGTCCACGTTAGCTAGCATGTGTTGAGTAGGCCCACATGGATGCCACATGGACATGATGGCATCGTCATAAAGATGATTCCTTATAAATTTTAAAATACTATATATTTCTATCTAGAGTTTCAATTTGAGGATAAATATAGTCATTAGAAATCTCTCAAGGAGAAAAATCGAGCTTTGATCTCAGAATTAGACTTAGAGTGATCGTTAATTAGAGAAAATTTTACGTCCCACTAGCCTAATGAGGGTTATGGGGTCAAGTGTGTTACAAACAACCTGGAAAAAACTAGGTTTGGTGATGGTTGCAGTGACATATCTCTACACATATGGAAAATATCTCTTTACTACAACATCAAGTGGAAAATAAGGGAAATGGGGAAAATCCGCCTCTATCCTAGAAAACCCAATAATAAAATATATGTCCTCCTCTATGGGATGGTACCACAGATTGGGATAGAGCCTAAATTCCTACCAGCTAGCATGATCCCAATGATGGATCAACTACATCAACGAGCATGATCACCCATTTAGGGATGTAGTCTCCTCATAAAACTTGACGT
The DNA here is from genome assembly GCA_000966675.3 of Picea glauca. Lineage (NCBI taxonomy): Eukaryota > Viridiplantae > Streptophyta > Pinopsida > Pinales > Pinaceae > Picea > Picea glauca. The sequence goes on along the minus strand of JZKD02S0816600.1, from coordinate 805,301 downwards.
CAACATTCGTCAAAAGGAATCGAGTCTATGTTGTAATGGGATGAGAGTACATATCCATCTCTCTCTCTAGCCTCCCACTCATGTATAAAGTTGTATGTGTCCACTTTTTGTTGTTTTATTTGTCAATATCATTGTCTTTGATTCACATAAAAATTTCATTAGGAACACACACGCACACAACATAAACAATCTGTAATAAATTACCATTTTTATTATCTATTAAAATTTAAAAAAAAAATTGCAAAATAATTGTGAAAAACACATGATGTGCCTTAAATAAAATCCTCACCATCCATGGTGTGAAGTAAACATCAATGCACTATAATTGGTGCTCATAATTAAAATCTCACACTGGGAAACTGGATAAGGTTTTTATTATTATTAGCAGTAATTGGTGCAACATTTGCACAAGGGAATTGACACTGCAATGATGTGCCTTGTATCTCTAGATGCACTTCCAATGGTGTATTCATACATTTTAAAATGCACTACCAAGTTGGAAATTTTTTATTTTTATCTGAGATTAATAATGTGCTTACAATATATTAGTGCACCACCAACAATACCTCCAAGTTTCATTTCATGCACCAAAAAAGAGTGGAAATCATTTTTATTAGTTGTCTTTAATGGTGTTCTTCTTATGTATCAAAGAACCAATGTCGATGCCACTATACATTGACAAATGCACCAACAAACATGGAAAAATGTTTAGTTAAAAAAAAATTGTCAATGCTCTCGGTATGTACAAAAGCACCACTATTGATTCCTCCTTACATTTCCTAGAGCATCGACAAGCTTAGGATATTTTTTGTATATAAAAATATTGCAATGGTGCAATTATAATATGAAGAAGCATGGTTTATGGTGCCTCCTCATATTAAATGAAGCACCCCAAAAAAGTAGGATTTTTATTTTTATGATTTGTCAATGCAGTGTGTGTAAATTGTCACACCTGATTTATTGTTTCTTACATATAGACACATTCATTTGATTATATTCTAACGAAACACTATAATGTGTAATTGCAAAAGAATAAACATTCTTTGGTGCATCTACATAAGAAATGCATTAGTGCTTCATCTATGGGAGGGCACCATATTTTTTTGTAATTTTTTAAATAAAAACCAATATAATATAAGAAATTATCTAAAATCTTATTCGATGCATTGTAGATAGCAATGCATCATTTCACTTATAAGTTTAACATTAAAGTAAGTATTTTTTTTTAATTGTGGATTAGTTATGACAATCTTTGGTGCATCATTGTTATGAGTGCATTAGTGCACTTCATACGATTTAAGTGCATTGACTAAAAACCTCCACTAAAACCTTTGGATGCCTACCTCTGCTATAAAAGAATGAGGGAGAATTTTTTTATGGAGATTCCATAAAAACCTCTGCCAAAAGGTGTTTACCTTGTATTTCTTTATTCCCTAACTTTGTCTTCCAATTCTTTCAATTGATAGATAGTGGTAGCCTTGTTTCTACCCTCAAAACCTCTTGCAATCTTTTGAGTTTCTATTTGCTTCTTCTATGACCTGGTATGGCCTTTGTGAATCAGAGGTGCCTCCCACATGTCATATTTTGGGGGATGTTCTTTAGTCAAGTGATAAACCCTCCCCAACAACTCTCCGTCTTCCTCATTTAGTTGATTGGATTGGTATATCATAATGGGGAATTTATACTTAATGTTTTATTACTTCCTTGGTTGCTTGGATTCCCTCTGGGTCTCTTCCACTAGGTATCCTTTCTTTCTACATAAAATAGAGACTATGGGAGGAACCATTATATGTATAGGATGCTTAATCATGAGTAAGAGAAAGGTTGAAATGAGTCCTATGGTCATCATTTTGGTGAGAAATGTTGACTTTCTGGGGAATACAAGTGTCTTCACTATAAAGTGTGGGTATGCCTTTCTCCTAACAAGTTTTTGAACCTTCATACTAGACGTGATACCCCTCCATTGCATGTTCTTTAATTACTAGGTGAGTGTATTGAGTGATTTCATGTTGGGTTGTATTCTCACTCCTCCTTCATGAGTTTCCCACCTCATGCCACTATCCATCACCATGTGGTTTCCATGAATGGTGACAAGTGGTGCTATAGGTAGATCACATTGTCCTCTAGAAGATTATTAATCAATTTCATCATATTTTCCCTTTTGTAACATCATAATTAGAGCAAGTTTCTTATATTTCTCATATTCATCTTCTTAATCTTCCTCTATATCACTTTGTTTTGGAACAAATTGTTTCCTTTTATGAAACCATTCTGCCAACAAATAATCTTGGTCATCCTCTTCAATCCAGTTCCTTTTAGTTATTCATTATTTCATAGTAGCATCTGCATATTCCTCATCCTCCCATTTGTATACATCATCATTAGGGAAAGCCTCAGTGAGTACATGATTATGGTCACTATGGTGCTAGCCATGTTTTTCAATATTATCATCTCTAACAATTGTGTACTTATTTGATAATGTTATATACAAAGCACAATTATGTTGAATTTCACTCTCATTGTGTGCCAAGCATCACCCCTATAATTCCCATATGATCTCAATCCATCATCATTAACATCACATCTCATTGTATCTTCAAAAACATGCCTTTCTCTTGGTTTCCAATGTAGTAGGAACCACAATCTTAGTTTTGTAATATTTCATAAAATAATACTTGCATAAAAGGAAACATTACATGAAATTAAACAATAATTTTATTCTAGCCTATATATTGTATACACAATAAAAAGATTAAATTTTTTTATAGCTAATAATAATACATAAGGAAAGTACCCAATTACAATGATGGGGAAATGTAAGGCTCCTTTTTATCTAGTAAAAAACTTCTAGAGTATATGGAATGAAAACCATTGATTCAATCATTCATTCTAATTCTAGACCTATAGACCTAACAAGAATGGTTGCAGAGCAACAAGTCCCTGTCGAGAAGGTAGAGGAGCTTAGTCTTGTTACAACAACCAAAAGAAGGCACATTGTTACTGCTTCTCCTGATCCGGAAACGTGAAAACATGATAGTAAGAAACAACAAAGTAATCCATGCAAGAGCATGCATTCTTTTAATGCATAATAGAATCAAACAAATGAAATATATAAGTGTTAAGCAACATAAGCAGCACCAAAATAACCAGTAGTTTAAGCACTTGAAGAACCAGTCTCTCTACTAATGATGTTGTTGTTTAAGCCTTTGATCCAACAGATTATGCAGGTGATCCAGTGGATTTTGTAGTTGTTTAAGCAAGTGACTAAGCCATTGATTAATTAGTTGACTAAGAAGCATATCCAGCCACAGAGCTAATTGTTGTTCCAGCACCAGTACCAGAATTTAGCCCAAGAGTCAATGTCAAATTCAAATAACACCTCCCCAATGAGCATAGTCACTGCCCACCATACAAGTCATAGCCGAATTAGCAGAGCCATGGCATATAGTATTGCATAGTTTAGCATAGGACTGGTAACAATAGTATTTATTTATTTTATCATCTTGTCCGTTGTAAAATAGAGGAGGGGTGAAAATTCTATTTTTCCACAAGAAAGGAAAAACCACATAGGGAGAACAAACAACCCACAAAATCTATCTGCAGATCTAAATCATTGTAGATTAGATGAGGATTGAAAAATATACTTTTCTACAAATAAGAAAATAGTAGAGGGAGAACATGCCACCCACCCACCGAGCAATAACATGCTAAATCTAATAGAATAGCGATAATATCTCAAAACAAATCTAAATTTTAAAACTGAAAACTCAATTTTTTGTAATATCCATTATCATTAGGTTTTTTCCTCCATAAAAAATGCTTTGGTTCTCAGTGTTGAGATAGTCCCTCCTGGATGATACAGACGAGTCATTAATAGAATGCTCTACAAGATGCAACAAAAACTGTTGTGCCTAATATGCATGAATAACATTAAACCTAATCGGTACTCGGTGCCGCCATACAATCCCTTTGACATATCTGGGTTCACCACTATAACTGCACAGGATGCATGCTTACAACAATAGTCCATCACACTTCCCTCAATTGCTCTACATATGATCATCACTTTAAAATTTTTAAGCATAGATACAAAAAAAAATTTCATCCCTTTTCATGAAATTAAATTGAATCTAGACTAATATTAAACACAATGGGTTGATTTTTAACCTGATAAAAGAACAATGTCCACTACTTCCCATAACAAGAACAATTGATTTTAACTCCTCCACAGCTTCGCATATCATGTACCAAATGCTAACCTCTGGCTCCCTTCTCTGCACACGGGTGGTTGCCTTGACATGGTAGTGGTTGCAGATATCCAAAGTTTGCTTCAACACCCTTTGAGTGGTCATTAATGCTTCACATTCCAGGTATGGGAGGGTCCCATTGAGTGCTGAACAAAATTCTGCAGTATTACATCCACTTGTTTTTTTAAATTACATCAGAAATCCAAACCAGAAGAAGTATAATAACAATCATTCTCATGGATTGAAAAAATGCACAGAGAGATCAGTTTCAATCTAACCGAGGCACCCGGTAACGTAGATTTGAGGACTGAAAAAATCAATTTTTCCACGAGCAAGAAAAAACCACAGAAGGAGAAGCAGCAACCTCAAAATCTTGTGAAACAGGAATGTGTAAAATAGTGTTAATGAAAGTTTCGGAAAGATCATTTTATTCAGGTTTTTTTAATAATTTTTAATTATTCAATTTAATTTTGTGTTAAACACATTGACTTCTTGCATATGTTATAAAGAATATTGAAGAGCGGGCAACATTAAATAACAAATATTGAACAATGAGATTTTAAATAATAAATATTGAACAGTGAGCTTGCAGATTTATTAAACTCTTGCTACATGCATTCCATGGCATGTAGTGGTCTCCATGCATTGCATGGCACGTAGTGGTCTCCACCTGGTAGGCATGCAGTTTGCATGTATCCTATCCATGCATTGCTACACTTGGTTTGGCTTGTGGCTCATGGCCCAGATTCAATCCCAAGTGATGTTTATTGCAGCAGCAGATTAATGGATCATCTGTGAAAAGCGATCCAAGAGTGTTCTTGTTCTTGTAAATAGGACTTTGAGTGAGAATGTGTATAGTATGGAGAAATCCCTTTCAATGTCTCGAACGCTGGAGCAGCTGGATTGGGACACTCTTGAATATGCAAGTTCTTTATTTGGTAGGTTCTCTATTTCTAGAGGATGTTTGTTGTAATGATTTTAGCTTATGTTTAGTTTTTCAGGAACATATGGCCTGAATGATGTGGAGGCTGTTGTTTCAAGATTTACAAGAACTTTGCAATTTGCACCCAATGATGGTAATTTCAGTTGTCCTTTTTTTTCACTAAAATGCATCATTTATGGTAGGTTATATCCATTGTATAACATTTGCATGTTTCTACCTATTGTTGAATTGAAAATTTTATGAGCATAGCATAAACAATGTAGCAGTTATTACTTTGTCTCACCAATTTGTATTTCCTTTACAGTGGGAATTAAGAAGAAGATGGAAACTGCAAACAAGAAAGTATTATTTTATATGTACCTTGTTAATGAAATTGAAGGAAATATGCACAAGTACAACTATGGATCAATAATCTGAAATCTTATGTTCAGTTGATGGAAAAATCATCTCACAACTACATTTCTTAGACAAGATTCATGTTAATTATTGATCTTATTAAAAGGGTAATTTGATTTTCAGATTACTGACAAGCACGAACAAGAACGCAAAGCTTTTTCTAGGTTGTTCAATTAACTGATTTTCAATTATGTTTTTAGGATAGCAGAGGTAAGTTAGCAAGAGTTTCTTTGTAGTTCTTCTTTACTGGATTAATAACTATGCATGTTATTTAGGCAGTCTTTGTGGAACGGATAGCATGATTCTTGTAAGAAGGAGTAGTAATATCTTAAACTTGAAACTAGTTCCAATCATAAGAAAAAAGGACACATTATAATTTTGTTGATGAGTTGATCAAGCCTAATGCAATCATGAAAACTAAGAGTTCTGAGCAAGAATGCATGGTTAGATATTAGAAGGGTAAACTTAAAAGTATTTTTCATTCTATATGTGTTTGGATTAACAAAGGCGATTCAAACAAAATTACCAACTAGCTTGATGTTTTTATCAATATAGATATTTTAGGAGCAAATCTATGTCAATGAAAATAAGAAGTCCAAGCAAGTTCCAGTTGAGGAATAATAATTATTGGTGGAGATTCCAATTAGATAGATTCAAATATGTAAATAGTGTACAAACAATAGCACATGGTTTGGATTTCACAGTCGGAGTACAACGTCTATTCCTCCAAATTTAATTGGTTTGTCTTTTCACATTCGTCCAACCAGTCTGTAAAGCTACAAAATTAAATGCAAATTAGAAGGAGAGAAAGAGTAGACAAAACATAAATAACTATAACAAGCGAAAATGTAAAATATAATGTTTAATCAAATACAATTTGTTTTAATCAGATCACTGGAGCCTTACACGTCAATTGCCTCGCTCAAATCTGAGTACATTGATTTAATCAACACAACTTCAGTAAGCATGGTTTATTGATTATGTGGAAGCTTGGAATATTTAATTTGAACCGAATGTAAAAAGTAAACCTTTGGAATTGTTGCATGTATGCATTCTTTCATTATTGTTTCATCTAATGTGCTTGCACACTTGTGAATGGTTGGCTCTACATTAATAAATTGACGGGCTCGGTGCCATCAGGTATTGTCACCCCGAAAATCCTCTTTCACGTCTTGCTGCACATATCCGTCACCAGGACGCTTCCTCTGGATCTCTGTCTGAACGCCAGCTTAAATTCCTTTGAAATCTCACTTAGTGAGATCTGCAATTCGAATCTTGTTAATCTCTACAAGGGAGGCAAGATTCAAAAAGATCAAACTGCTAACTTGCGCATGTAGGAAGATTGGGGATTCATCTATAGCGCAATAACAATTGAAAGGAAACATCTAGGCTGAGAACGAGAACATGAAAGTAAACTTAAAGGCTGACAGTGCAGCAAAGGGAAGCAACTATAGTGCAAGAACAAGTGAAAGGCAACATCTAGACTGAGAATGATAATGTGAAAGGAAAATTCAAGGCTGGCAGTGCAGCAGAGGGAAGGACAGTGCAACAGAGGGAAGGACAGACTGAGAGTTGCCCTCATGATATGATTCAGGCCATGGTAAGGGGATGACCAGAATATGGCTTATCAAGTAAAAAGAATAAGTATGAGGGTTCTGCATGGGACTCAACCTTCGCTAGTAGACACGAATTTTGCATTGAATCCAGTGTGCATGGTATGGTTGGACACCTAACAAAGGGCATGTGAAATGTCTATGTTATAAATATGGGTTAAGCACTTAAACATTTAATGTTAATGAACTAATGCTATCTCTAGAGATAGCATTAGTTCACCTCAAAGCATGCATGCCCTAACCTAGTCAGCATTTACCAAGTTTCAAACCAAATACTTTGCATATCTTCTCCTTGTGCCTCGGGAAGAGGCCAAATAAGACGTCAAAGTGGAAAGTTTGGTTAAAAAATCAAATATGATATGGGAAATTGTATAAAGCACTCGAAACTTTGGTTAAAATGTGTTGGTTTTTGTGTAGAACTAATAGAAGAAGGCCAAACCATTTACTATAGTCTGTCCAACCCGAAGGGCAAGGACTAATAAATGCCTCATACCATTTACACGTGAAGATTACCAATTGGAATTGTATGTAATATAGCTTAATAATTTGTTAGTATTTTCTAATTAAGTTGCCCATAAGTTAAGTTTTAATATTTTGCACTCACAATTATCATGTTCAAAATTCACTACAACTCTACAATCAAAGTTTACCATTGGTTTATCTCCACAATCCACACAAAAGAGTTGACTATCCAATCACATACCACCGTGCAAGGACACAAGGGGCACAATATTAAAATAATGTATCTACTTTACTTAATATATTATAAATGTCCTTAAGGCTTATATGAAACAAGACATTTGAATGTATTGGCACATTTTGTATGCACAAGTTCTTACTATTTTATCACATCCTTTTTCTATGTTTAATTCATCCAAATATGCCTTTCATAGTTTTCCTAATGAAGCTTCTCTCATTCATTCCTTACACAACATATTGGGCGAATTATTATCTCTCAACTCCTCATGAAGAGGAGTGCTACATGAATGTTTTCTCTTAAATTTTTCTATTATTTATAATTATTCCTCTCTTTTTCATATATTCATCTCGATTTCTCTTAAATTTTTCTATTATTTATAATTATTCCTCTCTTTTTCATATATACATCTCGATCTACATATCTACATAGTAATTGCATCATAGTTAGATATCACAAACTTATTGATTCCATCATCTTCTATTGTTGTTTGAATAATCTTGCATGATTAGCAAAATTACATATATTAATTTTAAAGTAGAGTTTGCGATATTGTATTGAAATAATCATATACCCAACTTATGAGATGACCATTTTACTCAATGAGGGATTCTTCCATTACTTGTGTTCCATAATCATCATCTCATGTACATGACACACCAACATATGAATTATGGAGGTATTCATTAAGGAAATAGAAGGATTCATGAACGATACATCATTCAACAGTGGAACCCTTTGGACATGCCAGTTGCTTCATAATATGCCTCTCCAACAAGAACATTGACAACCCTATAGAAACAACACCATCTATGTCATAGGTTCACTGAGTGGATACTCCATGGTTTTCACCTTTTATATTAGTTCTTGAATAAAAAAATATTATATTCTTGAAATGTACACATATAAAATGCAATAATTGTCCAAGGGTTTAGCTCAACTAGTTGTCACCAATGTTATTAGAAATTTTGTTATTTTCATGCCAACAAGTTCTTGGTTTGAATCCCCCTGGATGATATCACAAGGTCTTCACTCAGTGAATCTATGACATAGCAAGTGCATTCGTGGGATATCAAAGAATACCCCTAATTCCATTAGATGTTGATAAATACCTTCAAAAATCCTTTTGTTGCACCCCCATCTCAATAAATTGTTAAAATATATTAAAAAAAAACTTTTTATACCACCAATACCTATAAACCCCCCAATACCCTACATCCCCCCCCCCAATACCTACAACATATTGAATTTATTTTTTACAATTTTAAAACCCCCTTTATAAATGAACATGATAAGATATTGGTCAACAGGGTGAAGCCCCCTATGGGTGATATGCACTAGATCACAACAATGGGTTTAATAGGGATGTCATCCATGGATGTATGAAAGCATCCCTTAGGTTTCCCTATGAGTTTTGCCTAGAAATACAATTTAATAATTGAAAGTAAACATCGATAAACTTTGTTTCTTGCAAATGCCTTTAAAATATTGTGTCAATCACAGATTTTGAGGACAATAAAGTAAACATCAATAAACTATTTTTCTTGCAAATACCTTCAAACATTGTGTTAATCATAGATTTTGAGGACAATGACATGTCCACCATACATGTAAAATTATTTCCTTTGGATTATCAATAATTACTAGATGAATAACTTTCAAAAAACACCCTCTTTGTTATCTTTAATTGATATTTAGATAAAATCTATGGAGTCTCATTATAGGTTGGGTTGTTGTCATTTACTTTTCACCCAAGCTCAACCATCCAAAAACACTCTTCTCTAAGATTAATTTAAAACATACAAGTGAGGGGCTTGACTCTTTCCCTAGTTATGAATTATATTCACATTAAGTCAACACAAGCCTACTTCCAAGGTTGTGAATGTACAATGACATCAATTTCAACGATAAATGTACTAGTAACAAATCTTACCCCACTAGGAAAATGAATTTAGGGTGACATAAGGATGGTGGAAAAGTGAATATCATCCAACAATCATAATTGAAATATTTTCCCATGTGGGAGAATGACTAGAGGGTGAAATCAATACAATAAAAAACTAAAAATCCTCCAACCATCATAACTCACGAGGGAGGGTCACATGCAGGCTCACTTGATGAACCTTTTGCATACCATCTGCATTCACGGGTTATTATAAACTACCCCTAATTTCACTACATATAAATAATACCTACCAAAATCCTTTTTGTGAAATCCCCTTCATGATACATCTTTCCAATTAAACATCCCACAATTTTCACTAGATATCCTAGGTATCCATAAAATTTTCCATGACAATTTTAATACCTTTTTTTATTTCTACCCCTAGTGTGATGACATGACATGACTCTTGTAAGCCATGGATGAGTTTTATGCGAATTGGTGGACTACCTATTTTTTCCTTTTCTTGTTCCTTATTTTAATTTAATCAATGTATTGATTGGAGATTAATGGAAATTCTAACAATAGTAATTTATTTTCATTATCCAATGAGGCCAAAAGGATCAATGTTACCCAAATCCTTCCTTTTCTTATCTTTTCCAAAGGAGAAACCAAGCAAAGATACTAGTAGAAGAGAAGTTATTTTTTGAGTCATCAATGTATGAGTGCATACATCACACTCCTTGGTGGGTGGGGGAAGATTATTTCTAGAAGCTATAGGAAAATATTTATATGGCCATTTATTTGTTTTCTACTCAATGGGATTCATTATAGTGTCATTCCACCATGTTTATTTTTTATAACTTGGTCAAATCCTCAATTTCTAATGGAACCTTTTGGTCAAATCCTCAATTTCTAATGGAACCTTTTTGTCAAATCCTTGATTTCAATGGGTGCCAAATTAATGGTAGAATACATGCAGCAAGTCGATATGGGAGAATTGAAAAATATGTTGAGCCATGTAACACTCAAGCAACTATATAAACTAATACATATATGAGAGATTCTCATGTCACAAAGGGGGTTATGGGCATTGAACAAGAAACAATAATAAGAGCATCTCAAGAGAACGAATACATCATTGTGGATCTTGAAGGCTATGGACCAATCCAGTATGAAGCAACCTGATGTAGCCAAAGCCTGAGATTCATTCACAAGATCAAATAAACCATGCAAACACATGAGAATGGAAAAATAACTCTCTTTTATTCCTTCTCCATCCTATCTATTACAATGGAATTTCAACCCCTTATAACTACTATATGAGATTTTCGAAAACAACTAATTTTAGAAAAACAACTATTTAAAAAAAAACAACTAAATTTAGAAAATTCTAGCATGACTCTAAAATTGACCACTAACTAAGAGCTAACTAGAGAGGAACTATTTGGCAACTTGTTTTTCTGATTAAGTTCATAAATTAAGAGATAATTGATAATTGAAAAAATAAAAATTCACGTAAAAACACTAAAACCCCAATTTGAGGCCTTATATGAAGGAATTTGGCCCCAAAAAAGTGTCGAAATAATGTTGGATCTAATAAATTAGATTGACACGAAAGTGAACTCTTCGAGACACAACTCCTCGTAAAATTTCATCCCAAACAGATAACCGAGTCAAAAGTTATGACCCTCGAAAAATCCCCGAAAAATCCTTACATCATTCTCCTTTGATCGAAAAGAACGCAGCTCCTGCAAGTTACTTTCTTCAAACTTATTCCATTTAATGGGGTCTAGGTTTAGTAAGTCCCCCTCTGTAATCCATGTACTCTTTGATGGTGCTACGCCTTCCCACTGGACCAAATATCGATTGTATTGGCCTTGTCGAGTATGAAGGGTTTTCTTATCTAAAATATGTGCAATCTTTTCCTTTTTCTTGCTTGGAATGGCTTGTTACCAATCCACCTATGCCTCACTATCATCACCCAGATTGTCCCCATGGAAGATATACAAATCAGAAACATTAAACACAGGGGATATATTAAGGTCAGCTGGTAAATCGACCTTATAAGCATTGTCATTGATTTTCTTAAGAATATTGCAGGGACCAGTTTTCTTATACTTCAACTTGTGGTAGGTTCCTCTAGGAAACCGCTTCTTCTGTAAATAAACTATTACCAAATCACCTTCATTAAATACCTGGTATCGTCGATGATCATCTTTTATAATTTTGTTATGTTCATTACTGGCTTATAGTTTTTGTTTCACATGTTGTTGTAACTCTTGAATGTGTTCTGCAAATGCTTCCCCATCATCAATGATCCTATCCCCAAGTGGCAGTTGCACCAAATCTAGGACACCCATAGGATTTCTACCATAAACAACCTAGAATGGAGATTTACCTGTATATCTATTCACTAAACTATTGTAGGAAAATTCTACTTGAGGTAAAGATAAATCCCATTTCTTGGGATTCTCTCCAATAATGCTCTATAACAGGTTTCCCAAACTCTGATTTACCACCTCGGATTGCCCATCTGTTTGGGGGTGATAGGCACTGCTGAACTATAATTTAGTCCCCATTTTATTCCATAAATTCCTCCAAAAATGACCAAAGAACCGAGTATTTCTATAAGAGGTAATAATTTTTGGAACCCCATGCAATCTAACAACTTCTGGAAAAAACAATTATGCCACCCTCGATGCATCACTAGTTTTATTTCATTCACAAGATCAAATAAACCATGCAAACACATGAGAATGGAAACATAACTCTCTTTTATTCCTTCTCCATCCTAACTATTACAATGGAAGTCCAACCCCTTATAACTACTATCTACGATTTTCGAAAACAACTAATTTTAGAAAAAACAATTATTTTTTGAAAAACAACTAAATTTAAAAAATTCTCGCATGACTCTAAAAATTGACCACTAACTAAGATCTAACTAGAGAGACACTATTTGTCAACTCACTTTTCTTATTAAGTTCATAAACTAAGAGATAACTGATAATTGAAAAATTAAAAATTCCCGTAAAAACACTAAAACCCCAAATTGAGGCCTTACATGAAGGAATTTGGCCCTGGAAACGTGTTGAAAGGATGTTTGATTTCATAGATCAGATCGGCACGATAGTGAACTCTTCGAGACGCAACTCCCTGTAAAATTTCATCCCAAACTAATAACTGAATCAAAAGTTATGACGCTCGAAAAATCCCCGAAAAATCCCTGCATCACAACCCATTCAAATCCCCCCCACCTTCCATACCTAATTCAACCCCCCTTATACCATATTTTAAACCCCCTCAATATCTATATGTTTTTAATATATTAAAAATACCCCTTGACTCCTATATACTAAGAAATAGTTTGCTTTCTTTTTCTATAGAATTGTATACTGCCCAAAATGAATTCACATGGTAGAATATTCCCTAATTAGTGAATCCCCTATGGGGAGGGTGAGGCTCGTGTAGAGGAGGGAGCCCTTGGTTCAAGAAGACTCGCAATGATACTTTTCTGATCACATTTTCCACCATAAAACAGGTTCATAAAAACATTGATTGTGTCTTCTTGGTAGCAATAGCTCTATTTGTTAGCAAAATTTGTAGTCCAATTGGTTAATCTCTTGACATGTTCAAATTTGTATTGTTCAAAACATTCCATAACCAGATTGATGAACCATCTCCCATGGTGGATTGTGTGTTTTTCCTTTGTTTAACCAATGAGTATTTTATAATGCCTTTAACAACTGGTTTTTTTATAAATCCTAATTTTAGGGCCTCAAAGGTGCCCCTAAAAAGGATGTTTATTTAGGCTTAATTATTAGAGCTATTTCTTTGGATTATATTTGTACATAGCCTAAGGGGTTTGTCGATACTACTAGGTATTTGGCTAATTTGGTGTTAACGTGTGTACGATGTGAATCTCTCTAGATGAAACACACAAGTTTACACCAATAAATTTATTAAGGTACCTTCCACAAATATGGAAAAGCATCAATTAGATTTCCCATAATAAAAAAAAAAAAATTATATTTTATGTCATTGCAGTAACAATTCTTAAGCAATCTAAATATTCCTATAAACCATCAAACTAAGATTTCCTTGAAAAGTATAACTAAAATTTATTTTCAGCAAAGCTCCTCCTCACAATTTGACTAATCTAAGTTTCTTTAAAAGTGAGCTTACTCCTTAAATAATGCCTAGTATGGTACCAAAATTTGCACCATTGTTGAAAAGGGCGAGAACACCACATAAGATGGTCCCTTTATGTACTTTCCAAGTCAAAGAACACCTAGTGGAGCACCCAAATTTGCACTATGGCTAGGGAGGTTCATAGGTTTCGAACATCATATAAGATTATCATCTATGCACTCTCGAAGTAGCCCATTAAAATCCAACATAGTCTTCAAATGGATGAAAAGAAAAAATCGAACATCATATAAGATGGTCCCTCTATGCACTCTCGAAGTCGCCCCTTAAAATCCAACATAGTGATCGAATGGATGAAAAGCAAAAGTGGATGAATCTGCGTGGGTCCTAAAGCCCGAGTAGAGTAAGGCATCCTCCCCTCACACCACGCTTAAGCAACCACTTCTTTGGAGTAGCCGACGTTCCTTAGATTACCTATCAATAAATATCTTTTGGATCACCTATATATACACATCCTTGGATCACCTATATATACATACCCTTCGATATTAGGAGGTTGATGCGAAAATTTTCCTGATCAAAGACGTACGAATAACTAAACAGTAAAAACTTGAAAGCCATGGCCTCCATTGTCGATGCAGATTATGACTGGTTGTTCAAGGTTGTGCTCTTGGGGGATAGTGGTGCAGGAAAAACTAGCTTATTATCCAGAATCTCCGAGGATACTTTCAGAAAGAATTCCAAACCAACGATTGCAGTAGAATTCGCCACCCACACCAAACAGATTGATGGCAAAATCATCAAGGCTCAGCTTTGGGACACTGCGGGTCAAGAAAGGTACGCAAAGCTCAAAGAACAAACATAACTCCATACTGTAAGTCTGTTTTTCTTTTTTCTTTAAGAAAATAAACTTGGCCGGCATGATTGACCAACAACTTCGGACACTTCTATGCACTGCCAACATTCATTGCAGCATCTGACTTGTAGGGATATTGAGTTAAGAATGTAACCAGTCTAGGGATATTGAGTTAAGAATGTAACTAGTCTGCTGTGCATGCTAATGCTGCAGTAGGTGATATATATATTGTTGAATATATCTCAATGTATATATAAAGATAATATAATTGTATATATATCAGTCATGACAGCATTAAAACTTGAGCAGTAGGCTGGTTATTGATCGCTTTACCAGTTGTGGTAACATTAAAACTTGTGCAGCAGGCTGGTTGGTTATTAATGGGTTTACTGAATTAGTAAGTAAGTATATGAGACAATAGAGCTGGTTCGTCCATTGATGAACTTTAAAAAAAAATTATGAACGTCAAATCACTCAAACTAGATCACCAACACTCAACTAATCTGCAAGCTTTTGCTTCTTTTATTTTTGTCTAATAATCTGCTTATATTGTGATCAGATATCGTGCTATAACAACTTCTTTCTATAGACGATCCGCGGGAGCATTAGTGGTCTACGATATAAGCAGCCGGCGGAGCTTTGAGAACGTTGAGAGATGGCTGAAGGATCTGAGGGAACAAAACAGTTCGGAATTGGTGATAATGCTGGTGGGGAACAAGACCGACCTCCAGGATCTCAGATGCGTCTCCACCAAAGAAGGCAGGGATTTGGCTGAGAGAGAAGGCCTGTGTTTCATAGAGACTTCGGCAAAAGATGCTGTGAACGTGGAGACTGCATTTACAGAGGTACTTACTCGGATTTATCGCCAGTTTGTGGGCGCTAAACTTGTTGAGGATGGGAAGCCCAAAGCTGGTGCTGCATGGTTGGGGACACCGATTGTTATTGGTTGCATTGGGAGGGGCAAATATAAGGAAACGAAAGCTAACAAGGGTCGTTGTTGCAGTTAGAGTTAGGATCACTTCTTGTATTAGTAGAATTATGTAGTGTAAATATATACTGGTGATTATATTATTGTTGGACTAAACGGCGTGATTATATTATTGTTGGACTAAACCCCGCATCTATGGTGAATTAGGGGTGTTTGACTAATCGTCGTATTTCTCATGGACTAATCGCCATGTTGAGAATATGGACTAACCGCCCACTCAATGTGATGTTGTTTATTTGGAAGTTTACTAACACCTGCGGGTTTTGGTGTAATGGCAAATCTTAACATGTAATCAGAGCCTTGGCTCATGTTCAATTCCCTCGAGTTACGTCGGAGGGGGTATTGGACTAACCGCCGCACCTCTCTGATGGGACTAACCCACTCAAAGTGATGTTACTGATTTGAAAGTTTACTAACACCTGCAAATTTTGGTGTAATGGCAAATCTTAACAATTATTGGGATCTCATTGAATAATGAGATATTTGACTCATTCTTCTCTGATGTTTAAAGGTTTACTCATCTCCTATGCTTTTAAATGCAACTAGTTAAAATTCTATGAAATTTTACATGATTTTATAGAGGACATTTTCCAAAGGTTTCATAGTAAGTCCAACTCCTCTTTGTTGAAAATGGATACAGATGAATTGTTTGAGCGATTCTTTGATTGTATATATAAGTCTGTAAAATAAGTAATGTTTTATATACCAGTGTTTAATGATTAATATTTGATAAATGGATTTGGTTTCAGTGGATGTTAATCATTATTATATAAGATATAAGTGTATATGATAAATGATAAACAATAATTTATATAATTAATATATAAATATGTATGATGAATAATAAGCAACTTTGTACATATAATTGTTTATAATGAATAAAAAACCAAGTTGGATAAGTCAATGTTTATAGGTTGGATAAGTTTTTTTTTCTCTTTGTGTGATGTGTGTTTTAGTTGCAATTTTGTTCATTTTTAACGAGGAATCGGAGCCAATTCACGGGACACAAAAGGTTCATGTGGTGAAAAGCAAGACTTCAGAAATTGAGAAGAAAAAATAAGTTGCAGGTGAGTGAAATAAACACAATATGCTTGCGCAAAATAATTAGTTGACACACAACTTTGATCCATCAAATATTTTAATAATCAACCATGTGGAAAACACCTTCTATCGAAATCTAAAATTATATTTCTATTATAAAAATAATTACCAAAATTCTACAGCTGCTATGCATGCTTTCATTCCAATCCCACTATTCTATTGCTGCGGGTTAAGCATTATCTCTTTAACCAGAGGATATCCATTATTTTCTCAACAGAAATGTTATGAATGTGCAGACTTGCTACTGTGATTGGGAATTTTGAAAATTTGAATAAAAGATTGGAAAAATGTTGTTGTGTTGAATAGAAGTAGTTGTTGGAATATATAATTCCTACTTATCTAATATGATTTCTAATGTATTGAATGTATTGAGAGGTAGAGCTAATCTCTAGGTGAGTTGTGTGATCTTATTCTTAAGAGGTTGTTTGTAAGTTGAATTTGTGAGATCCTAGTTTGGTGTGTGATTGAGATATTTTCTCAACCTTTCCAGTTATTTTTGGAATAAGTTAAAATTGTTAACAATTTATGCACTTTATATAATAGAATCCAATATATTGATATTTAACAAGTAATTGAATATTTCTATATTATATTCTACTCTCCCATTTTATCATGCAAAGAAAGAGTTTGCAGCTATGTTGAAAAAAAAAGAATTCAAATGAAATGATTTACAGTTTCAATGTATTACAGTGATTTGATTTTATCTGAGAAATGTATTGCAGTTTGATTTTCTGATTACAGTTTCAATGTATTACAGTGATTTGATTTTATCTGAGAAATGTATTGCAGTTTGATTTTCTGATTGGGCTATGACATGTAGAAAGCCGACTAAGGTCTCCATGTCAAGTTTCAACCACCAGTGGAAGAAACGGCCAACCTATTAGACATAGGTTTGGAGATTCTGGCTAGATGAAGAGGTGCATGAATTGTTTCAATTAACTCTTTATTGTATATATGTGTGTTTATGATTAAAAATACATTTCCTGTGTCTATGTCTTTATGGATCTTTCTCCCTTTGTGTTGTCTTCTTTGTTGTAGGTGCCATTCTGTTCATTGTTTAACACTCTTCATGTCTAAACTATTCATTAATGTCAGAGTTTCATATACGTAGACTTGTTCCATTTTATTTTCCTACGTTACAATATGAATCCACCTCACCTTTACTGCGCCAGAAATGTCAGCCTTCAAAGCTTTTCTTGTGAATGTTCCATTGTTGGTCTTCTGCACCTAGAAGCTTCTCTACAATCTGTCTATCTACAAACTATAACTACAGGACTTTATTACTAATTCCACAACCCAACCTTGTATTTCCTCCAACTCACGCATCTGCAACTTCGCTTTGTGGCACTCACAAACTTGCTTTCTTGTTCTTGAAGTCCAACAGTCCATGCAACATATTTAATCTCTTTAATAGGGACAAGATTTGGAAGTTGGGGACAAGATTCGAAAGTTGGAGCGTCCCAACCTGAGAAGCCACAACAAACTTAATAGTTATAAATGTAAGTCCATTTATAATAAGTATTCTGTGAAAGTTTTATTATTCTTCCAGCTCTACTCTTAGTACCATTTGCAGTCGCTGCGCCATCAAACCAGCCTGTAGGGATATCTTTAAGTGTTGGTTTCTGTTTGTTGCATTATAATCTTGGCTTGTTTGTATGTTTATCATTCCAGGAAATGTAGAGGACAAGTGCTTTGTGGGCTGCTGCGCTTGTTGATGGAAAAACATTTTCAAAAATAGTTAAATTTCTTTGAAAAAACATTTTCAAATTTCTTGCTAACCAGACAGTCCAGCAGATAAATGGGGGGAAATGTCTGTGCTTTTGCTCTTTTCGAGTCCACGATTCAAAACAAGCAGCAAGGTTGTTGCCGTCCTAGGCGGAATGAAGTTTAAGAGCCATGGCTGTAGTTTTCCAGACCTGTTTAAAGAAGGTGCACTTGATAAAGAGGTGGTCGATCGATTCTGAATCGATTTTGCAGAGATGGCAGTAGCTTGGGCCCGTCCATCCCTTTCTCAAGAGGTTATCCCACGTAATTGTTTTGTTTTCTATCAGCAGCCAGGTGAAATACTTAATTTTTGGCGGTATGTTCCAGGCCCAAAACCGATGTTTCCAGCCTCTGAGATTTGTGGTCCAATGCAAATTGGAAATCGCTGCATAGACATTTTGTGCTGTGAGGTTTCCTGAGCGGTCGCCCCCTGTCCAATGTGGGTGATCTTCCGTGGAGTTTAGATGTATGCCAAGCTGTGTAAGAGCCAGGCAGTAATTTTCCCATTCGCGGGCTGCGTCATCAGAGAGGCCAAGTGAAGCCCTGGAAATCTAGGAGTGAGGCTGAGCGTCCGATCTGCAGGAGGCTCGGATTTGAAAGACGTACGAGATGTGTTTTGAATTCAAGTGGGTTATCAGCTGTGGTGAGAGCGTGACAAAAGCATCCATCCCCATAATGCAGTCACGACAAAGGACAATTGTGTGCCCCGAGCCAGAACGCCAGCAGAGCCATGATGTGATCAAGCTTTTTGCTTTCAGCAAATCTTTTCCAGAAAAAAGAAACAGTTCTGGGGATGTCTGTCTCCGCTAAGAGCCAACTCTTGACTGTATGGTGGCAGAGATATTTGTCCAGGATTATGGTGTGCCAAATACCCGGATTAATGAGGATACGCCACAGAGTGCTGGCTGCAAGAGCTTGGCTAAAAAGGAGAGGGTTCCAAATCCCCCATCCTCCCTTATTCTTTGGTTTGGCCAGGGTTTGCCAGCTGCAGAGATGCTGACTAGAGTGCCTGTCCTTCAAGAACAGCTTTGAGCAGTGTGAAACGTCCTCCAAGTGAAAGCAACCTCATACTCCAATGTCCTATTCTTTTTTCCACTTTGATGAGGAGTCAGTTCCACTGAGACGGCTTGTATGAATCTGGTTTTAGGTGATAGCCCAGATATTTTAAACTAGAGGAGAGTGTTAAAAAAATATGGGGAAAATACCTTTGATCTAGTCCAAAGAAGTGGAGGGGATATTTGCAAAGTGAAAAGAAGATTTATTCCAATTTATTGTCAAGCCTGTGGCGCTGCAAAAAATGTTTAAGATCTCCTTGATTTTTGTCCATTCCTTAAGAGTACCCTTGGTCAAGATGAGGATGTCGTCGGCAAAAAGAAGGTGAAGGATCTTGTTGGTCTTGGACACCTTTTGTCCAGTAATCTTACCTTCAGCTTGTGCTGATTTGAGAAGGAGGCTCAAAGCTTCCATTGCCAGGATGAAGAGTAAAGGTGAGAGAGGGCAGCCCTGCCTCAAACCCTTGCCCATGCAGAAGAAGGTGGAGGATTCTCCATTGACCAAAATGGCAAGGTTTGCACTTGTGATACAACTCATAATCCATTTTATCATTTGTGGATTGAAGCCTGTCTTTGTTAGGATTAATCTAATGAAATCCCAGTCGATGCAGTCGAAAGCCTTTTTGAAATCCAATTTGAGGATGAGTGCTTTGGATTTCTTGGTTTTTATACTGTGGAGGCATTCTTGGGTTGTGCCTATGGCATCTATAATTTGACGGTCTTTTAAAAACCCCAACTGCTCCTTTGAAAGGAAACGTGAGAGGATGGGCTTGATTCTAAAGGCAATAATTTTGGAGATGAGTTTATAACAAAGGTTACAGAGGGATATAGGTTTGTAGTCTCCAAGGGAGGAGGATAAATCTGCTTTCGGTATGTGTTACACCTCAAAATTACTCACTTCGATAGTGTTGTAAGTGTCGTCATTACGACTGTTGTAAGTGTCTCATCTTGTCCGCAAGTGTTGCATCTTGACTATAAGTGTTGCAAGTGTCAAAAACATCACACTGCCATCTTCCATATGTCGTGCCTCTAACGGCATCATGAAGACACTTAAGACACCTCAAAGGTTAGTTTGGAAGAAAAGAAATCACTTGACATGAAGTACAAGCCTTTTGACATTGAGAAAACCACAAAAAAAATGGATTTTCGAGAGGAGCGCTCCCCTACCCACTGTCAGGGAGTGTTGGTGCTCCCTGAGGCTCTTTAGGGGAGTGCTTGAGTTCCTTATGCACCCTTTTGGGGGAGTGCTACCCTTTTTTTAGCAAATTCTGGGTTTGTTGAGGCAAATAAGGGAAGAATCCCTCAATTCCTAAAGGTAGTTGGATTCAAATAGATGGTCAAGGCATGATCTTGGGGAAGATCCTCAACTGAATGAGAGGAATCCTCTACTCATCCCAAATATCTCTCAAGTGGTTGAACCTCTCCAAGGTTATATAAGGAGGCCTTCTCATGGTGAAAGACAGAATGGAGATTGAGAATTACATCAAACTTATGATCTCATGAGTAAGATGTCATCAAAGAAAACAGTGGAGATTGATTGAGCAAAGGGGTTGGACAAGGAGAACTGGAAGACGATGTTGCACCTTCATTCAAAGGACTGTAAGTACTTTTACTTGTTATCATTAATATAATCAATGCTTGGCCTGTTTCTTTCAAACTTGTCCTTGTTCCATATGAATTTGTCTACAGTAGATGGATTTATGATTGAGCTAATCTCAGTTGAGTAGGAAGTCTTTTGTACCTTTGTGTGTCCTACATGATCTATCAGAGAGCATAGGATCAAAGATCAGCTAGGACTTTACAAGGACAAACGTCGCTAATAAGGTACATATATGTATCCTTCTCTTTCATTCATTAGTTTGATTGGATCTAAAAGGAAGTCACTGTCCATGTTAAGCACTTTCTGTCTTGGCCTTGGGAGTCTAGAGACCAAGAGGGAATCCACTTGTCCATAGGGGGATTCACCTTCAACAGAAATTGGCAACTCCACTGGTGACGAGCTCTGATTTTTGTTTCCATTCCCAGATCTTGTTTTGGCCCTTTTCCCATTGATTTGATCTTCTCCACATTGTCTTTTTATTGACTGAATTTCCTTCATTTTTTGAGTTTTTTGAAATTTTTATGAGTTTTTGGAGCAGAGCGCTTCCCCTCTGTTGCTATCAAAGCGTTAGCACTCCCCTATAGCCTTACACAAAGCATTGGAATGCTCTAGTGCCCCTTACACCAGAGCACTTCACCTCTATTGCTATCAAAGCGCTAGCACTCCCCTATAGCCTTACACAGAGCGTTGGAATGCTCTAGTGCCCCTTACACCAAAGCGCTACCCCATTTTTGTGAGAAATTCTCCATAATTTTCATCTTCTGAAGCTATTTCTGGGTTTTGGCATTTGCTCAAGGTCCGATACTCTCAGTCCATCTTGATTTTGGCTTTCAAACACCCTTATTTCTAAGAATTCATCCTCTTTTGTTTGGATTTTGACATCTTCTTTCCTTGCCTTGAAGCCACTCTTTGTCTTTGCTGACCTAGAGTTAACTTGTTGTTTTTGTCTCCTTTCTCCGACTGAGTGAAAACTTTTGTGAGGAAATCCAAAGGTCTGTGAACTTTTCATTTGATCTTTGAGGTCAACTTTCCATCGTTTCTCTTTTTTTTGAGGTTTTTGGTTCTTGTTTGCAATTTGGTTATCTTTGTCCTTCTTGTCTATTTCATGACGAGAGTGTATTTTTTGTTTTGTGTGAAGTTTTCTTCTGATTGTTTAATCTTGAAGTTTGATTGACATTTAGAAGTTTTGCATCTGATTATCATTCACATATAAGCAAAAGGACATATTTTAGTGATTGGTTTGGATATTAGAAGGCATTTCTGAAATTTTTAGCATTGCATCGGATTTGAGTGAGATACAAATTGATGAAGGACATTGAATATTAGTGTTTGATAGTGAAAACAACTTTCTCTCTTTCCCTTAAATAGCCATTCATCGAAAGAAACAATTGCTTATCATCTTCTTGTGCATTTTTGGGAATTGAGTCATCATACCATCAGTTTCATTGTCATCCACCCTTTGAGTAAAGAACAACCATAAAATCAACGCTAATTAAAAATTATCTAGAACATTTTATTTTTTAGGATCTTCCACCAACATCAGACTAGGATTAGCAATTTGGATTAGGTTGTGAGTACAACTCTCCAAAGTTTTCAAAATGAACATTAGCATTCTGAGATAGGGAGAGTCAAATCCAATTGTTGTATAGGCTTTATGGGATCCCGCTCTCACACAAGGGTTACACACGAGGTCACATTCGGGTGAGTTATGGATATTATCCCTCTGTGGTTCAACTGTTTGTAGTGGTCGGATCGTATATTGGGGGTCACTTGAAGGTATACCCACGATTATGTGTGAGAGCCTCTCGAGTTGATTTCGAACTTGTTATCCTGCCCATACGTCCAGATCGGACTGTCAATTGTACTCACCCAGGGGTTGAATGCGAGTTGGTGTCCATAGTTGCCATAATCCTTAGGTACTTACATGAGGTGACAGTGAAGGGAAGTCTCATTGTACCTAGGAAAGACATTGGTTAAACTCACTCGGGCTCCTTGGAGGGTAAATCAACAATTACTGCGTGGAAGCTTGCACCAAGGTGAAAGTCCGTTAAGCAGGTCACCATTGTAACTATTCCACCATATCCTAGCCCCTTCTTGACTTGATCACGCGACATTGGATTTCGTCACCAACTAGTACGATCATCGATAGAAGTTTTTTTTGCTTGGTTTTGATTCCTATATTTTATTAGCGTATGATGTTTCTTTTTGTTAGTTGGCCCTAGATTTTCAGCGTGAAATGTTATTCTCCAAAATTGAGCATGTAGACGATAAAGGTCTTCGTCGATCACGTAGGATGCAAGGGCTGCCTCCGAAAGGATACCAACCCGTACCTCCTAACCCTCTAGAAGGCAACTACCGTGGAGAGGTAGGAAATCAATCTGACGTTGGGAGTGTTGTTGCTCCTCCGTTAGATAAATTAGAAGGCACTTTGGTTACGGTTGAGAATCCCACTCCTCGCACTACATCTGTGTCGAAAACCCCTCTCAAACCACTTTTGCTTCATTTAGACAACCTTGGGAACGTCATAGACGAAGAGGTCCCACAGTTACCTGCGAGAGATTTTACCGAGACATATATGGGATCCATAGAACCAACCTTCGGTGATGAGTATAGTTCTCTTGTTCTTCCTACCACTGCAGTAGATACAAATCCCACACCTACTTGTTTTGTATGGAGGACTTCATCGGGACATGATCTCTATGAGCATTTTGAGTCCTTTCGACAACCCTTTAATCCTCATGACCCTCCTGTTGAAAGTGGACCATCTAGTCAAACTATGAATCACACCATCGATCAGGTCATTAACCCTACTATTACATCAGCACAAGTCTATCATAATGTTGGACTCATCACCTCTATTCATTCCCAAGTCACTTCGATCCCTACCCCCGCTTTTACAAACTTTCCCTCTACAACTCCACATGTTCTGCACGATCTTGCTGGGACATCTTTTCACCTGAGAATGCAGACCCTTGCCAACCAAATACAACCGACTGGAGGGAAACCACCATATAGAGAAAATGTCCCTCCTGGAAGACCACCATCCTATGGTGGGCCTACCCCTCCCAAGGGACAACCCCCTTTTCATGTTCTTCCCAGGGGGTAACCTCCCTTTGTCAACCATACCCCGGTCGTTAATCCACCACTGGCAAGGGGGCAACCTTTGTCTGTTGGAAACCCTTCACAATCTTGGGGAGTATCTTTGGAAGTCACATTTACCCAACCCCATGTTGGGGGGCACTTATATCATAACCCATAAGGAGGAGTATCAAATCTTGTTCCTTCCTAACCATCTTATGGACAACCTTATCCGGGCAGCATCTCAAACACCACATGGAGTCCTCAAGGAAAACAACCTTATCCTCCCCATGGCTCTAATGTGTATCCGCCTCTGGGATCTACTCCTTACCCTCCTCAAGGGCACAATGTTCATCCTCTTTCTGGGCAAATGAATCACCCGGCTTATAATTCTCATAACCCACCGAGTTATGCAAACATTTCTCGGCCATCATCGAATCCTGTTTATCCTGGTCAACAACAACCGTATGTAGGAGGACCTACTGGTTACAACTATCCACCTAACCCATTTTATGGTCCTACTGGTGTTGCTATGCCACACCAGTATCATCTGCAAATTAACCCGACAACTACCTTTCCTTGCAACTCTGTATCTCCCAGACTTGTCTCGGTTAACTAATGATCCTATTTTTCATTCACCGGTTTGGCAAGTTATTCCAACTAAACTTCCTTATGATATTCCAAAATTTGACGAAAAATTTGAAGAAGATCCAAATAACCATGTGATGACTTTCCATTTGTGGTGTTCATCAAACTCCCTCATGGATGATTCTATACGTTTACGTCTTTTCCAGCGAACACTTACGGGCTCGACAACAAAGTGGTATATTGAACTACCTCGTGCTTCTTTTCATGATTTCAATTCCCTTGACATGTCTTTCCTCCCGCACTTTCAACTACCTATTCACTCTGAGACGGGTACTGAACTCTTGAACTCCTTTCATCAAACTGACTCTGTGCATATCTTTGACCATATTCATGAGTGGAGACGACGACGAAGAATGATCAAGGTAATCATTCCTGACATATTATTGGCGGAATGGTTTACTAAATCACTTTTACCCCCGATCACTCGCAATGTCACTATGAGTGGCGTGGTCACTGAGGAAGAAACCATTGCTCGGGCTCAGTACTTAGATTTGTTTTATTCACAATCTGGTACTTTGTATGATTTGTTTCTAAATGTTGCTTGAGCTAATACCAATCCATCCAAGTTGTCATCATCATCTCATGCGGACGGTGTTATCGGTTCTGTCAAAACTCAATCTACTTCCCAATCAACCAAAATCTCCTCTACCTCCCCCCAAACTCAGATCTCTGGGGTGAATGCAGTTCAATCTGCCCCTTCACAACAATCTGGAGGTAAGGAGAAGACAGAAAATAAATCAAAAAATACTAATAACAATGAACAACCAAAAAATCAATCTTAAACACCTGCTGTCAAAAAGAAGCCACAACGGAAACTGAAATTCATGTGTATCATTTGTTGTGACAATCACTACACTCAAGACTGTCCACATCGCAATGAAGTGGCCAAACTTTTCCAGGGAAATTCACAACTCGTTGTGCTTACTCAACATTTTCCACAGCAACAATCCATGGTTTCTCAAACCCCCTCTCCTGGGGGAAGTTCTATCCATCCTCATGATGAGGCCTCGACGAGTGCACATATTTATATGTTTAATGGGATTAATTTGAACACTCGCTCTAAGACATACGACACACCAAGTAACCCTAACAAAGGAAAAGACACTAACAGTACCGGTACTTTACCAGATCCATCACCGTCCATTGTTAGTCCTCCATCAATTAATCCTCTGTCTGGACCACTTCAAATTGAGAAACCTACATTCGACTCTATCTTACGCCCTCCTTAGAGCACTATCCACAAATCTACCTTTAATCCTAGTTCACGTGTCGCCCAGAAATACAACATTGTCGAATATTTGGCTCAAGCATTGTGTGCTATGTCTGCGTTAGAAGTTCTATAGCATTGCCCCAGTCGATGTAGAATGCTCTTGGCTGTTATTGGTATTGTTGATATTGAGTCGTCCAACCATATCATGTTTAACCTGGAGAATTATGCGTCTCGACTCTCCCACCAACTTTCTTTCCAAGTTGATGTTGTTGTTCACAATCAACAAATCCACCGAACTATTCTGGATGAGGGAGCCTCAACTGGTGTCATGTCTTTAGCGTGTTGAAAAGGTTTAAAATCACCCGCACTTAACAAATCCCCAATGATGTTACACGTCTTCGATGGGCGAGGTTTTCATCCCCATGGGATTTTACAGTCCCTTCCCATCCAATTGGGTGGCAAAACTGTCACTGTTGATGTCGAGGTAGTTGATGCTCCCCTCGATTACAACTTGTTACTTGGAAGAAGTTGGTTTTATGTTATGACTGTTGTTGCCTCGTTGGTCTTTCAATGTGTACAATTTCCTCATCAGGGAAAAATTGTCACTGTTGATTAGTTGGATTTATGCACGACCGATACTCGCGCTCCCGCTACCAACAATATTCCTTTCTGTTAATATTATTGTATTTGCGAGAGGTATTTACCTCCACGTGTGAACCTGATGAGAATAGAAGACTACGGAAAGCAAGAGAAAAGCGTAATGAGTTGGCTAATAACCCTAGAAGTCTTGTCGGCTCAAGAAGATAATTTATATTAGGTTATTATCCTCCAAGAGAAGAAGTCGGCCAGAAATAATAATAATATACTAAACAGACACATATCCATATGGAGAAGTCAGCCCCAGCAAATCTGGTAGAACCAGTATAAATACAGGGTGCCAGTTCTCATTTGACACATCTCAGAATTGCAGAGCAACAACTAATGTGCACTCCAATTCCCAGTTTGGTGTGCACATGTGGAGGAGAGCTGTAGGAGAAGTTGTTGTAGCTAGAAATTTGGGTGTTGGCTTGGACTATCTCTTGGCTAGGGTTTGGACTATATGATCAGCTATTGTTGGTGCACTACCCTTGGAGGAATATGCGCTACACCTTGTTTGGCTATCTAACCTAGGGTTTGCTTCCAGAGTAAGCCTCAATCAAGGTTAAGGTGCTCGGAGAGTGGCTTTGGCCTATGATTGGGTGACGAGGGTATCGTCAATCGTAAAACGAGCACACCATCCTCTATATTCTAACAGGTTACGAGACCACACCTCCTTCTTTCAGTCTAAATGCTGGAAGGAAACATAGCCACTAGGAAATTGAGCTCACTGAGGAATTGTCGCAAGGGTTATTAGCAGAAGCAGCTTCCAAGACACTACCTCTAAGGTTACTAGCAGGAATAATGGCAGAAACCCTAAACCTCTTGTTGAGGCACCTTAAGTGAAGAGATTGACCTGATATCCAGATATATTAGTGTGCCCTAGCCTAGCGCATCTCCTGATACTCTCAGCAAGCCAAGACGTGAAGTTTGAATTTTTGGTCAAATCTAGGGTTTGACCAAGTCAAGCAGCCATGACGAACTCTATGAAGTCTGAGAACAAGTTAGATGGAGCCTCTAACTTCAGAGCATGGAAGACAAGTATTGACCTCATCCTTGCCAAGAATAAAGTGTTGGATATCATGAAAGGAAAGATTGTGAAGCCAGAGTTTGAAGAAGGAAAAGAGAAGGAACCGCAGAACGTTGCAGCTATGGAGAAGTTCAAAGATGTTGACATCAATGCCATGAGTATCATAGTGGATTCTATAAAATACCACTTGATACCCTACATCTCCCATCTTGACTCATCGAAGAAGATGTACGATGCCCTAACAAATCTCTTCTCAGTCAAAAACATCATACAAGTTATGAGTCTGAAGAATGAGCTCCATGACATGAAGATGAATCATGATGATAGCATCACATCATATTTTGTGAGGATCTCTCAGTTAAGAGATCAACTATAATCTATTGAAGAGATCACTTCAGAGAAGGAATTGGTGAACATAGTACTCAATGGTCTTCCCAAGACATGGGATGCATTTGCCACAAGCATGAACACAAGGAAGGAGCATCCGACATTTGAAGAACTTTGGACTTGTTGTGCTCAAGAAGAATCAAGGATCAATACAAAAGAGAAACCCCAAAAGAAGTATGATGATCAAGCTTCCACAGCAAGATTCAAGAACTTCGGGAACAAAAGGAAGTTTGGTTCAAGGAGGAAACCAAATCAAGAGAAAGACATTTCATAAGTGCAATGCTTCAACTGTCGAAAGTATGGTCACTACAAGAATCATTGTCCCGAACTAAAGAAAAGGAAGGAGAAACACGAAGTATCAATTGCCGAAGAAAAGGAACCTACTAAGAAGACTAAGAAGGATGGAAGAGACTTCTTCCTCTAAAAGGTAACAACACTCTTCTTATTTCTTGTTTGCATCGTCTCTCTACATATCTCGTTTGCATCATCTCTGTACATATCTTGTACATCTATCTCTTGGAAGATAATGTGTTCCAAGAAGAACTATACCTATGAAAGAACAAACAAGATGAAAATGGATATCATTAGATAATACACATGAAAGGATGAAATCCAAATCATGTGGAAGCTATTGCAAGATAAGCCGAATCAATCATGAAGAGACTTAGAAGAAGCGAAGACAGAAAGAAGTCAGCAATCGAGAGGAAATTGGAAAAAGACTTATGACGTATTGTAGAAAGACAACAAGATGTTAGACAAGAGAGCCAATTATACATTGCAGAAAACAATAAGGATGCAGATGGAAGCATGGACTCTATTAGACGGAGGGAGTCGATTATATGCACTTATACATGAAGCAATGATTAGGAGGGAGATAATCCTATGATTCATTGAAGATGATGAAATATATATATCCATGGTAGCAACCATGAAATATAGTACGTGTTCAGTTCAACTAGAAAAGAAGACTTCTTCGAAGAGAACCCTTAAAGTATTCATGGTTGTCCATCCAGATCCGTGATCCTATGATGAAAGGAAGAAGTGGAATCTCTAGGGCATGGAATATATAAGAAACTCCATGGACCTAAGAGCTAAGGAAAAACATGAAGAAGAACATGAAGATTCCAAGAAAGAAATAAAATCCAGAACAACCAGTCATAATATTAAGAATCAAAAGATTACCAGCCTGATATGAACTCACTAAAAGCAATCAAGCAAAGGAACTGAAAGTCATGATGAAGAACACTGTATGGAAGACTTATGAATGAAATCAATGCGTATCTAGAACTAGAGGTTCTCACAGATGGAGGGAGAAGACTATGATGATTACTTGTTCCAGTAAACCAGACTTATCCCTACATAAGTCATCATATCATCTGCGACATCCATGAGTCGGAATTCTACATCAGCTAAATGCAAAGAATGTTCTCCAGAGAAATTGAATAAAGAGTGTACGAAGAGAAATCTCAATATTTTGAGGCATACCAGAAAGAGACTCTTGTACGCATATAGAAGAAGCTAACTTGGCAGAGAACCTCCAGTGCACAGCAGAAGCGTGGTGAATATTTCCTACAACATCAAAATGAATACTTAGTAGATAAGATCTCATAATGATAGAGGAAGTGCCACATGGATATGTTCCAGTTTTCCAACTATGATATACTCTATTGTTCATATCTACATGAATCCTTCACAATGTTCCAGACTAAAGTATATTTGAAATCAAGCATTGCATTATCCATGATGAAGTCCAAAAAGGAGAAAATGATTCTCCAATACATATCTCCACAAATGAGAAGATAAGCAAACATTTTGGTAAAGCCTCTATCCAAGATGAAAGAGTTTGCGTACTCAAGATGGATCTTGTGGAAACAACTTCCTTCTTATTGAAAAAGGAAGAAATGACTCTCCAAGTCAGGAGGGAGCACTGAAAACATTATTGAAGACATTCATCTTTAAATTTGAAAAATAGTCCATCTTGGACAGATGCTTTCCTGTTCAGAAAGTGGATTGAGACTTCTGACGGACAGTCACTTCCAATTGTGGTTAACATAGGAAGTAATATGATTGTTGATGTATCATAGATAGTGACTTCCCATTGTGGTTAGCATGGGGAGTGGTCTATGGAAGTCTCTCTTCTTGAGGGTTACTCAAGAAGACTGGCCCGCCTCGTCGGACAGCGATTTCTCATTGTGGTTAACATGAGGAATGGTCTGTTTTGGAGGTTGATGTAGGAAAGTCTTTTCCTCTTGTGGTTAATAGAGGAAATGGTCCAGACAGTCATTCCTTAGGGTTTATACATTCTCTCCAAGGTGCACTTTGATTAGTGTAGGAGGAATGGCCCGGGGTGGGGAATGGTCCAGGCTCAGCAATCAGGGACAGACATTCCTTAGGGTTTATACATTCTCTCCAGGATGCACTTTGATTAGTGTAGGAGGAATGGCCCAGGGTGTGGAATGGTCTAGGCTCATCATTCCTTAGGGTTATACATTCTCTCCAAGGTGCACTTTGATTAGTGTAGGAAGAATGGCCCAGGGTGGGGAATGGTCCAGGTTCAGAAGAAAAGACAGTGATTCTTCCTTGCTTGAGAAGAATAGTCTAGATATCTCATTATTCTACTCTGAGGCAAATATTCTTTCAGAGCTCACAAATGTGAGTGAAAGATTGGCCGAAATAATTCAATTTATATCATAACATTGTTTCTGTGCAGGTTGTTATCAGATGTTTGTTATGAAGACTATATGACAGTAGATGTAGACTATTGTGGTGGATATGTTCCATTGTTCGTGAGGCAGTTATTCTTTCAGAGATCACAGATGTGAGTGAAATATTGGCCTAGATGATTCAGTTTATATCATAACATTTTTTCTATGCAGGTTGCTATCAGATGTTTGTTATGAAGACTATATGACAGTAGATGAAGACTATTATGGTAGATATGTTCCATTGTTCGTGACTATACGTTGTTGATCAAGTACTTGTGTGTCACTTGATGTGGTAGTGAACCATTGGACTGTAGTTATGTACTTCTATCGATAGACACAATTGTGTTCTATTTTTATTCTAATTGCCTTGAAGACTATTAGCAGTTTATTGGAGATAATCATCATCCAGACAAATGATGAACAAATATTTTTCCAGACGGAAAATGGTTCAGAGCATTTACTCTTCTAGATTATAAGAATGGATCTGATATCACTCTATGGTATGAGTGACTTATCCAGCATCATGTCTAATTACTCATATGAAGTATGGTTTCAAGAGATGATGCAGTTGATGGTGATGGCGATGCTCATGATCTAGTCATGAGATAGTCGAGACAATTATATTAATGCTACCGGGTAAATGGTATGTTTTTGTGCTCAATACCATTACCTATAATACCTCCCTAGCTAGGATGGAGTGTTAATATTATGGTAGTTGCGGGAGGTATTTACCTCCACGTGTGAACCTGACGAGAATAGAAGACTCCGAAAAGAAAGAGAAAACCCTAATGAGTTGGCTAATAACCCTAGAAGTTGTTAATATTATGGTAGCTGCGGGAGGTATTTACCTCTACATGTGAACTTGATGAGAATAGAAGACTCCGGGAAGCGAGAGAAACCCTAATGAATTGGATAATAACCCTAGAAGCCTTGTCGGCTCAAGAATATCATTTATATTAGGCTATTAGCCTCCAAGAGAAGAAGTCGGCCAGAATTAATAATAATATACTAAACAGACACCTACCTAGAAGGAGAAGTCGGCCCCAGTAAACTGGCAGGATTACTATAAATACAGGGTGCCAGTTTCTCATTTGTCACATCTCAGGACTACAGTTTTTCCAGTTGGTGCGCACTGCAGGTGTAGCTGGTGCACAAGTTTGGAGGAGGGTTGCAGGTGCAGCTGCAGCAGCAGCAAGTCTCAGCATTTGGCTTGGATATCTCTTGGCTAGGGTTTGGACTATCTGATCAGCTTTTTGTGATGCGCTATCCTTGGGGAGAGATGTGTTTCTCTTTGTTTGGCTATCTAGCCTAGGGTTTGCTTCCGAAGGAATTCTCAGGTCAAGGTTAAGGTGCTCGGAGGGAGGCTTCGGCCTGTGGTTGGGAGACGAGGTTATCGTCGTGGTAAAACGAGCACACAATCCTTTATATTCTAACAAGTTATGGGCCCACACCGCTTCAATCAGCCTAAAACGTTGGAAGGAAACATAGCCTCTAGATATTGAGCTCGTTGAGGAACTGTCGCTAGGGTTACTAGCAGGAATAGCTTCCAAAAGCACTGCAGCTAGGGTTACCAGCAGTAGCAGTTGCAGAAACCCTAAACCTCTTGTTGAGCACCTTAAGTGACGATATTTACCTAATCTCCGGATAGATCAGTGCACCATAACCTAGCGCATCTCCTGGTACACTCTGAAGGCCAAGACGTGAAGTTTGGATTTCTGGTCAAAACTAGGGTTTGACCAAGTCAAGCAAGCCATGATGAACTCTATGAAGTCTGAGAACAAACTAGAAGGAGCCTCCAACTTCAGAGCATGGAAGACAAGGATTGACCTCATCCTTACTAAGAATATAGTGTTGGACATTGTGAAAGGAAAGATCGTGAAGCCAGAGTTCAAAGAAGGAGAAGAGAAGGAACCGCAGAATGTTGCAGCTATGGAGAAGTTCAAAGACGTTGACATCAATGCCATGATTATCATAGTGGATTCCATAAAAGACCACTTGATACCCTACATCTCCCATCTTGACTCATCGAAGAAGA
>JZKD02S0816600.1:756673-767030 GCA_000966675.3 Picea glauca | reverse complement strand
AGGTTATTAGCCTCCAAGAGAAGAAGTCAGCCAGAAATAATAATAATATACTGAACAGACACATATCCAGAAGGAGAAGTTGGCCCCAGCAAATCTGGCAGAACCAGTATAAATATAGGGTGCCAGTTCTCATTTGACACATCTCATAATTGCATAGCAACAACTGGTGCACACTGCAGTTCCCATTTTGGTGCGCACGTGTGGAGGAGAGCTCAAGGAGCATCTACTGCAACTAGCAATTTGGGTGTTGGCTTGGACTATCTCTTGGCTAGGGTTTAGACTATCTGATCAACTATTGTTGGTGCGCTATCTTTGGAGGAAGATGTGCTACACCTTGTTTGGCTATCTAGCCTAGGGTTTTCTTCCGGAGTAATTCTCAATCAAGGTTAAGGTGCTCGGAGGGTGGCTTCAGCCTATGGTTGGGTGACGATGGTATCATCAATGGTAAAACGAGCACACCATCTTCTATATTCTAACACTTTCTTGGGAGACCACAAGATCACATATGAAAGCGTCGGTGTTGGATTACTGAAAGATTCTAGCCTCATGGGTACCTTCCCTACACCACTTCCACCGACTACACATCATATTTCCACCATCGATATGATTTTGACCGCGGCTTATCAATCTTTGGAATCATTTGACCCTTGGATTGTACCTAGTCCATTGGAATTCAATGCACTAGGTGACACCATGCCACTCAGTCCAACCGAAACATCATACATTTCTATCCAATCCGCTTCTCCCTCGTCGGATGACCAACATATATTGGCACCCAACAATTACTCGATGCCATCACGGTTAAGTTCTTTGTCATCTGTGATCGACTACATTTCCCCAATTTTTTCTTCTGATGAATCTATTAAGGAAATGTTGATCACTGACGAGCTACCTCGGGATGATAACCATCATCTATCCTCTTTTCTTCCCCCTCATGAAGAAATTTGGGCAGATAT
This sequence comes from Picea glauca, assembly GCA_000966675.3. Taxonomy (NCBI): domain Eukaryota; kingdom Viridiplantae; phylum Streptophyta; class Pinopsida; order Pinales; family Pinaceae; genus Picea; species Picea glauca. Next base: position 766,074 of record JZKD02S0816600.1, on the reverse strand, counting down.
ACACTCTATCTCCCCTCCTGCTATCGATTTTCCCTCATCTCCCATGCTTTCAAATTCTGATGATTTGGATCCGGTAGTTGACATGGTGATCTCTTCGGTAGGGCTATTGGAGCCTAATCTCCTTAACCCTGTCGTGGCCCTCGACATGTGTTCCTTCCAGAGTGATTTTCTTCCCTCTAGTGAAGATCTCTTGGAAGCCATGACCAAGCTTTGTCCCTTGACATGGTGTTCTTCTAGAGCGTTATTTTCTTGGAAGCCATGATCAAGAAGAGTCCATGAGCATAGTTTCTCTTCTCTGTGGCAAGCTCGTTAAAAATGAAACAAAATCTTTCAACATAGTTTTCCTCTATGTAGCAAGCTCATTAAAAAATGAAACAACAATCTGGGGATTGAACCCAGAGCCCTGAGCATAGTTCTTTTCCTGTGTCAAGCTTGTTAAAAAATGAATTAGTCACCTCTTTTGAACCTTCATTTCATCCACCCTTATCCTTTTTCTCCATATCGTAGAGAAATTGGTGACAACCTCACATCCGGTGAATGAATTGAAGCTTGGAGGGCATGTCTCTAGCCTTTGATGATCATTCTGGAGTTAAGCCACTAGCTTTCAAGCTGGGGGCATAACGAGATTAGTCTTTGTTCTTTCTCATGCTCGTAAATACATGAGAATGCATCCGGGTAAACTTTTATCTCTTTTTCGGACCCGCATGGATATACAAAAAAGGAACACCTTGGAGTCATCTTTGAGCTCTTTTCAAAATATTTAAACATGAAAATATTGCCAAGTGATCTTGCTTCCTTTCACACTCGTTAAAAGGTTTGAAAGGGTGTCTTTCGAGTGATAATTTATCTCTTTTTGGGCCTCACGAGACTAACATCACGAAAAAGGACAACATTGGAGTAGTCTTTAAGTTGTTTTCAGATTCTCTAAATATGGAAAACCACCGGGTTTACCTTCTCTGGACTTGTTAAACAATCATACATTGAAGGGCCCATATGGGATCGAACCCTTACTTCTTCCAGTTCATTAAACAAAGGAAGAGGGACTTACCGAAGGTGAGTCATATCGAGCATGTGTTACCCTCCTCAATCTTGTTAAATTTAAAAGAGGTACTCGTTTATCTGGATGGGGGGGAAATTGAAAGAAGCAAGCCAAGCAGTTTTTTGAGAACATTACCAGTAACCCTTACGGTCACCATTGAACACGACATTTTTTCTTTGCACACATTTTAATTCATTGAACCTCTGCACTGAGCCAATCCTATGAGTTTATTTTACTCCTTTGGGTCACCTAACGAAAGTCACATCATCCACTGCATCATCAAGTTTTGGTCCACGTCAAGTTTCTGTTGTTGTGCCTCATTGTTCAAGGGAAGTATCTACTTCGAGAGTCAGCCATCACAAATATCCTATTTCAATACCTGTGTCAGTCCATGTTCATTTGATCTACCAATTACATATTTGTGCTAGTTTCATGTCGTCGATGGGGGATACATCGAGGCCCTCCTTTGACGAGTATATTCCTGTTGACTTCAACACATTATCCAGGAGCTAGACTTAGAAACCAGTTAGTACCTTGAGACCTGCATGCCTCAATGGCAGACCTCCTTGCGTCCAACAATGGGTTTACATCATTGACCCCTGATCGGATGATTCCATGAATGTTCGACTTCATCTCATACATTCACATTCGTTGGAATGTACTAGAGTACCTTGGGAATCATTAACATCAATGGTGATTTCCCTCGCGCTTGTTAACGGTTTACATCATTGACCGGTAATCAAGTGGTTTCTGCCATGTTCAACATCAAGACATCTATTCACATGGTTAGATTTGTACTACATCGGGATCGGTAAGAATACCCTAGGTTGAGTCATCAATCTTATATGTATACTTTTCCCAGGTTGCGAAGGAGTTCTTTTGAACTATGACACATATATTATCACATAGATCCACTTTGTATTGGTTGTGGCTATGTCTTGTCGTCTCATAGATCCACTATGTATTCTTCGTGGCTACGATTAGTACAGGTCATAGGAGTATAGATCCACATTGTATCTGCAGTGGCTATACCATTTTCTCAATATAATTATGGATCCGCAGTGTATTTTATAGCGGCCATACCTAAAAAGTATTTATCACTCAAGCATAGGTATGCCTGCCTTGGGTTTGAAACATGTCATAATATTTGTTTAATGGTTGTGTATAGATTTTTCCGGTCTCTTTGGGTCCATACCCTTGCTCAAAAAAGTATACAAAGTACTTCAGTCATCATGGTCTTCTAACTTCATACTTTGGGGGGCAATCTGTTACACCTCAAAATTACTCACTTCGATAGTGTCGCAAGTGTCGTCATTACGAGTGTTGTAAGTGTCGCATCTTGTCCGCAAGTATCACATCTTGACTATAAGTGTTGCAAGTGTCAAAAACATCATACTTCCATATTGCATATTTCGTGCCTCTAACGACATCATGAAGACACTTAAGACACCTCAAAGGTTAGTTTGGAAGAAGAGAAATCACTTGACAAGAAGTAAAAGCCTTTTGACATTGAGAAAAACACAAAAAAATGGATTTTGGAGAGGAGCACTCCCCTACCCATTGTCAGAGATTGTTAGCACTCCCTGAGCCTCTTTGGTGGAGTGCTTGAGCACCCTGTGCACTCTTTTTGGGGAGCGCTACCCTTTTTTTAGCAAATTTTGGGTTTGTTGAGCCAAATAAGGGAAGAATCCCTCAATTCCTGAAGGTCGTTGGATTCGAATAGATGGTCAAGGCATGATATTATGGGAGATCCTCAACTAAAAGAGAGGAATCCTCAACTCGTCCCAAAGATCTCTCAAGTGGTTGAACCTCTCCAAGATTATAGAAGGAGGCCTTCTCATGGTGAAAGACAGAATGGAGATTGAGAATTACATCAAACTTATGATCTCATGAGTAAGATGTCATCAAAGAAATCAGTGAAGATTGATTGAGCAAAGTGGTTGGACAAGGATAACTGGAAGAGGCTACTACACCTTCATTCAAAGGATTGTAAGTACTTTTACTTGTTCTCATTAATATAATCAATGCTTGGCCTGTTTCTTTCAAACTTGTGCTTGTTCCATATGAGCTTGTCTACAGTAGATGGATCTATGATTGAGATAATCTCAGTAGAGTAGGAAGTATTTTGTACCTTTGTTTTTCCTACAGGATCTATCAGGGAGCTTAGGATCAAAGCTCGGCTAGGACTTTACAAGGACAAACGTCGCTAATAAGGTACATATCTTTCTCCTTGTCTTTCATTGATTAGTTTGATTGGATCTAAAAGGAAGTCAATGTCCATGTTAAGCACTTTCTGTCTTGGCCTTAGGAGTCTAGAGACCAAGAGAGAATCCACTTGTCTGCAGGGGGATTCACCTTCAACAGTATGAGTGTGAGAAAAGTTGATTTTAAAGCACCTATGACTTTTCCGTGAATTTTGGGCCTGGACTCTTGTGCTTGGAGAAAAATTTCAGAGCCAATAGGATATCCTGTAGCGTGCATGGACTTTCCATAGAGATAATGTCGGCCTCCGAGACTGTGTGAGCAAAGAGACTAGCCACCGAAACTGAGCTTTGAAGATTTGTTGTGGGATTTTTGTAGAATAATCGCTTGTAGTAATTGACAGTTGCAGATTTTAAAGCATGCTTACCTCTATGGAGTGTTCATGCCTCATCCAAATTTCCCAAATGTGTTTATGATTTCTGCGAGAGCTATCTATTTTATGAAAATATTTGGTGTTGCGGTCGCCACATTTAAGACAAGTGGATCTGCTTCGTTGTCTTCGGGTGGATTCAATTTTGAGAAGTAGAGAGTTTCTTTCCATTTCAAGATTTTTGATGTCAAGCTTGTCAACATCGATGGTTCCTGTGATGGATTCAAGTAGAATGTACTCCTTGATGGTAGAGTCTAGTTCCAAAAGTCGGTGAGTATTATGTTGATGAAGTGTGGCAGCCCACGGTTTGATTCGAGCTTTGAGGTAGCATATTTTCCAGGCAAAATGATTTTTTATGCACTGCTCATTAAGGAAAATCGTGTCTTTCCAGACATCAACTACAATAATGTTAAACTCAGCTTCTAGTATCTAGCCTGTATTAATCTTGAAGGGGTGGGAAATCTTCCAACGAGTTGTATACAATTGAAGGATGATGGGGGCATGATCAAAAAGATATGGATAGCTTACCCAAGATCAGATTTTGTCCTTTGAGGAGATGATTTGTTCGGTGAGAATGGAGTGTTCTAGTCTCTTAGAGAATGAGGTTGTGCCCTCATTTCCATTGCGCCAAGTAGGAGACAAAGAGGCAGGTACAATGTCCACCAAATGGTGTGCAGTGAAGAGGGTATTAAAGTAGTGTGCCAGTGTATCTGGAGAAGTTGAGGCATGATGCAGTAGCATCGTTGGCAAGTGCATAGAGGCAGGACCACTCGACACGTATGAGTTCTTCCAGAAATTCAACGTTGATAGTTGTAGCCGATTTTGAAATCTGCCTTCACTTAGCGTTGGAATTCACCTTTGGAGGCACGCTTGAACCGATGTTGAATTTTACCCTTTGAGGCACGTTTTGAAAATTGTAAACATAGCAGGAGCTTCCACTTCGGCTCTGGAATGCGACTGAACTAAGATAGTGTACGATGAATTTTAGAGTAGGAAAGTAGCCAGGGGAAACCCTAGAAACATCTTTGAGTTATGCAGAAGTTCACACACCCAGTTAGAGAGAGCGGGGAATACATAGAAAAATTAGTTGTAAGAGAGAACTGCGAAGTTAGCAGGAGATCTCAATATTTTTGAGTTACTGTAATTTTGAATGTAATCTGTATCCATTGGGCACTTGTGAATATAACAGAATGGAAAATTGACCCAAATGTGTAGTGTTTGGACTGTGTGCATTTTCTTGTTATTTTATGTTTTCATGAACAAGTGGATGGAACTATGAATTCTCCTAGTTTCAATTGTTTCTCTTCATTGGAAGCTCTGCAAGGTGTGCATCGAGCCAGAGAGGAACACCGTGGATCTGAGTTATCGAAATCCTTCAGACGCAATGAGTGTGTGGGAGATCAAAGTCTGAACCGGAAAAATCTCAGGAGGAATAACACTTCGAAAGTGTTATCGAGATCCAAGAACTTATTCCCTAGAAGAGGTGAAGATCGAGTCTTCGAAAACTTAGAAAATTTTCTAATTCTAAAGTGAGTAAAAGCTCAGGAGGAAGAACGTCATCGAGCGTTGGATCATGGTGGGAGATCCCGCAAACCTTCCGATTTGAGGGAGAAGTGCAATATTTAATGTTACGTAGATCTAGGAGGGGAGATCTCAGAGATCTAAACGGATGGTGGAGAACTCTCGAGGAGAGTCACGAACTGCCACCAATCGTTGGATCAAGTGGAGTTGGAAGGAGGTCAGCAATGAGGAAGATATCTGAGCTATAGATCTCAGGAAATATCATGAGTCATTGATCGAACACCAAGGCATTTCATTGCTTTGGCGCTTCGGCATTTCGGCAACTATGAGTTCCAAGGAACAGGGATACGATAGAGGTCTTTGTCTCCCGAAACCCCGAATCGTGAAATAGAGAAATAGTGAAATCAAATGTGGACCATAGATCTTAGGATCTATTGTGAGTCGAAATGCTAAGAAATTTTGGCATTTCGGAGTTTCGACATTTCTGTACTTCAACAACCAAGAATCCCAAGGAGCAGTGATATCCCTTGTGTTCTGATTTTGTGAAATGAAAAACCCCGAAGAGATAGGTGTTGGGACATTTCGACATTTTTCCATTTCATCATTTCAGCCACTGGAGGTTCGAAAGGGGAAAGGAGGGACCCTTGCATTGTGATTCCCCAAATCGTGAAACCCCTAAAGGGAGAACGTCAAGCCAGTTCAACATTTCGTGAACCGAGATTTCGAAAGACAGAGAACAGGGGAGTGCTTGCTTCGCGATACCCCAAATCACGGAAGCCAATATTTCTTTTGCGCTAAGCACGTGGACACAAAGTTGTGGTCACATGGACAGAGATTAAGGGAGGATCCAAAGCTTGTTAAGCCCTTTTTGGAATTTCAGGACCCGGGAGGTTGAAGGACCAAGAACCTCCTGCCACCGGAATCGCGAAATCGCTAATTCCAAAATCCCAAAAGGTGGAACGTGGTCATGGGTAGATTTCATCATTTCAAGGTTCGAGTGTTTGAGAGACCAATATTCAAGAGACGTTGAGTCCTGACTCGCAAAATCGTGAAGCCCCGAAATGCGAAAAGGAGGCTCGCGCAGGTTTTCTCAAGACCTATACCAGAGGACGAAGGGACCTGTGGATTCATCCAAAGGGTTCCAGTAGAAGACCAAAGGGCCATTTCGGCTGAGGGAAGAGAACGATCCAGAGAGCAGGAGGTCACAAAATCCTGCTGAGGTAGGGGGTCTGCATCAGGTGGTATCAGAGCCTCATTTTTTCGTCTGTAGACTTCAGGTGAAGGAGGAAAAGAAGGAGACAGAGAACTCAGAGTTGTATTCTGTTTGTGACAGATAGTCAACATAATTTCGCCAAGAATATGAGAGTTTCCTTTATCCAACCATGTTGTAGAGAGGGAGATGTGAGAGCTTCACGCCCGATTGGAAACAATGGAAGCAGCTCAGAGAAGAGAACCTGACATTGGGGATGTCAGTGATGCAGAAAGTGAATAGGTTGAGGTTGAAGAAGCTGCAGGAGAGGATGCTCTAGAAGAATGTTTGTTGAGAGCAGTTACCAGATTGGGAGGCAGAGCTAAGATAGAGGTCCCCATGTATGAGGGAAATTTATATGATGAAAAACTGTTGGACTAGATAAGGTCCATGGAAAAACACTTTGACTATGAAGATGTCGATGAGGAGAAGAAGATGAAGCAGGCAGTCACTAGGCTAAAAGGACATGCAGCACTGTGGTGGGACGAACTGCAGGCTGAGAGGAGAAGTAAAGGAAAATAGAGGATAAAGAGTTGGGACATGATGGTAGCCAAACTGAAGGCTAAGTTAATACCCAAGGAGTACCAGATCAATCTATTTAGGAAGCTACAGAACATGAGACAGAAAGGAATTACAATCAAGGAGTACACCGAAGAGTTCTACCGAATGAACATCAGAACTGGAAAAAGGGAGAGAGATGAAGAAAGATTTGCCAGATATATAAATGGCTTGAGATATGAGATCCAGGACGAGCTTAGCATGGTGTCAGTAAGGACTCTAGAAGATGCTTATCAGTTTGCGTTGAAGGCAGAGGAGAAGTTGGCCAAAAAACAGAACCAGCGAGGAAGAGGTAAAAGCTCGATCCCAAGAAAAAGTTAGGAATTTAACCATGACAGAGCACAGTAGTCTAAGGACGAGGTTGAGAAACCACACAATCACTCAAAACGAGGAGGAATTTCGTGAGGAAGACAAAGTGGTGGAAGAAACTCTTCTAGAGGAAGAGGCAGAGGAGGAGTAAGGTGCTATAATTGTGGAAAGGTAGGGCACATGTCTTGGGAATGTCCTAAGAAGAATAAGGAAGGAGGAGAAGCTCACATTTCAGAAGCAAAATGAAGATATGTTGAGGCAGAAGGAGTAGAGGATGGATCATCCTGATGTTGAGAAAAGTTATCTTAAAAATAGAGGCAGAAATTGAAAAACCAGTGCAAAGAAACAGTCTCTTCAGAACAGCTTGAAAGACTAAGGACAAAGAATGCAAGGTGATCATTGACAGTGGGAGTACTGAAAACCTAGTATCCACAGAGATGGTGTAGAAATTGGAGTTGAATACAACTTCACATCCAAGGCCATACAAAGTCTCATGGCTGCAAAAAGGACACCAGGTAACGATCGTTAAACAATGCCTAGTTGAAATTAAAATAGGAGGATATAAAGATGAAATCCTATGTGATGTAATTCCCATGGACATATGCCACATTTTGTTGGGAATACCATGGCAGTTTGACAGAAATTCCATTCATGATGGAAGGAAGAATACATATACATTGGAGAAGAATGGTAGGACATATATGTTACTACCAATGGAGGAGAAGAGAGCGAAGGAGGAATCCAGCACAAGCATACTTCTCGTGAGTGGGAAGGAACTCCTAAAAGAATTCAAGGAAGAACAAGAGATGTAGTTTGCTATGGTGAGGAAGCCCAGAGTCATCCTTACGAGTACATCAGTGGATGATTTACCTGAAGAAGTTTAGGAGCTGCTGGACAATTTTACTGATATAGTGGTGGATGAGTTGCCAAACTCATTTCCACCCATTAGGAGTACCGACTTGATACCACGAGCAATCTTGTCGAACAAGGAAACATACAAATTAACAACTCACGAAAATGAGGAGGTGAGGTGTTAATATTATGGTAGTTGTGGGAGGTATTTAACCCCACGTGTGAACCTGATGAGAATAGAAGACTCCAGGAAGCAAGAGAAACCCTAATGAGTTGGCTAATAACCCTAGAAGCCTTGTCGGCTCAAGAAGATAATTTATATTAGGCTATTAGCCTCTAAGAGAAGAAGTCGGCCAGAAATAATAATAATATACTAAACAGACACATACCTAGAACAAGTCGGCCCCAGCAAAACTGGTAGGATTACTATAAATACAGGGCTCCAGTTCTCATTTGCAGCATCTCCGAATTGCAGTTTCCTAGTTGGTGCGCACTGTAGTTGCAGTATGGTGTGAAGGTTTGGAGGAGGGTTGCAGGTGCAGCTGCAGCAGCATCTAGTTCTCAGTATTCGCTTGAATATCTCTTGGCTAGGGTTTGGAACATCTAATCAGTCTTTTGTCATGCGCTATCCTTGGGGATTGATGCGCTACTCTTTGTTTGGCTATCTAGCCTATGGTTTGCTTCCAGAGGAATTCTCAGTCAAGGTTAAGGTGCTCGGAGGGAGGCTTCAGCCTATGGTTGGGTGACGAAGGTATCGTCAATGGTAAAACAAGCACACCATCTTCTATATTCTAATAGGTTATGGGCCCACACCCCATCAGTCAGCCTAAAACATTGGAAGGAAACATAACCGCTAGACATTGAGCTCGTTGAGGAACTGTTGCTAGGGTTACTAGCAGGAGAAGCTTCCAAAAGCACTACAGCTAGGGTTACTAGCAGAAGTAGTTGCAGAAACCCTAAACCTCTTGTAGATGCACCTTAAGTGAAAATATTGACCTAATCTCTGGATATATCAATGCACCCTAGCCCAGCGCATCTCCTGGTACTCTCAGAAGGCTAAGACGTGAAGTTTGGATTTTCGGTCAAATCTAGGGTTTGACCAAGTTAAGCAAGCCATGAAAAATTTTATGAAGTCTGAGAACAAGATAGATGGAGCCTCTAACTTTAGAGCATGGAAGACAAGGATTGACCTCATCCTTGCTAAGAATAAAGTGTTGGATATTGTGAAAGGAAAGATCGTG
>JZKD02S0816600.1:738184-751147 GCA_000966675.3 Picea glauca | reverse complement strand
AGTGATGCAACACATGTTGCAAATATGTTTTTCAAAGAAGTTGTGAGACTTCACGGCCTACCCAGGAGCATTGTCTCAGACAGAGACACAAAATTTGTTGGTCACTTTTGGAGGACGTTATGGAAGAATATGGGGACATATTTTTCCTTTAGCTCAGCTTATCACCCTCAGATAGATGGGAAGACTGAGGTGGTAAATAGAAGTTTGGGAAACTTATTGAGAAGCCTAGTTACTAAACACCATAACCAGTGGGATCAGATTCTGCCAAAAGCAGAATTTGCATACAATGACTCATAAAATAGAAGCACTGGAAGGATCCCATTCCAAATACTCTATGGAATGCAACCCAGGGGAGTGTCTGAGTTAAGGGACTTGGAACAGGGAGATATTAGAAGTGTTGGAGCAGAGGATTTTGCTGCTAAAATGCAGAGACTCCATAGTCGAATCAAAGAACAATTACAAAGTTCTAATCAGAAATACAAGCACAGAGCTAATCAACATCACAGGGAACTTCAATTTTAAGTGGGAGATAAGGTTTTAGCACATCTTAGGAAGGAAAGGTTCCCTAGGGGAACATATAACAAATTAAAGATGAAGAAGATAGGACCCTGTAAGATCTTGAGGAAGTTTGATGAAAACACCTATGAGATCGAACTCTTAGATGGTGTGGGCATTTCACCCATATTCAATGTTTCAGACATGTATCCTTACAGGAAAGATGACACAGAAGGGTCGGAATATCAAGGAAAGATTCAGTGGGAGAAACAGATGCATGTGGCAGAAAATCCGCAGATGGAGAAAATTTTTCATCAGAGGATTGGAAAAAAGACTAGGAGGAAGACTTATTTTGAGTATCTGGTCAAATGGAAGGGACACCCAATAGAAGAAGCCAGTTGGGAAAATGAAGCTCCTATCTAGAAGCAGGGAAAATTAGTAGAGGAGCTCATGGACAGGAGTCCATGAATTTTTTTCAAGGGGAGTATGATGGAAGAGCATCGTTGTCAAGTGCTCATAGGCAGGACCACTCAACATGTGTGAGTTCTTCCAGAAATGCAACATTGACAGTTGCAGCCGATTTTGAAATACGCCTTCACTCAGCGTCGGAATTCACCTTTGGAGGCATGCTTGAACCGATGTTGAATTTTACCCTTTGAGGCACATTTTGAAAATTGTAAATAGAGTAGGATTTTCCACTTCAGCTCTAGAATGCGACTGAACTAAGATAGTGTAGGATGAATTTTAGAGAAGACAAGTAGCCAGGGGAAACCCTAGAAACATCTTTGAGTTATGTAGAAGTTCACACACTCAGTTAGAGAGAACGGGGAATATAGAGAAAAATTAACTGTAAGAGAGAACTGTGAAGTTAGCAAGAGATCTCAATATTTTTGAGTTACTATAATTTTGAATGTAATATGTAGCCATTGGGCACTTGTGAATATAACAGAATGGAAAATTGACCCAAATGTGTGGTGTTTGGACTGTGTGCATTTTCCTGTAATTTTATGTTTTCATGAACAAGTGCATGGAACTGTGAATTTTCCCAGTTTCAATTGTTTCTCTTCATTGGAAGCTCTGCAAGGTGTGCATCGAGCCAAAGAGGAACACCATGGATCTAAGTTATTGAAATCCTTCAGACGCAAGGAGTGCGCGGGAGATCGAATTCTAAACCAGACAAAGCTCAGGAGGAATAACACTTCGGAAGTGTTATCGAGATCCAGGAACTTATTCCCTGGAATAGGTGAAGACTGAGTCTTCGAAAACTTAGAAAATTTTCTAAATCTAAAGTGAGTAAAAGCTCAGGAGGAAGAACACCTTCAATCATTGGATCGTGGTGGGAGATCCCACAGACCGTTCGATTTGAGGGAGAAGTGCAATATTTAACGTTGCGTAGATCCAGGAGGGGAGATCTCGTAGATCTGAACGGATGGTGGAGAACTCTCAAGGAGAGTCACGAAATACCGCCAATCATTGGATCAAGTGGAGTTGCAAGGAGGTCAGCGATGAGGAAGAGATCTGAGCCGTAGATCTCAAGGACTATTGTGATTCATCGATCGAATGCCAAGGCATTTTTGCGTTTCAGTGCTTCGACATTTCGGCATTTCGGCAACCGGGAGTTCTAAGGAACAAGGATATGACAAAGGTCCTTGCCTCCCGAAACCTTGAATCACAAAATAGAGAAATAGTGAGATCGAACGTGGACCGCAGATATTAGGAGCTATTGTGATCCATTGATCAAATGCTAAGAAATTTTGGTGTTTCTTCATTTCGGCATTTCGGTACTTCAGAAACCGGGAATCCCAAGGAGCAAAGATATCCCCTGTGTTCTAATTTCGCGAAACACAAAAACCCGAAGGGATAGGTGCTGGGACATTTCAGCATTTCGGCCACCGAAGGTTCGAAATGGGAAAGGATGGACCCTTGCATCATGATTCCCCAAATCATGAAACCCCAAAAAGGCGAATGTCAAGCCAGTTCGACATTTCATGAATCGAGATTTCGAAAGATAGAGAACAGGGGAGTGCTTGCATCGCAATTCCCCGAATCACGGAAGCCAATAGAGATTTTGTGCTAAGCATGTGGACACAAATTTGTGGTCATGTGGATGAAGGTTAAGGGAGGATCCAAATCCCGTCAAGCCCTTTTCATCATTTTAGGACCCGGGAGGTTGAAGGACCAAGAACTACCTGCCGCCGGAATTGCGAAATCTCGAAAGGCAGAACATGGTCACGGGTAGATTTTGGCATTTCGGGGTTCGGGTGTTCAAGAGACCAAGAGTCAAGAGATGTGGAGTCCCAGCTCATGAAATCATGAAACCTCGAAATGCGAAAAGGAGGTGCGCTCAAGTTTTCTCAAGACCTATACCAGAGGATGAAGGGACCTGTGGATTTTTCCAAAGAGTTCCAGCAGGAGTCCGAAAGGCCATTTTGGCTCAGGGAAGAGAACGATCCAGAGACCGGGAGGTCACAAAATCCTGTTGAGGTAGGGGGTCTTCATCAAGGCACCCCAGACTTCTCCAAGAGTAGTTGTAATATTTAAGTCTCTAGCAATGAGCAAGTTTTGTAGGTCGAGCAACCCCCTGGCTTCTATATTCTCCCAAAAAAGCTAACGATTTTTGCATGGCCCATAAATGTTGTGTAAATTGTATCTCTTATTAGTAATGTGGTTGGTTCCAGTCAATAATATACCTCCATAGCAGAAGTAGGTAAGAAAATCAAAATAATCAGCGTTCCAAGCTATTACTAACCCTCCAGATGAGCCAAGGGAGTTGACTGTGCAGGTGTGCCAATTGGAGTGAAATTGATTTAGGAATTCTCTATTCTCTTTGTTGTCTACCAGAATTTCTTGAAGAAAGATGATGTCAGGTGAGATGTGCGAAAGAATTATTCTGAAAGAGGAATCTTTTAGGTGGCCCCCCACCCCTCTGATGTTGAGGGAGAGCAAGATCATGATTTTTCTCTTGTTAGGGATTTCATGCCTCTAAGTGCCCTGTTATCAGAAGTGTTTGTAGAGTCCCCAGGATGAGTAGGTGGAATTCCCTCTCGACGATGGGAACTCTGAGTTTTGATTGGAGAGTGCTCGTATCCATGACCTCTAAACTAAGTAAAATCTTTATCATGTGAAGAAGAATTGGTCTCAATTGTTCTCTGACTGGCTCCAGTCTCTGGGAGATGTATATAAGTACATATAAAAGTTGGCAGGGGTGTGGGAGATAATACTTCTTTATAGGAGGGAAGTAGAGAGTTTAAGACATCTCCAAGGGTGTTTTCTCCAAGTTCTGTCTCACTCAATCCTGGAAGGAAAGATGACGCCTCCTATTCTTGCACCTGTTCTCCAAAGCTCTCTGTCATCTGAAAGTCGGAGTGATAAAGAGATGTGGTCTGAGTGTGATCTCGCACTCCTAGATGATGGCTCATGGATGTATTATAGACAGGAGTGGTCGGGAGGGGAGTTTTCCCATCAGGACTAGAGGCGTTCTGATCATGGGGGGGATGAAGGGCCGCAAAATGATGTTTCTACACCACTAAAGTGTTATGGGTGAGAGGATTAGGTTGAGGAGAGGTCGGGAAAAAGGTCTGTGCAGAGGGGCCAATAATGTGGGAGGGTATAATCTAAGTGCAAAGTGGGGAAGGTGTGTGTTGTGCGCTGGTCAAGGTCACACCAACGGAGGTTGGTAAAGGAAGAGGGGGAGATGGGATGGGTTCAGTGGAAGTAGGAGGAGCTTGAGGGGAATTAGTTTGGTTGGGAGGAGCTAGTGGAGGAGAGAAGGTCTCAGGGGGAGAGGAGATTGGTCCCAAGTTAATCAGGGGGGTATTGTCAATAAAATCAAGTTCTAGAGATGTGAGAGAGGAAAACAGAGTTGGGAAAATGTTTTTGAGCTTACCAGTTATAGTATCCAGTTCAGGAGAAAAGCCATCATTTGGTAAGTTTGGATAGTGTAAGTGGTTGTATGCAGGTGGATATTCCATATTTTCTACGAGCTCAAGCATAGTTTCCTCAAGGTTATCCTCTTCAGGTGATCCAGTGCAAGTCTTTCTCATATGGCCCGTCTACCTACAAAGGGTGCATCTGAAGGGTATGCCAAGATAATCTAACTTCTGGAGAGTAATGTGTCCTCTGCAATCTATATATAGAGTTTCATAGAGTCCTTCATGAATATCCAGTTCAAATAGAATCCTTTCCATTCTCTTGTCTAGTCTAGTGATGGTCTTGGAGTCTATAGAGATGAAATGAACCAGGGAGTTTCCAATAGCCATGAGTGATTTTTTGCTCCAAATATGAAGAGGCAGTCCAGGGAGGAGTACCCACATATGGCGGAGACAGAAATAGTCCTATGCAGGGTTGAAGCTCACTCTCCATCGTTTTAGCATGAGGTTGTTGTTGTCTAGAGTCCAAAGTCATTCTAGTATGGTAGTGGCATCTTCAGGTGTTTTGAAGTAAAAGTAAAGCCAAACTCGTCCAAGATGTGAGAGGGTGGGGACATAACCTAGGATAGGCCTCCAAGATTTGGACATCCAGATATCCAATTCCATTTTGCAGAGATGTATGTATGATATCCTACCAACAAGGTTGTAGAGAGCCATGGAGACTGACTCTGCCAATCCAATATAAGTACCAAGAATAAGTTTCTTTTTGGTTTTTTTGGAAGTCGAAGGTCGAGAAGAAGTCTTTCCACCAAGTGGATGAGAGTGATTCTTTTGTGTAGCTCGAGAAATGGATGTAATTCTAGAAGGAGTCTAGTAGACCTTTGTACTATGAGGAGTATGTGAGGGTCCATGGCTTAAGATAGGGAAGGGTGTGTTATAGGGTGGGGCCGAAACAGAGTATGGTGGTCTGCAGTCCGAGTCAGCAGGAGGCTGTAGTGGGTCTGAGAGTTTCAAGGCATGATGGTCAGGTATAACTGTAGATGGAGTGTATGATGGTGTTGCTCGAGTTGTGATTAGGGAGTCAAGGGATGCAGAGTGCAAGGATGGAGAAGTATAAGTGGTGTGGGCCAATGGAGGGTTTGTTCTCCTTGTGAGCTCAACCACCGATGTGAAGAATCCTATGCTATTCTAGAGGATTTCATCAACAGCACTCATAAGTGCTTTGACATCTGCCTCCATCTGGAGAAATCTCAAGAAGGCATGGTGTTGGAAAATGTTAAAAGAACATCGACAGTGTTGGGTCTCGTGAATAGGTCAGAGTTGTGTCTTATGGTCGATAAGTCTTGTGATTTAGGTGTAGGATGAGAGAATAACAGTCAGTGTTGAGTCTTTTGGTCAAGCAGTCTAAAATTGTGGTGAGGGATGTAAGTATAAAATAGTAGTCAAGCAGAGATATGGAGCAGAAGAGATACACAAATGTGATGGCTCACAACGATAGCCAAAGGTAAGAGTTAAAGAAAGACAAGGAGAAGTTACAAGACTTCAGTGTTCTGTATTTGGGACTTGTTGTCCTATCCTCCAATCCACTCTATCAAGGTTGTAAGAGTTGTGGACTCAAAGTCCTTGATCTAGTGAATCCAGAGCTATCAGGATGGCTGCCAAAGTTGAAAACATAAAATCTCACTGGCAGAGCACTGCATGATGTTGATGTGTGTGTTGAAGAACTTTAGAGTTATGTGATCAAGCCTCAGTATCCAGGTCTTCGAGACACTCTGTCATGTTTGAAAGTGTGTTGGACTCAGATTCCATGTTCTAGTGTAGTTAGGATTGTCTGTGCGTTCACCATTGTTGAACCAGTCGCCTCACCAAATTTTCGTGTAAAGTGCTCCAATGTATGTATGTAAGGAAGATACTTGCTGAGAATTTCTATTTTTTAATTTCGTTGCTTAGTTGTAAAAAATGCAAATGAGATTGTTAATTTTTCTATTTTGTTGCTTGAAAAGAAAAGATGTAATGATTTATGATATTAATAATGGTAACATTGATCGTAAAGATAAGGGGTGGGATTCATTCCAATGTCTAAAAATATTTTGAAATTAAAGGTAAATATGAATTTTATTGGTGTAATGATGAATAATGATGAAATTGCATTGCAATGTTTTGGGATTTTTTTAGGAGTCATTTCCATTTATTTGGATAAGTTTTAAGAGAAAATTGACTAATCAAATTATGATAATACCTCATCCAAACATAACCAAAACATATCCCACTTTTTGTTGTGCCCATCCTCTTATCTTTGTAATGAGAGTTGTTATTTTTTTGTTAAATTAGAATATTGTATTAAAGATAATTATGTTTGGTGTGGAGTAATAACTACCAAATGTTGGTTATGAAGCCTGATTATTTTCCTAATTTAGAGGTATTTGTTTTCAGCCGTTTTTATACCCCATGAATAATTTACACCTCGGAAGAATGTACACTCCTCCATACAGGGGAGTGCAGAGCGGGGTTACCCCTTTTGTGGGGTCCGTGTGCAACAAGGCCCCCAGACTTCGCCCCCGAAGGAAAAATTTCCTTGTAAATGTATATTGTAATTTCATAGTAAATCTAGACCATTCATTATAAGGTCGCAGATATGACGGTAGTAGTTATGTTAGGGTTTTTTTCCCTAGAAGGCAACCCTCTTTTATGAGGGAAATGTATTGTGGCTAGGTATGATTGTGAATATTGTATTCTGAGTTATGAGACTGTGAGAGAAAGAAAAGGAAGTTATAGTATCCCTTCATTTGTTGGATAATAATAAAGGAAGGACATGGCAATTTCTCTAGTGGAGGTAGCCCACACTGGGTGAATCACGTATATCTGTGTCTCTATTGTTTTTTGTATCTTATTTGTTTTATTTCCGCATTTGTTTTATTTGATTGCTCCACGATCTTGTTTTTCTAACAACTAGTATCAGAGAGAAAGGTAACTCGCAAGAAAAGAGGGTTCCCGGTTTGAGTGGGAGCAATAGCAGAAGATGGAAAGTTTAGGGTTAAGAAATTTAACGGCCAAAACTACCAGTTATGGAAAATGCAGATGGAAGATTATTTATATCAGAATGATCTATTCCTATCATTGGGTGGAATAGCCAAGAATTCGACGACCATAAAGGATGAAGAATGGGAGATTCTTAATAGAAAGGCTCTAGGAACAATATGGATGAGCCTGGCATCGTCGATGGCTTTCAATATTTCGAAGGAAAAGACAACGAAGGAGTTGATGGACACAAAGGATAAACTGTATGAAAAACCCTTGGCATTCAATAAGGTATTTCTAATTAAGATATTATTTAATATGAATATGTTAAAAGGTGGGTCTGTTGCAGATCATTTAAATGAATTTAATACGGTTACTAATCAACTAAGTTTAGTAAAAGTGGACTCTGATGATGAGGTCAGGGCTCTTCTAATCTTGTGTTCATTGCTAGAAAGTTGGAATGACTTGGTCATGGTTGTAAGTAACTCTATCTTTGGTTCAAACACTTTAAAATTTGATGATTTTGTTGGTGTTATCCTTAGTGAGGAAATGCGATGGAAAATCACAAGTGAGACATTAGGTAATTGTTATAACCCTAAAATGAACCACACAGGCTTACCTGGCATTAGGCAAAATCATGTCTCTTCCTAGCCAAAGCCATGCTGAATAAAACCTCGAAAAACCATTGAAATCAAGTAACCCGTGCCCTAACCTTCTACAGCCCGTGGTTGACCGCTTGTTGTAGTGGTTTCAGTAGCGTGTAGAGCCCAGGAAGCTTAAGAGGCAGTCTCCTCTTCCCTGTCATAATTTTACCTTCTCAGGGGGATTTCTGGATCCTGTCTGGGTCTTGATTAGTTTATTGTCTTGCTTTCAGTCTCCCTTATTGTTTTGGTTGTTCTTTGCATTTGTTTTCTTTTTTGCAAATTTTCCTTTTCTGTCGAAGTAGAAGCATCCAAGCCTTTAGGAGACCCTGGTTGTCAATACCAGAGGCCTCTTTCAGGTCTGGGCTGCCTGTGTTTGATTTTTTCTCAGATTTTATACCTACCCGCGGGCTGCTTAAGTTCTGCGCGCGGGTACCCACGTGTTGTTTTAGCTCAGCACGTGGTTGAACACGTGTTGTCTCGGTGACAGTCGCGGGCCTGTTTGGTTACTTTTCATCCTGGGTGGGGCAGTCATCCCCTCCTGTGGTGAGAAGTTTTCCTTTCAGGGTTTAGAGCCTACAGCTGCACAGTCAGCTGGTCAGGGCATCTCATCCTTAGCTTGTGTTTGTT
Organism: Picea glauca; assembly: GCA_000966675.3. Taxonomy (NCBI): domain Eukaryota; kingdom Viridiplantae; phylum Streptophyta; class Pinopsida; order Pinales; family Pinaceae; genus Picea; species Picea glauca. The sequence continues at coordinate 742,494 of JZKD02S0816600.1, read as the reverse complement.
AGTTGATGTTTTGATAGAAAAGACAAAAGAGAAAAAATATATGTTTTATGGTTTTTAGGCAAGTGTTAGAATCAGTGTTGTTTGGATTGATTTTTTGCATTTTTTTTGTGTGCTCTGATTCTGTTTGTGATCTGCGCTTTAAGCCAAAGTTTTCTTTTCATTCTCTTGGTTTTGTTCTTGTCAACATTTTTCCTTGTTGTGTTATTTTACAACGAAATAAAAAACAATTTCTTGTTTCATTTTCTTCTTGGTTTGAAGATTGTGTTGTTGCATTAGTAGCTAGGAAAGAAGTCTGTTTGCATAAGTTCTTGTAGTGCATTTCGGGTATAAGTAGCTCGTAGATCTGAGCGAAAGTTCTCCTTATTTACTGCATGAAATCTTAGTAAATTTGAAAAAAAAAAAAAGTCTTTCATTGAAAAGTTGTTGGTTTTGCATTTCAGTAAAAAGTTTTTGTTTCCACGCATTGTGTTCATTTTGCTTTGAGTCTTTTTACACACCATCAGTTTCACTTTCGTACCTTGTGACTAAAAATCCCATTAAAAGCAACGCTAATTAAAATCAAGTAGACTTTTCTGTTTGTAGGGTGCATACACTAGCTCAGGAATAGGGCCTTGGAATAGGTTGGAGAGTAAATTCTCCAAGGCCACCCAAACCAAACATTGGAGTCTGTCAATAGGGAGTGTAGAAGTCCAGTTACGGAAATTTATTCAGGACCCCCCTCTAACACAGGGGCTATACACGAGGTCGCGTAAGGAAAGGTAGCGGAGATAACCCCTCCAAAGCTGGACTGAGCGTTGTGGAGAACACATATAGAGGATTTTTTAAGGGATTTCGTCGTTTGCATTTTCCACGGGGCTTCGTGGGTCTCGAATCCGTTCGAGGTCCTCAGTTTCCTTCCGGACCATTTTCTCTCGATACCCTTGACAGGTTTAGGGCTTGATACCCTGCTCATTGTGGTCTACCCGACTATCGACTGTACCCGCCTGATAGTTGTTCACGTGCTGCCAAACTAGTTGCCAATCTTTTCTAGGGACATACACAGGTGACTGTGGGGGTATACCGCGGTACCTAGGATGGACATCGGACCAACGCTTTGCAGAGTATACCCGGAGGGTGCTTCCGTATTCAAGTTGCACTTGCACCAGTAAGTTTCTCTAGTGTTGGTTGTTGTAACTGTTCTTCCAACTAGTTTAGTGCTTTCTTGATTCATCTTCTAGGGGATTTCTTTTAGTGTGTGTTGTTGTTTGTTCGTGTATAATACCTTAGCGTGTCATGAATATTCTCACACAGTGGAGGATTCGGAGCTCCGTCGGTCACCAAGGCTTCTGGGCCTACCGCCGGTTATACTGGAGCCACCCCCGCCACCATTGAGGCGGAAGCTAGACCATCAAGGGTATTTCGAAGCAACTGGAGCTTTTGATCCCGAACAACCCCCCGAGGAATCGACCGCCAATATTGGATTGGTTGAAACCTCAAAGACTGATACTTGGCCAGACATTATTGTGCCAATTCACTTTTACGAACGCCTGTCAGTGCCTAACCCAGTGATGGAACCAAACTCTGTTACTTCATCTGGGATTTCTTCCATCCCTATCACTGTTGCTACCACAGGAGACGCTTCTCCTAACTTGCCTTTGTCGGCGGTCCGGGCCACCACGGTCTCGGTCGCAATTACGTCGCACAGTGGACCGACCCCATCTATCGCGGCGGCCACACCTCTTTACACACCTAGTGCGACAGGCGCTCCGTTTTCATACGGGATGCCTAGTTCAGGTACTAGTCCTGCACTCACTTCATCCACTTTCCAGACTTTGGGTCTGGGGGCAGGGACCTCTAACGCTCCTCTGCAAGGTCAACTTGGGGGCATTCCTGTCCCTTTCAATGCTTTTCCTTACGCTGGAGGTCATATTCCTCCTTCATCCCCTTCGCTCGGTGGATCGCATCAGCAATCCGCCGAGCAGCCTGCACACACAAGTCCTTTTGGAGCCGGGAGTCAAGGAACACCTGCGCAAACTCAGTCGGTAGGTTTGTCACCGTTTGTTTGGAACGGGATGTTTGGTAATAACGCTTTCGCATCCACTGCTTTCCCATCTGGGGGCACACCTATTTTTGGACAGTTTACGCCGGCACAGGGTATTATTCCTGCGCTGGGGGCACATATACCAGGACCTTGGAACTCAACACAAGGATCCGTTCCATCCTCTGGAATGTCGTTCTGGGGTAACTCTTTGCACATCCATTGGAACCCCGGACAGACTTCTATGCCTCTTCCATCCGGACCGACATGGGGTAATCCGTCCCAAAGTCCATCAAACACAATGAACGCCCAACATCCTATGTCCTTCATGGGGAATCAGCCAATGATGTCTCCTCATATGCAAAACCCTTACGCTGGTCAGGGCCATGGTTTCTACCAGAACCCGGGCCAGCAGCCAAACTTTTCCTGGCAACCTGGTGCCAGTCAAACTCGAGGACCCTTTTATCCCAGCTATCAGTAGCAACCTAAACTACCATTCTTGGCGACATTACACTTGCCATATTTGACACGGTTGTTAAATGATCCTATCTGCATGATCCGCATTGGCCTCCTATGCCAACAAAGTTGCCTTCGGACATCCCAAAGATCGAGGCCAAGCCTAACGAAGATCCAGGTGATCACGTGACCACTTTCCACTTGTGGTGCTCATCTAACTCATTGAAAGATGACTCCGTCCAGTTGTGATTGTTTCAACGCACTCTTATTGGGAGTGCCGCGAAATGGTACATAGAGCTTGATCATTCACGATATTCTTCTTTTGGCGAACTGGCGATGGCCTTCCTCAACCATTTCTAGTTACCTGTGAGATACAACGTCGGCACAGAGTTGCTAGCCAATTTCGAGCAGACGTCAGCGGACCATATCTCGGATCATATTCGAGAATGGCGACGCCGAAAGAGTCTTATCAAGGTACCCGTCCCACCAGCATTCCTGCTAGAGTGGTTCCTTAAGTCTTTAGTTCCGCAGTTATCCAAAGACGTCGCAACTTCAGAGGTTTTCTCCGAGGAAGATGCCATCATGAGGGCTCAACAGTTTGAGATTATCTATTCTCAGTCTGGTTTACTGTATAACATCCTTCCGGATGCACCACGGTCAATCCTAGATAAAACCATACAGAGAGTCAGACCGCATGCCGATGGTATCGTTGGTTCGGCACAAACCAAGCTCGTTGAGCAATTGACAAAACAATTGCAGCAGTTATCTATACAACACTCAGCGACCAGCCAGACTACTGCTTTGGCTACTCCTCCTACTCAAACGTCGAAAGTACACTCCGTACAGACGACTAACCCAAAGGCCAACCAGCAGCCAGAGGGGAAGAAAAAACAACACAAGAAGAGTAAGGGGGATAAAAAACCAAATGATAATACTAGCGAGGGCACCACAGAAAAGAGAAAGGCGAGGTATCCGTGCAACTTATGTGCGGAAGACCACCCAACCCACCTATGCCCTCAACTTGCAGAGGCCCAGAAGTTTGTCACATAGCAACAACAAGCTGTGTTGACTAACCCTTTTCATCATGGGAAAAATTTAACTCAAGCCTTTACGAGTGGCAAAGGGGGAAACCATGAAAACTGCCCTCCCCCAAACAATTCATCCGCCGCAAACATATATATGGTGAAAAGTTATGCTTTCATAACGACTAGAGCTAACGATTATAGCAAACCAAGTGCTCCTGAGAAGGGCAAAGAAGCCGAGATCCCATCTCTTCCTCTACAGATTGAGAAGACGTTGGGTGAAATAATGACGTGCATTCCAAAAGGTGCGTTCAAGAGGGCTTCTCATAATCCAAACGCAAGGGCCGCCCAGAACTACTCTATGGTGGAAGATTTATCCCAAACCCCTTGTGCTATGTCTGCTTTGGAGGTCCTCCAAAGTTTCCCTGCTCAGAGGAAAGCCTTGTTGACTGCTTTAGGCTCTTCTGAGACTTGTAACCTGGGTACCATCATGTTAGATATGACTAACTTAAAACCTCGGTTGCCTTACCACGTCGCATTTCAGATAGTAGTGGCTCATCCCATGAAAACTTTTACACAGAATATCTTCCGCACGGTGGTAGACGAGGGCGCTTCGACTTGCATTATGTCGTTAGCATGCTGGAAAGCCATCAGTCAACCTGAGTTGTCTCTGTCACCTACTCTCCTCACTGCGTTCGACGGTCGTTCTTTCCAACCGCATGGCATTATTCCTTCTTTCCCAGTACAGTTAGGGGGGAAGACCGTGTGCGTCGAAGTAGAGGTAGTTGATGCCCCCATCGACTACAATCTATTGT
>JZKD02S0816600.1:714318-727954 GCA_000966675.3 Picea glauca | reverse complement strand
CGTTAACGTGGCAATTGCGACATACATCTTCACAAACGTGGCAAGAGCGACGTTAACGTGGAAAGAGAGACGTTCCAGTGGAAAACGTGGCAAGAGCGACGTTCCAGTGGAAAATGTGGCAAGACCGACGTTAATGTGGCAAGAGCGACGTTATCGGGCAACATGAATTTTTTTTTTTATAAATTTCCTCTATTTTGCGATAATATGGACAATTTTGTCCATAACACCGCAAATAAAATGTCGAAATTTTTACAATATGTAGTAGTGTTCCTAAGTCCTAAGCATAATTTATACTTCATGAAATATATCCTAAGTTCCAAAAAGGTGAACGAATTCCTTATGTGCCACTTTTCAAGTTTAATACGTGCATAAATTAACTTTGAAATTAGTGAGAAATCAATTCATTATGATTCCATTACATTCCATTCTACCATTCCAAGGAGTATTTTTTCCATTGTAGGTGGGATGTGAGCTAGAGAATCCATTGTGACCTTGTCACTTTATGGACCTATGAATCCTAGGTGGATTTGTGTGTACAATTCTCCTTGGGTTTCCTTATGGAAGTATGGAACACTAGAGCGAGAATTTTGGGGAATAGGTTTCCCTGGGTGTGAGGCCTAAAGGGTGCCTAGAGACTCCATTGTATCAACTTGAGCTCATGTAGCCACAGATCCCTAATACTTCATGGATGACCTATGTGGGATCCCTAGAAGGGAAGTGGAACATCCCAAGGGACTACAATGAAGAGAAGGGGGTATATTTCCTTGTGTTATGCAGGTTGTGGGGAATGAGAGGTTGTAGGTTTAAACTATTGTTGTGGTTTGGTACCTTGTCCTAGCCTTTGATTGTGTGACTGTGAGACCTTAGTTGGCCTATTTAGAGTGAATTTTCCCTTTTGAATTCATAGCCCCGTCTTAGGGGTGGCCTATTGTTGAGAGTATCAGAATAGTAGTGTTTTTGGATGGGTAGAACATCTGAGGTCTGTAGCTAGTTGGTGATTTTACAAAAGATAAGTGTCATGTTTACATGTTCTTTTAATGTTGTGTACAACGTGCATTTATGAGTTTAATTGTTGATATTAGATATTTATGAATATTTTTCATGTATAATTATGTATGCATGGTGTTGCATGTTATTGTTTGGACTACATAATTGTATCATATGTAGGGCATATTTTTATTTGATATCGTAGTTTTATTGGACATAATTATTAGTGGTATCAAAGTTGTTTTGCAATCATGGGGCCCAAATTGGAGGTCTAGTACATTACAATGTGGTATGAGAGTTGTTTTGTATGTGAATTTCATGGCAAACAAAAAATTTCTAGAAAATGGACAAAATTGGCAAAATTGGGAAATTTTGAAATTTTTCATATGGGTTATGTTAGAGATGATGTGGAGATGTCAGATGGAAACCGATTCGACACATGGAGAGGAAAATTTTCATCATGGGATTTCATTTAGGAATGGAGAGACCCTATTATCGATCAAGCATGTCTTAGTCTGAAAATAATGTGGATCATTCATCGTGATCGATCTCCACCATTGGATATTTCATAGGTAAGTTGCTCTGATAACGATTGCACACTTTTAACTCTAAATTGGATCTATATAATTCGATCATATAATCCTTAATCATTGTATCTTTCGGAGGTAATTCACTCTGATAAGGACCACAAACATTTAACTTTGAATTAGACCTAGACTATCAGATCATATCATCCTCAACCATTGGATCTTTTGGAGGTAATTTGCTCCGATAAGAATCACGCACCTTTAATTGTGAATCAGATCTAGACTATCAGATCAGATCAACCCACATTATTGGATATTTCAAAATCAAGTGGAATCATTAACCTCTGATCGATTCTAATTATGAAATCAATATCCACTGTTAGATCGATTCAATCTTAGTTGCTAGATTTTTCAAAGGTAAGTTGCATGGTTATGGATCAAGCACATGTGGTTTTGAATTATATGTGGACCATTAATCTTGATGAAGTTCAATCGTCAAATCTTTGCCACTAGATCGACCAAGGTTATTATTTCATGTGGATGAGGTAGGGAGAGTGTTGTACCCTCACTCTCATCCATGGCCAAGATTCTATCAGGTGGCAGAAAAAGATGAAAATGGTTGGATGGTCCACAAATTGGTAGAGTAGAGAAAAGAAAAGGGAAGAGATAGAGAAGGAAGATTCAAAGGATGACGGGACAAGGTCAAGGTGGTCAGGCAGATGTGGGGCATGACATGTAGGAACTTACTACCACATCAGTGGACATGTTCCATGCCACATCATCAAGGATTCCATGTCAACAAAGATCAAGGTGTATTAAAAATAAAACTAGAGACAAGTCTTATTTTGGCCATAACAGGAGCAAATTAACTCCAAATAAGATGAAATTTTTGGGTTAATTCCATAGTGAGAAGGAATAAAAAAATTGCTATGAGGGACATTGGCCATTTCTGCTCCAAATCGCAAGAAAATGAATATTAGTACTTTTTGAAGAATGGGGTTGGGTACATTGATAAATGCCCTATTGCAGGTGAAAATTTAATAACATGGAATAGGACCAGACATGAAGATACCCATGTTGTTTATTATATCTTCGGGATGTATTCCCACAAGAGGTTGAGGTGCCAGGAATGTTGGCACCAGATGGGCTTTGTGGGCTTGTGATGGAGTGTCACACCCACAAAGAGGAATATAATATTCTGATTAATTGTTGAGTTTATAATGGGTGCCTAAAATCACTCATTGGACTTGTATATAAAGGAGAGAGTTCATTGTGATATTTTCTTATACTGTGAAAAAGGATGGAGTTAGCATCAGTGATTATGCACTTGTGCTAAGTGGATTGGTGTTTTCAGCAAAGGGAAATTTTGCATGATGGAAAATATGGCCTAGGGTTGAGGACTCTCTATTTTCTATTCTTGGTATGGAAAAACACACCACACATGTAGGAGAGGGAGGTAGTCGTAGAAGGAAGAAACTCTACAAGTGGAGTGAATTGTACGAAAGTGTCCATACAGTTTTTCATGCATGTATGTGGGTTTCATTAGGAACAGTCGCTTACGTTTGCGGGTTTCACTGGGAACAATCGCATACGTATACGGGTTGCAGTGGGAATAGTCTCGTACATCCGTACAAAGTTTATCTGGGCATGTGCAGGTCCGTATAGGATGACAGGTGATGTCAGCAGGTCCTACAAGTGGTCTGCAATAGATTTGTGGGAAGAAGATATTTCCAAGATAATTTTTGAGGTTTGGTTTTACGATTTGTATGGTTATTGGAGGAAAAAAATTTCCTCATATTTTGGTGATATTTTTATTGGTTGAGATGGAAAGGTTATTCTCAGATTTGGTGATATTGTATTGGTTAGGAGGGTTGGGTTTTCACTCAAAATTTATGAAGTTAAAAAAGTTACAAAACTGAAATATTGTGTCTCGTATGTGTTGATGATTCATCTCTGATATTTTGTGTTTCCATTGCATATAATTTCAGTCAAAAAAAATTCAGCGTAAAATTGTTCAATGATAATAGCTAGGGTTTTACCATTACATCACTAGGATGCAATTTTCAAATCTGAAAAATAGTCACATAGAGTTGTATGTGAAAATTTATAGCCCAGTGGAGATTTTGGATGAATTCCAAATATTTTGGAGAAGAGATGCCCAAATAGGACAAAATCCACTATTTTTGGCCACTTTTTGGTGATTTATGAGATCTTTAGAGGAGGAAAAGTGACCCTGGATCAAAAGTATGAAAACTTTCATTACTAGAAATTTTACCTACACAGTAAGGAAGACAACTTTTCCTAGTGATTTTTTCCTAGAACTACTTAGTTTGGGAGATATCTAGTTTGGCTAAAAATTATAAGTCCGGGAAAAGGTACAAAAGGAAAAAGTAGTCAATTCCATATTGTTGAAAAAAGTGACTAGAGCATCAAATTGAAAATATGAAAGTTTTCAAGTGTTCGTTGTCAAAGATACTATATATGCCTTGTACAAAAAAAAACAGACTCTTGATGGATTTTCTTTTATAGGTGTTTGAAGTTGGCCTCTGAGATTTATTGTACCAATGAGAATACAAAAAGGGGCAAAATTGCTAAATTCAAGAAGCCATAATTTTCTAGTCAAAGTTCAGAATTGATCAAGTGGGTAATCTTTGGAAATATATTGGAGAGTGGAATCATATTATCCACCCAAAATTCATATTTGAGTAACATAATTTCGTATAAAATCAAAAGAAGGCAACTAGTGGCCTTAAAGAGATGAAAATGATGTATAATTTCTAGAATTGCTTAACAGAATTTTGTTGGCTACAATTTTTTCAGAAATGAGGATACATGTAGAATAGACCAAGTATAGTATGAGGACCAGAGATATGGAGGATGCATAGGGAGCCTACACCCATTATGAGGAAGTCATGGGGTTGCTTATTAGTTTGGGTAATGAAAAGACTAAATGAAATGGGCATAGAGAAGGCAAAGTAGAAAACATAGAGTTGGTGGAGACAATGAGAAGCCTACAAAGAGAAGTGTTGAGATAAAGAGAAGACAATGAGAGGATTATAAGAGATCAGGAGGATCATAACCACATCACACTCAGTTATTACAAATCTTGAACACATTGCAGAAGAAAATAAATAAAGAATCACATTCAAGGAAGGCAACATAACACAAATCTCATGCTAGAAGAGAAGATGCCAAAAGTGTTAGGCACTCTAGAAGTTCTATTAGACATCATCACCATTCACTAATGAATTTATCTACAAGGGAACATGAATTTTCAAAGTTAGAGAGTAGTCTGGTTTTGTCTCCTATCAGGCATCACAAAAGGAGGTCTGAAGTAGATGATTTAAAAGGAGATCCGAGGAAGATTAAGTCTCCTACATTTGATGGTGATAATAAGAAAAGTGAGTGTGATGAAACATGGTTATTGGGAATGAGGAAATACTTGCAAACACACAATTATTCATCAAATGTAGAAGTTAGAGTCACAATCTACCATCTTCAAGGAAAAGCATGAATGTGGTGGGACCATCTCAAGAAAGTTAAGTGCATTGATGAGAAGGGGATGTCATAAAGGTAGTTCAAAAAGTATTTTCAGAAGAAATACTTGTTAGAAAATTATTATGACAAGAAGATGAAAGAGTTATTTGAACTCAATCTTGGAAGAATGACAATGGATGAGTATGAGAGGAGGTTCCTTGAATTACTAAGGTATGTTAGCTTCATAAAGGATGAAAAAGTTAAAATTCAAATATTTATGAATGGGATACCTTCTTTCTACATTGATGAGATACATTTTGATGAGCCCAAGACACTGGAAGAATCCATAAGGAAAGAAAAGTATATTTATGAGAAAAATAAAGGAAGGCCATTTTTCCAAAAAACTTGGGATGACAAGAGGAAAGGCAACTGATGGAGCAAAGTAAAAAAGGGTATAAGACACCATTTTTAAAAAATGGTTCTCAAGGAAAACAAACAAAAAATGAGTCTAGGATGACAAAGTCTTTGGGGAAGATGTAAATTTTTAAGGTTCAAATCTTTGTTTTTGGTTTTAAAAAACTTATTGTCTCAGTTTAATGCTCATAAATGTATTTTCACAATTGAAATGTATAACTAGAAACACATTGAAACTTTTAATTGCACAACAGAAACAAGAAATCAAACCATTCAATGACACAAGATATTTTGGGAAAAACCCCTAGAAAATCCCCAAAGGGAAAACTAGTAGAGAGAGGAAATTTTATATTAGGGTTTTTGAGAAAAAATTATGGAAATTACAACAAGAGAAGATGAAACAAGTGCACCTTGTTTTCATGCCAATCTTGGAAAATTATAACAGCTCAATTGTATGGCCACCACCTTGATTTATGTGATGTACAATCTACAATAAATGTGCTATATGACCTACCTCGAAATCTATGTCAAATTGTTGTCTGACTGCCTCGATTTTTGTGCACAATTAATGTTGTATGGCTATCTCAAAATATGTGTTAGATTCCTCACAGTTATGGTTGTAATTAATTTTTTTGTATGGATGTCTACTCCTCAATTTTTGTCCCTACTTACTCCCACGCGCGTGGTTGTAATTGACAGTAAATTTTGTCCTATTTTCTCCTTGGGCGACATGTCCTCCTTTGCTGCAATAATTTCTCTTCTCTTTTTCTATCCCACTTATGCTCTCTCTCTCTCTCTCCTCATCAAAATGAATAATAATTAAATGTGTATTTTCCCTAGATTTATTTTTTGTTTATTCATGATGAAGTTAGGAAGTTATTTAGATCTAATGGATAAGATTAAATCCTAGGACTTAAGATCTATAGTTGTGATATAATCTCTCATTATCACAACTTAAATCACGATATTCCTCATAAAGAAAAAAATCACTTAAAATTTATAAATATAATTTGTATATCTAGAGATCACTTTATGTCCCCCACATGCTAAGACACCAAAAATATGTAGAAGATCATCCAATCTACAAAAACTCAACACTCCCTCTTAGTGAGGAAGGTGTTCTTCACCACCCCCAACTTATCTCTGAATTTAATCAAATTTCCTTTTGTCAAAGATTTTGTGAGTATGTCCACAACTTGCTTATCTATAGGAATATACTGAAACTGCACTGCCCCTCTCTGAACATAATTTCGTATGAAATGGTATATGATATCAATGTGTTTCAACCGGTCATGAAACAATGGATTCTCCAAGATTTTGATACAACTCTGATTGTCACAATGAATCACGGTCGGATACAAATGTTGACAAAATATCCCAACAAGCATCTTGTGAATCCATATGGTCTCACAACTTGCCAAACTGGTGGCCATATACTCTGCCTCAAAAAAACTCAATGCAATTGACTTATGCTTCATGTTGAACCATGACACTATTTTTGAGCCCAAACTAAAGCAACACCCTAAAGTGCTCATCATGTCAATTGTACTACCTTCCCAATTAGAGTCACTGAAACCAACTAGTCTGACTCCATCCCCCTAGACATAACTCAACCCAAAATCTATAGTGCCATGAAAGTAACGAATAACATGTTTTACTTATACCCAATTCAGTCTCCTAGGATCAACCATAAAATGACTGAGAGTGTTCATAGCAAAACAAATATATGGTTGAGTGTTGACCATATACATCAATGGTCCAATCAGCTGACGATATAAGGTGAGATCTACTAAATCAGAATCAGAAACATTCATCTTCTTCCAGTTGGTTATCATCAGTGTTGACATAGGCCTACAATCCTCCATCTAAAATCTCTTCAGAATTTCAATTGCATAATTCCCTTGTCCAAGAAAAATTTGGCATGGTTCATGCAACACATACAATCCCAAAAAATAGTGCATTAGCCCAATATACTTGATTTTGAACTCTAAATAAAGATCTCTCTTTCACTTCCTGATGAGCTTCTCTAACCCCATGAGAAAGAGATCATCCACATACAAGATAATAATGAGTGGATCCTCACCAACCAAGATGTAGTATAGGTTAGAATCGGCCTCACTCTTCACAAAGCCGAATTGTAACAAGTAATTGTCAATCCTCGAGTACCAAGCTCATGGAACTTGCTTGAGTTCGTACAAGGATTTCTTCAGCCTACACACATTAGACTCTCTCCCATGCACCTCAAATCCCTATGGCTGCTAAATATTCACCTCCTCCTTTATGAAACCATTCGGTTTTCACATCCATATGATGTATACTCCAACCCATCTCTCCTACAATGGATATGATCACCCTGATAGAAGTGTATCTTGAAACTGGTGCGAAGGTCTCATCATAGTAAAATCCCTATACCCGTCAGAACCCCAAGCCACAAACTGAACTTTGTATTTCTCAATCTTGCCATCTATAGTATGTTTGATTTTGTAGAGCCACTTGGAAGTCACCACTGAATTCCCCTCATATCTTGGTACAACCTCCCAAACATCATTCTTCATAATGGATGCATACTCCTCCACTATGGCATCCCTCCAGACTTTTTGGCATGTTACCTCCTCATAAGTATAAGTCTTAGACTCTTGAATATTTCTCATCAAATAAATATAACTACAAAACCTCTTTGGTTCCTTTCTCTCCCTGAAAATCCTCTTAAAATTTTCCACATTCTCTTGTGCATCCTTCAAGGTAATATGAAGACATCTTGGCTTCCTCTTCCCTGAAGTGGACTCCTATGGACTAGACACCTCCTTCTCATCCCTCTCATATGAAGATTGTGTGCCTGAATATTGAGCACGAGTGGCATGTGAACTGGTAACCTGGGAACCTGTAACTGTTGAACCCTTTGATCATGAACTCTATGGTGTCTTCACCTAAACTTAAGGAGCTTGTTGCCCATCCTCTATTGTAGGTGATAAGTGAGACTTCCTAAAGGCTTTGTCCTTCTCAAACTTTGCATTCCTTCTAACCATTGTCTTCTTCAAGGCAGGAATGTATATGATATAAGCCTTTGATGTCTCACTATACCCAACACATATTCCCTTTTCAATTGTGAGCTCTATATTTTTCCTCTTCTCTGAAGGGACGTGTGAATAAGTTAGGCACCCAAAGATGAAAAAGTACCCAACCTCAGGCTTATTCCCTGTAAAATCCTACTCAAGAGTTTTATTCTCTAATTCCCTATGAGGGCTCATGTTCTAAATGTAAATAGTTTTGTTGCATAACTCATCCCAAAAAAACATCGGTAGATCTTGATCATGTAACATGGCTTTTAGTGCTCCAACAGTATCTCTGTTATTTCTTTCTGCAACCTCACTCTGTAGTGGGTTGTATGGAATTTCCATCTCTCTTTTGATCCCCTCTTACATGAAAAATTTCTTGAATCCATTGGAGTTATACTCACCCCCATTGTCAAACCTCAACACTCACATTTTCATTCATGTCTGGTTCTCCACAAGAGATCTAAACTCTTGAAACTAAATGAATACCTGACTCTTGGTATTCATGAAGTAAATTCACGTCTTTCTGGAGAATTCATATACAAAGGTAACATAATACTCAAACCCACTCAAAGATATTGCTAACATCGACCCACATACATATGAATGTTCCAAATATATAATCATCATTTCTATGCTATCATTGCTTGGAAATGAAATCTTGGTGTACTTCTTGAGTGCACACCCTTTTCACACATACTAGTGCTTTATAATGAAATATGGAAATCAAGTAACAATCTCTCCTAGCACTCGAAGAGCTCCATAGTGCAAATGATTCATCTTCCTATGTCATGCCTCACATAAACCATTGTTGTTACTACTGTGTATCAAGGCTCGTACTGGCTGAAACATAATCGTATATAGTTTCCCTTGTCTAATCCCAATAACCTTTTCTATTGTGACATTGGATCCCTTAGGATGAAGGAGTACCTATCCATCTTGTAAAATCACCTCGTACCTCTTGTCCTATATAGCGGAAAATAATATCAAACTCAGCGCCAACCCCAGAATATACAATACAAGCCTCGCTTCCATGGGCTACTAAAACTCCCTTTGAAATGATATTGTCCCATGCCCAAATTCTTTGACCTTTGAATCATTTCCAAGATCTACATCAATATCAACATCATTCTCTGTAAGATTTGTAAAGTGCTCGTGCACACCTATCATATGACTAGAGGCTCCACAATATATATACCAAACACTGGTAGAGGCTACACTCATGGAAAGATGTATCAACAAAGAGAACTCTCTCTCAAATCTAGTAGTAAACTCATCTACTTCAGTTGAAGATGCAACTAGTCTCTTATTTTTCTTGTTAGGACATTGACCTGCATAGTGCCCCATCTTATGACATGCAAAGCACTTAACTTTGTTCATGTCCTTTTTCTATTCACCCTTTAACTTAATCTTATTTTTTGACCTTTCTTGGATTTGTTCTTTCCCTTTTCTAAAAGAGCCACATTTTCTTCATCATCCCCTTGTTGTTGGTCTCCATTTTTGGAGCCAACTCTGATCTCCTCTTGTATAAATTCATCCCAAAGTCTCTCTTAATCAAGAAGTTTTTCCCTGGAAAAAATACCACGAACAAATGAATCCCGTGGTTTTGAAAAACCATTCAAGGCAATTCTAACCAATTTTTCCCCTTCCACTTTTTCTCCAATAGCCCCTAGTTCATCATGAATACGTGACAACCTAGTAAGGTATGATGCAACTATATCAGTTTTGGTCATCTTGGTGTTTCATATTTTTTCTCTCTGTTAGCTCTCAAATTTACTAGTACATTTTGAGAGCGTCTTTAACATATTTGTGCTAAAATTGTCAAATTTTGAGTGTTTCCCTATGTCATGATCTCCAAATCTTCCATTGAGCCTTGACAAACCTGATTTTATCACTTTTTCTCAGAATCCCTTTGGTTTTTCCCTCTTGACCTGCAATACACAAAAAAATGCACAAGATCTTTAGTCTAGATGTTTTCCTAATTTTTCATTGACTTTTTATCAAAAGTTGTGTGTTCTTTAAGCTTGCACTGAGGAAGTGCCTAAGTCACACTACACATATATTTGATCTTTATACCAAACTCCATTTTATGCTTAAGTCTATATACCTTACACTTGGAGTTTTGTTTTAAGCCAAACTAAGCCTCTCAGTTTTATGGCTTTTACCCAAATTTTGGAGGGCCCACAGGCCCAATTCTCAAGTCAAGTTCACAACCAATACAAGCCTAGCCACAAGTCAACATACAAGCCCAGCGCAAGTGCAAGACAAGCCCAATTCTCTTGCCATTTCTCATCGATAATATATGTAAGCATTCAACATATAAAGGCCACAATCCCTAAAAATCATTAAGCGAATATTTTAAAATGCAGAGTCTCTAAAGCCCTCATACCAGTTATCAACATCATTTATGGAGATTGCATTTGTCAAGGAGGAAATATCATATTGATGAGGATGGAGGTTTTGCGTGCAAGTAAAGGTGAGTTGTTAAACTATGCAGATATGGAAGTATTGAAGAGTTTGCACGTGTTCTAAGAGATTTGTCTGAGCAACAAAGAAAACACGCAGAACGACCATCAAATGCTAGGTGCCCACAAAATTAAGCAGATGTTAAAGCTTATAAATGCTAGCTTGATCCCTTGAAGAGATGATACAGTTATTTAATGAGGAAACCACTCATCAGTGCTGTAGTGGATGGAGATATAGCAAAAGATCGAATAAATAGGGTTGCAAAGTTTGAGATTGGAGCATCGCTTGAGCAAGATGCTAGTGTATACTGTAGTGATTAAGTTATTGCAACATATGGAATTTGTTGTGAAACTATTTTTCTTCGCAATATACAGGTTCAGAGTCTGATCATGGAAGCTATAAAACTACTGCAGGAAATGGTAGGAAAGGGTTTCATTCCTCGGTGTTTTGTGTATAACCAAGTTATTAATGGAATTTTTCTGACTGGAAGTCAAGAGTTTGCAAAATAACTTCTGAGAGCACAGAGCCAGAGTAGTCGTCTTCGAAAACAAATCCGCACGTAGAGCAGATGCTAACTATTTTGCACTCTCGTTTATATTCTTAGCTTAGATGCTCTCTAGACTCAGGTTGAACAAACAATGTTCATGTGAAGCAGCGTTGATTGACTGAAAAGTACTTTTAGATGTTTTGAATGGGCATTGAAAGCGACCAAAACCAAAAGAGACTATTCTTTGCAAGAAGTTTTAATTCTCACCAACCTACAAGAAACTTATTCTTAAACAAGATATGGAAAAGAGGAGTATATAAAGTGCACAAAAGTTGTTTATAGGCCAATTTGCATGAGATTGGCCTTGGCTTGTACAAAGCAGATGAATGTCCTTAAACCAGCATAACAAAGATGCACAAGCTGCTAGAATACCAATGAGCACAAAAATGACAAGTACAAAGTGGTTTGAAACTGTCATAACTTCATTTCCTCCAAAACCTTTTGCAGAACTTGAAAAATTTCTTTCATCATGTGGCAGAGAGCCATTGCATGAGTATTTATCAAAGGGAGTCAATGGTAAATTAGGATATAAAATGTCATAGGAGGTAGAGCATGACAGAAACACAAATGTGTTGCAGCAGTCAGCAAGAGAGGGAATGAAAGCATGCATATGAAGATTCAGGTATCAGAGCCTCTCCAACAGTAAGAGGATATCAAATCGAAAGCAACATTATTAGCTCAGAATCCACGAAGATATCAACCTATAAGTCAGATTTCAATCAAGATTTCAAGTATCTTAGTTCAAATTGCCTTCTTCATCTGTTTGTATCATTTGTCGATTGTTTTGCACCTGTAGAGCTACAAACGAGGGATTTGCCAACCAGGTAGAAGACAAGATCTAATTGAATTTTATTTTGGTCAAGGAGTAAGAGGTTCGATGCCCAGCCGTGGTTGAAGACTTCAAAGAGCTTTTGTCATCCTCCAGCACACAACAGCTGGCAGAGTATGAAGAACAGTCCCAACAGTTCAAGCAAACTTTTGGGTAGTAGTTATAAGGAGAAGCTGACAACTCTACCTTCTGCATATTCGAAACATTCAAAACATCATTTCCAGATATTGATCATTTTTTGTTAAAACAAATTTCTTAAAATTAGGAAGTCAGTTAGATGTGTGTCATCACATTTGTAACGGTGTCTATTTTTAGAAACAGAGGTTATGATGACTCAATCTTTTGGAGGGCTGAGGGGATCTTTTTCTATATATGTATATGTAGAAGACAGATAAAGTTGTTGGACTCTGAGGTAAAGAGTTATGGCGCTCTGTGTAAATTTCTGAATACTTAATCCATGATGCCGAGAGATGGCCCTTTTTTATGACTGAGATTCATTATGGTGACTGTAGGAAGTTTGTTATTTTCCCTTGTCGTGTTCATTTCCATTGCATTGTTCAAACTTCTATCTAGTATCTCACTCAGAGTTTATGTCTGGAATTCATTCATGTTTTACTGCTCCATTCATGCAGTGGGTATTTTCATTTTTTTGTATATTGTTGGTACGAAATTCATCCATGTTAGGTGCTTCGTATCAGTGATTTCCCTTTATGTTTTCTCCTCTAAAGCTGTAGCAAGAACTCGTCCCTGTTAGGCGCTCTTGTGGCAATGGGCTTCTTTTCCTTCTATTATCATATCTCATGGTTTTATTGTTGAATACATCACCTATACAAGGTCGTTGTCCTCTCTAAAGATGTGATGTTGTTATTGGCATTCTATTGTTTAGAATTTGACTCCATTACCCAAGGATTCTCTCTACTTTGTCTCCAACCACCATCTTTAAATTGTTTTTCTTTCTATTTATTAAAATCTGGTCCCTTAGCATATTTCCAAGCAGCCCCCGTAGTGAAATTGGGTGGGAGTTTGAGGAGAGATCCCTCTCTAGACTGAAGGAGGCCATCTTTACAGTCTGAAGATTGGTTGAAACAGTTACCTTGGGGTTTCTTTGATACAACCCAAAGATAATATCAAGTGTTAACACTTGTTGGATCATGTTGTCATTGATGCCAATGGTTTGATTGATTGATGTCGAGTGATTGATTGATGTCAAATGATTGATTAATTTATGATTGATGTAATATAATATGTATTGTCCTTGATGAGAATGCATAGATGAAGATGGATCAATGAGTTGTCATTGATATGATGAAGATGGTTCAATGAGTTGTCATTGATA
>JZKD02S0816600.1:692152-705738 GCA_000966675.3 Picea glauca | reverse complement strand
GAGGCCTTGCTTAAGCAACACCGGAATGAGCCTCCTCCCCTTAGGGTTTTGACTTCATGGCCCTGCCATTGTAGCACCATCAAGCCTAACTCTCTTGTCCTTGAATTTAGATTCTCCCGAGATTTGACCTTGCTCCTTGACTCCATTATACCCTAAGGCACTAGTCTAAACCTCCAACGTTGAGTTTCTTGTGTCAAAACAAACCTTTCAAACTTCCTAAATTTGAAACCCTAACTAACCCTGACGTCTTATTAACCCTAATCTAATGATGACATCATGCCTCCTTTTAGCTCTTGCTTGATATAAAACGTTGTGGCTAGGTCATCTAACGATAGACATTGAAGTGTGGATAAATTTCATTGGTCTATTTGCAAAAACGTTGACTTCCTTGCCTATTTAACTAACCCTAGAACAAAGCTGACGTCACCCTTAGTACAGTGACGCAACAAGTCTATTGTATGTGAGAATTTAATGATATCTAAAGCATTGTGTTAATTCAAAGGTTGGTTATCTATATTGATGCTATATCATCTCCAGTGTTATTGAGAAGTAATATTACAAGCCATAGTCATTTTTTGCAATCATTGACTTCGTCAATAATTACTGCTATTTATGCTCATTAAATGTTGATAGTCATTAATTTATGAAGTACTGACCACTATTGCACATTTTAGTTTTATTCTTGCCTTGTCTCGCAAACAGGTGCCTATTTTGTGGTTTATCTTCTCTTTGACTATCTCTCTTGGCGGTAATCTGTGAAGGGAAAACCAGCTTTAACCTTTGAGCCTTAATCCCTTGACCCTTTTCCTTTCAACACCCTAGATTACCTAGGGATGTCTCCCTTGGGTTTAGCCACCCTAAATAGAAAGATCCCCCCATCGAGGTGACAGTGGGTGGGGAAGCTCCTATTACGCCAGTTTGATCCTTACTTTTAAAGCTACCTGACCTAGACTACAAACTGAGTGACAACATGCCCAAGTCTTGTTGTAGATGAGGATGTCATCCAAATACACCACTACAAAAGTATCGGTGAAAGGTCGTAGGATATCGTCCATCATCCTCGTAAAATTTGTTGGAGCATTTGTCAAACCAAAGGGCATGACCAACCATTCAAAAAGTCCTTCTTTTGACTTGAAGGTGGTCTTCCATACATCTTTCTTTTCTATTGGGACTTGGTGGTAGCCAAACTTAAGATCAATCTTACTGAAGTATTTGGCCCCCGTGAGTTGATCAAGGAGGTCGTCAATTTGGAGAATCGAGTAATGGTTTCGGACTATGATTTTATTTAGGGCTTGGTAATCAATGCAGAGTCGCCAGGTCCCATCTTTCTTCTGCACCAACACGATTGGGCTCCCACAAGGTAATGAGTTGGGACATATGTGCTCCTTGTGGAGAAGTTCTTGGATGTTCCTCTTGATCTCCTCGTTTTCTAACAAAGAGCAGTGATAGATTGGCCCATTGGGTAGCGGTGCGCTTGGGGTCAGATCGATGGGATGCTTGACCTGACAGTGCAGAGGTACCCAAGTAGGAGAGGAGAATATGTCTGAGTATTCTTCCATGACCTTATCCACTTGCTTCTGTTGTGTGGAGAGATTAGTCACGGAGGCCCTGGATGTGGCTTTCTCTCACTCTGAGAACAAATCACAAAGAAGACAAATTTCTCGGTCTGAGAGATGACCTTCCTGAATTGCTTGGCAGAGATCAAGGAAATAACACTAGGAGGGACTGCCTCAGGTATCCTGTACAATTTCTTGTTCAAAGTAATAATAACACTACAAGGCCTAGACTCATATACAACATGACATTTCCATAAATAAGTTTGGCCCAAAATAACATTACAAATTTTGAGAGGAGCAACATCACATAATACCTCATCTTTGAAGGGCTTGATGTCATACGACAGTCAACACTGTTGGTTGACGTGGAGATCTCTTCCTTGGTGGAGCCATCCAATGGTGTAGGGTTGTGGGTGTGGCGTTGTCGGCAGGGACATATGCTTGAATACCTCTATTGCGATGAGGTTCTTCTGGCTACCACTATCAATGATGAAGTGTAGCGGGGTTCCTTTTACCCACATTTGTGAATGGAAGAGGTGCTCACCTTCTTCTGGCTCGTCTAGTTCACCAGGCTAGAGCTTGGTGGTAGAAACAGTGGCACTGGGTTTCACGTCAATGATCTGTCTTCCCCTTTCTAGTTCTAAATCAGAGTCAGAACCTGCATATGATTCAAAATCTTTCACTTCGGCCACCAGCAACTTATTTGAGCGACATTCAACAGTGTTATGCCAAGGGCTCTTATGAAAGTCACACCACTTCCCGACATATTTTTGTGTATTATCGATGTCCTTATTTGCTTGTGGATTGGACCGTTTGTCCTAATATTATCCATATTTGATCTGTCCTTTATTCTGTGGGTTGGGGTCGCCCCTTCCTAGGATTTTTTGTGAGGGGTTCCCAAGCCCAAATTGTCATGTCTTTTGTTTGAGCTTCTGCTCGATTTTAACAGCATATTCGTAGGTCGCGCCCAGGGAAGAGATGTCCAAAAATTACATTTCGGTCTAGATGTATCTATGCAGATCACCACGATACTTGAGCACCAGATGTTGCTTTGAATCTTTGATACCCATGTTGGTGCGCAAGGTATGGAAGATATTTGTGAACTCTAGCATTGCTTGGTCTCTTTCTTGCCGCAGTGTGGTCCATTTGGTACACAAGTCATCATAACTTCTGACAGGGTAGTATTTTTCCTTAATAGCATCCTTGAAGGATTCCCAGGTGGTCATGATTGTAAATAATGAGGGTTCCTATGCTTCCTTTTTCTCACAAAAAGTTTCCCACCAATATTTGACATGGGGAACGACTTTGAAGAGTGTAAAAGTAATATTTTCTCTATTCAAAAATTTTTGGACGGAAAAATACCCTTCTAGTATATTCAACCACTTGTCTACAACATCTGTGTCTATATGAACTTAAAATATAGGAATATCGAAGTTGATTTTTACCTTGAAGGGGGTGGTGCCTCCGCTCGAGGAAGATGCATCTCTTGTTGGTAGTCGCCGAAGGATTTGCACGAAACTATCCATCATCGCGTTCCTCTGTTGCGTGAGGGCTTCCTCAAGCAACATTTTGAAAGGATCTCTTGTCCTGTCATATTTATTTTCTCCTTCCATGATAGGTCGCTTGGGCGTGTGAGATATTTTGTCCTCAAGAGAAACAAGCTCGAAGCCCAATTCTTTGTACCCTTACCTCATTGGGGACATGCATTAAGACGACAAGGAGAAGACCAATTTGATACCAATGATCCAAATTTTATGAGCAAAAATAAATAAATACATATTATTAAAAGATGCTTAACATAGAATAACATAGATACAGTAAAACTGGTTTTCTATTCAATAAGGAAATAAGTTGAAACTGTAAAATGCAGCAGAAAACAAGCTTGTTGGAATGGTGGCGGCTTATCTCTGAGAAGAGATGTGACAGTTGCGCTTATTCGCAAGAAGATGATTACAATGAGGCTCTGAAGGCCTTTTTACAATAATTAGGAATGTCAAAAACCCTATATATCCAAAAACCTAACACTGGGAGATGAAGCGCCAAAATTCATGTGGGCCTCATTTGGGTAAGTTAGTACATCAACTTCTCGGGGTTGTAACTTTTGCATACAATCTTCGTTTTAGGCGCACGATAACCCGTTGGAAAGGTATATTCGAGGAGATTCATTTTGGGGGTTCAATCAGAGCCTGTGGCTATCATTGAGAATCTCTATCCAAAAAAAACTTCATTTAGGCCCTCAAAATGGCCCTAGAAGGTAAAAATTGTTAAAAATAGTAAATTGCCAAAATTGTCAGAAAACTGTTTTGAACAAGTTGGAAAAGGTGGGTGGCCACTGATATCCACCTGGATCAAACATAGAGGAGGATGGTATAGTTGAGTACATGGGCAGAAGCATGCCAAGGATATATGTAACATTAGACAACGTGCAAGTGGAATACCAATTTCATATGATTGAAGTAGAAGGTAAGATTGATAATCAACCCATAGCCATTTTAATTGATTCTAGAGCTAGCCATAGTTACATAGATCCTAATATTGTTGAGAGATTTCATTTGCAAAGAAGAAAAAATGGGAAATATTGGTTTGTCCAACTGGCCACACGAGCTAAGACAAGAATCAATGAGTGGGTTAAGGATTCTCCACTAGACATGAATGGAGTCAATGCAAAGGAAAATTTGAATATCATACCTTTTGGTTCATATCATTTCTTAATTGAAATGGATTGGTTGGAAAAGCATCATGTTTCCATACGTTGCTACAACAAGTATTTCACATGCATTGATGAAGAAGGGAACTTGAGAATAATTTAGGGTATTCCAAGGGCAGTATCAATCAGAGAAATTTCAGACTTGCAACTAAAAAGAAGCTTCAAGAAATGATGTCAAGTATATACAGCTCATATGGAAGAGGAAACCAAAATTAAGGTGTCAAATATTGAATATTATGTAGTCTTGAGAGAATTTGAATATTTTTTTGGTGAAAAACTGGGTTCTCTACCAAAGAGATACATCAATTTCTCCATTGATTTGATCCCTACAATTTCCTATGTGTCCAAGAATCCTTAGAGAACGATCACACTAGAGATAAAGGAATTACAAATGTAGCTTGAAGAACTTTTTAAGAAGGGGTACATACACCCAATTGTCTCACCTTGGGATGTCCCAGTGCTCTTTGTGAAGAATAAAGATGGAACCTTAAGATTGTGCATTGATTTCAAGTAGTTGAATAAGGTTACCATAAAGAACAAGTATCATTTTCCAAGGACATATGACCGTTTTGATCATTTGAAAGATGCAAAGATATTTTCCAATATTAACCTCAAGTCGGGTTACCATCAGGTTGGAATCAAAGAAGAATATATATGCAATATAGCATTTAGAAAAAATATATGGCCATTATGAGTTTGTAGTGATGTCATTTGGATTGTCAAATGCACCAGTTGTCTTCATGTGTTTGATGAATGGTATTTTCAAAAATTACTTGGATAAGTTTGTCATTGTCTTCTTGGATGACATACTTATATATTATAAACTTGAAGAAGAGCATGAGAAACACTTGAGTATGGTGCTACAAGTGTCAAGGGAGAGTCAACTATATCCAAAGTTGAGCAAGTGATCATTTTATCAGAAGAAGATCCACTATTTGGGCCATATTATCTTAGAATAAGGTATAGCAGTGGATCAAGGAAATATTAAGGAAATCATATAATGGTCGGCACCAGGGAATGTTATAGAGGTCGCGTCATTTATGGGACTTGTAGGTTATTACAGGATATTTGTTAAAAAAAATTCAATGAATGCACATCCAATCACCTATTTGCAAAAGAAAGGTGTACAATTTTAATGGACTTATGAATGTGAAGAAAGCATTCACCATTTGAAATATTTTTTAACAAGTGCACCCATACTAAAGATTGTTGATCCAAATGAATACTTTGCAGTTTTCACATATGCATGAAAAGGACTTGGTGAAGTCTTTACCCAAAATGGACATGTTATTTTCTATGAGTCCAGGAAGCTCAAACAACATGAGAGGAACCATGCCACACGTGACTTAGAGTTGGAATCTATTATTTATGCATTAAAAAGGTGGATACATTATCTCATGGGTATGAAATTTGAGTTGAGGACATACCATAATGGTCTGAAATATTTGTTTGGACAACCAACATTAAATGCCAGACAAATTAGATGGATAGAATTCTTTAGTGAGTATGAATTTGATTTAAATAATATCAAAGAAAAAGATAAAAAAAGTAGTTAATGCAATCAACATGATAGTGCATATGATGCACAATACAGCCATAATCCTGTATATTTCATATTTAAAAGATAGGATTTTGGAAGCTGCAAATTAAAATCAACAATATTTGCAAGCAAAATAAGCATTACAACAAGGTAATTTTCAATATAAATTTAAATATTGTGAGATGAAAGAGGATGGAGTCATCATCTACATGGGAAAAGCATATGTGCCTAGATCTCAAGAGATGAAAAATAAAATGCTAAGTAAAATGCACAATATGTCTTATGTTGGGCACCCAAGATATCATAAAACAATTGTAGTTGTAAGATGTCAATATTTTTTGCCAAGCATGAAGAAATATGTGTTTGATTACATAGCTAGATGCATGGAGTGTCATTGAGCACAAACATCCATCTAGATTTCTACAACCATTGCCCATTCCTGAGTAGAAATGGGAATTTGTTACAATTCATTTTATTAGAAAACTACCTAGGACTATAAGGCATCACGATTCCATCTGGTAGTGGTGGATAAATTAACAAAGGTTACCCATTTTATTCCAATGAAGCTAACACGTAAGGTATCTAACATTGCAAAATTTTCCATGAAATAAATTTCCAAGCTACATGGTGTGCCTAAGGAAATTTTATCTTATATAGATCCCAAGTTCACATCAAATTTTTGGAAAGGGTTATTTAAAGGATTTGGGACAAATATGAATTGTTAGTACAACATATCACCTAGAGTTAGATGGGAAAATAGAGAGGATCAATCACATGATTGAAGATATGTTGAGGATGTATGTAATCAAAAATCCTTCCATGTGATAATACTACCTCCATTTGGTGGACTTTGTATATAATAATGGGTACCAAGCATCTTTAAAGATGAGCCCATTTGAAGTACTTCATGGTAGAAATTGCAACACGCCAGTGAGTTGGGAAAATCCATAAGACAAAGTAGATGTTGTGCCTGAGTTTCTCAAGGAAATGGAAGAACATATGGTAAAGATTAAGAATAATTTGAAGGTTTCACTTGACAGGAAGAAAATTTATGCAGAAAAAGGCAGAACACACAAATAATTTTGAATGGGTGACCATATTTTTTTAAAGTGAAGGCTAAGAAAATTTCATTGAAATTGGGAAGTTGCTCAAAATTGGCAATGCACTATTGTGAGTCATTTGATATCCTAGATATGATCGATCCTATTGCATACATGATTGCATTTCCTACATCCATGCATGTGCATAATGTATTCCATGTGTCATTTCTTCAAAAGTATGTGTCTTATATTAACCACGTAATTGATTTGATTGTGATCTAGGTGGAGCATGAGAGCAACTTCCAAGCCCAATTGGTGTGCATATTGGACAGGAAGATCAAAGTGCTCAGGAACTAGGCCATTGGCCTAGTAAAGGTCCAATGGACCTGTTTCATTCCTAAAGATGTTGTGTAGGAGCACAATGACACCATGCAAGAAGAGTACATGCATATTTTGAATAATTTTGAGTGTACATTTGTATCACAGGGGCGTCATGTTGTTGACCAATATCTTATCACACGCATGCATAAAGGGGATATTAAAATTGTGAAAAATAGAGTCAATATATTGTAGGTATTTGGGGGGGCTCAATGTGGGACCGGAGGGGTTTTATAGGTATTGGGGGGTATAAAAATGGGGTATTTGGTAAAACCAAGGGATATCTAGTAAACTAGGGGTTATTTTTATTATAAAGATGTATTGGGAGGGGGTTGAACAAAAGGATTTTGGGAGGTATTTATCAATATCTATTGAAATTAGAAATACTCTATAATATCCCACAAACGCAAGAAGTATGTCATAGGTTCACTAAGCGGGGACTCTATGATTTGTATATATTGCATTAAGGATAGTGCTTAAATAAGGGGAAGGGGAATGTAATACCCCCATGTTGTAAATGTATATATGTACATGTATTTTTATAGACTGGTGATCCAAAATGGTTTTTGGGTCAGAGTGCTTATGTATGTACGTATGTTTTCAATCGAAGTGTCTATGTATGCACGTATGTTTTGGGCCATAATGCCTATGTGATATTAGGTTGAAGAGGTTGTATGATGAAAGGTTAGTAATCCTAGCATTGTACATTGTAATCACACCCGTGATATTAATAAGATACATCATTGTTGCAGACCAAGTCAAACAAGAGAGTGTCGGGGGCTAGGACTCCATGAGAGGGAAAGGGGATTATGACTTATGAAAAGGGGCCAAGTTAATGAGGATAAAGATAAGGAATATAATAATATATTCCCAAGTCCTAAGCCTAAGTTATGTTTCATGAAATATATCCTAAGTTCCAAAAAGATGAACAAATTCCCAAGTGAGGGGACATGGATTCTTATGTGCCACTTTTCAAGTTTAAGCCATTCATATATTAAATTTGGACTTAGTGAGAAATGGATTCAGTATGATTCCATTCTACCATTCCAAGGAGTATTATTTACATTGCAGGTGGAATGTGAACTAGACAATCCATTGTATTCCTATCACTTTGTGAACCTATGAATCCTAGGTGGATTTGGGTGTACAGTTCTTCTTGGGTTTCCTTGGGGAATATTGGAGCCATAGAGGGAGAATTGTTGAGAATAGGTTTCCCTGGGTGTGAGGCTTGGAGGGTGCCTGGAGATTCCATTGTTGTAGCTTGAGTTCCTAGAGCCACACAAGATCTGAGACTTCATGTTCGTCCCATTTTGGATCCTTGGAAGGGAAGTGGGATATCCCTAGGGACTTTGGTGCATAAACAAGGGTACATTTCATTATGTTTTGTAGGTTGTGTGGAATGGGAGGTTGTAGGTTGGAACTGTTGTTGGAGATTGGTACCTTGGCTTGGCCTTTGATTGTGCGACTATGAGACCTTAGTTGGCCTAGTGAGAGTGCATTTTCCCTGGTGGATTCTTATCCCTAGCTTGGGGTTGACCTATTATTGAGAGTACTAGAACAACAGTCTCTATGAATAGGTGGAATATCTAAGGTCTACAGTCAGTTGGTGCTTTTAAAAAAAATAAGTGTCATGTTTATATGTGTTTTTAATTTTATGTACAACTTGTATTTATGAGTTTAATTGATAATGTTAGAGATTTATGAGTATTCTACATATATAAGTATGTATCTCTATGTTAGTGTGCAGGGTGTTGCAGGTTATTGTTTGACTTACATAATTGTATCATATGAAGGGAATATTTTTATTCAATATCAAAGCCCCATTGTAAACAATTATTTATGGTATTAAAATTGTTTTGTAGTGATGATGGATACATTACAATGTAGCATCATATTTTTTTGCAGTGATAGGGCCCAGACTGAAGGTATGATACATTACATCAAGGGAAGGAGCACCACATTTGAAGTCTCATCCATATCCATCATAATGAATAATTATTCTAAATCCTCTTAAGTTGCATACATTTTGTTAACCAAACATCCTTTCTACCACAAAGATTTAACTCAAGCACAGGATAGAGTTATCTTCTCCATGAGATTAATTTATTTGAAATATCTCACAACCTTTTATTGTTATTTAATTCCAAAGAATCCCATGTGCTTGCATTTCTTATTAGTAAATGTCATTCCCTTTGTTTTCCAAGATGTTTCTTGTTGTAGCATCTCTAGATGTCTTGTTTTTTCTTTTCAATTTGTATATAATAATTAATTAAGACTTTAGGGTTGTAGTTAATTAAGACTTTATGGTTGTGTGGGATGCTCACAAATGATTAAAGCTTCTATATATCTTAATCATGGTTATTCATTCTCCTTTGTAATTAATATAATTTTAAAGTTCTTATTTACCAAAAGCAAATAAAATCTCTCACACGTAAAAACACATAATAGAATTCAATTTACAAAGTTCTCAAAATATGTATTTAAGTATGCATATTTTATATTATCATTTCTTAATCAACTAAAAATGAAATTTACATTAACATAAGGTCTTAAATACAAAATAAATTATAATTTAGAAAAAAAAATTAAAAGAATTATCTAAATATATGTTATGGAACAATGAACATTTCAAATAGAGGAAAAATAGAAGGAACAAGTAATTCCATGCTTTGTGAAAGATAGATAATAAATGAATAAGAATATTTTTTTAGGGGGAAATCTTCATTTACAATATATCAAATGCACAAGATGAAATTGTTCTTAAAATTAGGTTTATTTGGTATATATAGGAGACAAAGGGTTCAATTATAATTAAATGGCCTAGTCGACCAATGATGGCAATAATAATATGACAATAACAATGTAAGATGTCATGACATAGGGCTTAAAAATATGCATCTTTCTCTATTAGCCTTCCATCTCTTTTCTTAACCAACTTCAAATTAAAATCCTCCTAAGGTTCAATGAATGCTCTATGTATCAACATGGATGTTGTGGAGACAAATTCAACCTATGAAATTATGAAATTTTGGTGGTGTGGTGAAGGTCAAGCACAACCAATATTTCTATAAAAGGAGAAACTATCTAAACTTGTGTTGTTGCTTGGTTGCACATTGTTGGGATGGAGCCATGTATTAGGACAATATGTAGATGGATTAAAGCATTTGTTTGTGGATTTGTTTATAAAAATAACTATGGGTCAATTTTCGCACCAATGTTAGAGTCAATTTAGATTATAGTTTGGGGCTAAACTAGGGTGTTGGACTCTTACTTTCTCTAAGAATCTATTTATAGTAAATGGTTTGGTTAATCATCATCAATGTTAATCAATATTGAAGTGTACATGAAGTCTCAGTGTTTGGACTGATACAAACTTGCATTACTTTGTTGCATAAGCACAGATTTAACTTTCGTGGCTTGTACAAAGCAAAGTTTTTTATTCCTTTCTCTATTTTCATTAATTGTGTGTGGGGAGAGATGATCTCTTCATAAAGGTTCTTCATGATAATCCAGTATACATTAAATCAAAGAGCCTGTCTGAAAACCAACCCACTATAGAACGTCTTATATAGAAAAATAAACTTCTTATTGGAAGAGATCAATGGTGCACTTGGAAGAGATATTGTTGTGGTGTTAATGGAATCAGTTGCTCAGTTGCTTGATCAAATGCTTCCTAAGCAAGATGCTTGGAGATTTATTGTTTCTGAGTCAAAACACAAGATAGATGGATCATAGAAATTTTATACAAGTATCTTTGGTTATGCTATTATCGAGAACGGTGTGGATATTCACTGCTCACAGTGTTGAAACAAAAGAGTATCATAAAAATGCTTGATTCATTTTTTTGATGTCCCCATAAGTTTGATGTTACAACAGAATTCTCACAATTGCTTTCTAGTTATCATTACCTAATATAACAACACCCAAGCCTTCCATGGATGGGCGATTAACAACTCAGAGACATACTTGATACCTCAGTAATTCAAAAAAGAGCCTTAAGGATGTGTCATGGCTATCAATGATCATAACAAAAACTTATGGGCATGAGAAAGATGGTGTTTTTCATTCGATTAAAAATCTGCATCACTATTTCTTGTGAGGATCGATCAAATGTTGAATGAAGTTTTAGTTTGCCAATGTTTAGATATACCAAATACATGGAGCACTAACGGATACTAGGAAGTGGAAAAACTAGATTTTTCTTTACAAAGTTTATTATTTGGATGAGGTTCAAACCAGTTCACTTAACATGTTAAAATGACCCGAACTGTCAACTAATAGAACCGCCTATCAAACTGTTTAAAAGGAGCAGCAAACAACCATATAAGGAGGAAAAAGTGTTTAGAGGTATGCAAGCATTCTTGTGAGGTTTTCTTCTTTCATTTTATTATTCACCCTTCCTTTTTTTCAATAGGGATTTATCCATTCTTTTTAGCAGGGATTTGATGAAGTTGTTGGCAGCAGGGATGTCTTGCAAAGTAGTGGAAGAGATGAAGTGAGGATGATTTTTTGTTGGAAGTTTGTTGTGTTTTAAAGTTCGATTTTCTCAGTACTAATATGCAAAATTTTACCTTGTGTCATCACTACCATTGCTCTATTCCATGTTTGGATCATCGTTCTTCTTTTTCTTTTAGTTCTTAGTTTTTCTAATATAATGAAGTTGATACTATCTAGAATGACTAAACACTAGAACTCTAGTGCAAATCTAAACAAGAGTTTGAAAGTTTTAAGAAATTTACAAGACTGTATGAAGTTATGTACTTCAATAAAAATCAAACTTCTTTAATTCTGAATACACATGTTCTGGTTTTTATTTTTTATCGTTTTTGATATGATATTTAAAAATACAAAACATTTTTTCACTTTTATTTATCTTTATCTTTATAATAGTTTAGATAATAGTTTCATGTACATATCTTTATTTAGTTTTTATTTTTTTTAACTGCGCCCTTTAAAAGAAAACACATTCATTTATTTCACTTTATTTGTTTAATACTTTTAGGTGTTTTTTGGTACATATTATCTACTTAGTTTTAAGTTTGTTTAGTTTTCTTTAAAAGTTTTGTATTTGTATCCACAATAATCTTTATTTTGTTAAAAAAAAATTAATATAACACAAATTATAAAACATATGAAAATTTAATAAAAATCATGCAATAAAGATTTCATTCTTTTAACTTTAGGGGTTTTTTTTGGTAACTTAGGGTTTAGTTAGTTTTAATTTTCTTTTTAAGTTTTTCACTTACATTATTCAGTCAAATTTTATTTAAATTACATTTCTCTTAAAAAACAAATACAAAACAATATAACTTGCAAAATATAATAAAAATTAAATATTGCAAAATGATAAATACAGGATTCATGCTTAGACTTCTATGTTATTAGGGTCTAGTGTGTTTTATTTCTAGGTTATAAAATAGGGTGACCATTCCCCCGCCTCTTATTGGTTTAGCTTACCAAGACGTTCAAGATGTTGGTGTTGGGAACTTCCTAGTTCTTTGACATCAACAAGGGTTAGTTTAATCACTCGATGCCACTATTTCCAAGACATTCTTGGTGATCCAACATGATGTGCAAGTCCCCAATTCAATTCCCATGAGGTTAGACACATTGAGTCTACACAACCCACTTTACATTGGGTATCATACACATAATGAGGGGAAGTGCCCAAAAGTTCCTCAGTGATTTATTCCTAAGGAAAAAATAAATATCTAAAACAAGAACAAGAGGAAACAAGAGATTTGTATTTTCCTATCAAAACTAAAATAACAACCACTTTTCCATTAAAAGTACACACACATAACTTATTACATATCCAATCAATCAAGTTATAATTAAAAAAAACATCTCCTTAGGAGGATGAATAAATCGTATAACTTTGATAATGGATTTTGTGCTCATCCATTGTTCTATTATGTTCCAAAATAGAGAATACAATATCCAATCAAACATAAGAAAAATATTGCATGCTCCCAACATTCATCCAATCCCTGAAGAGTGGGTTCTCTCTTAGCCACCTAAACATTGATTTAGAGCCTTTGGGAGTAGTTCGGTTGTGGATTGTGTTTGGGGAAATGTGTTATAATTGTTGGATAATTTGTGGATCCTTAAGAATGCCTTGTTTCTTATTATTTTTCCTTATGTAGTTTTTTAAACCATGCAATGTCCTTGTAACTATTACCCTTAGATAGCAAGGTACTCAAATCAATTCTTCCTCAATTTGTTAATCTAGTTTACCAAAAATGATTAATATGTAAATTCTAACCTTGTACAATATCTATTGCAAACTGATATTCAGAAAAGAACAGAAAAGATACAATGGCAAATACAAACATTACACAGAGATTTTTCACCTGGAAACCCAA
>JZKD02S0816600.1:654601-683899 GCA_000966675.3 Picea glauca | reverse complement strand
GGGGTTTTCGTTGTCAAGGAACTTTGACATATCCAACTCGCGATCCTCGAAACTCCTATGACTACGCTCCTGGTCCATATGACCATTATCCTCATGACCGTAGCCAAACCTTCACTCCCTTTAAAGACCTTGCAAGTTCTCATTGATCCAACGGTGGTCGGGTCCCTGCGCTCGGATCTGACGGATGAGACTTGTCCTCCTATCGAGCTTCTCCCGGTGGCGCCCGATTGTTGCCACGCGTCCTTCCAAATAGACGGTCTTGATTATGTCGGGATTTCACCTTGGCTTTCTCAATGGTAAACCTCGTACAACTCCTGTTCGATCTGACGGCGGACGGGTTTTCTGAATGAGATCCAACGGCTGTGGATCTCTGTCTTCCTTCTCCTCTGCGAACTCCCGTATCTTGAGCTTTGCCTTTGCTGCGCGCGTTTTCTTCAACGTTGTTCCTCCTGAGCTTGCCATCAATGACAAGCATACGCTACTTGGTAAACATTTGCCAACAATATGTTTTGGAATTCATATCAAATATATATATTATATGGAGGATAAGTTACAGAGCTAAATAGTTCATTATAAGTCCATATTTGATCTAAATATGGGTGATTATTTAGATGATGTCAACTCTAGGTGACTTAGACAATGATGATGTCCCTTGGTTTGCAATGACACAACAACCCACAGACACTACATCAAATGTTGAAATTTGACCACAGACAATTAGAGAAGAGCATTAAGCACAAGCATAAGGTTACTATGTGGTTTTATTATTGACAAGTCCTAAGCCACTATGTGATTAATCTCACTTGTTAAAATAAAACATTATTAACTTATTGTTAAAGCATAAAACCTAAAGATATAAATCTTTGGAATCATATTTTTGTCTTAGATTCAATAAGACTCATTCTTGTGATTGTAGATAGATATTTTAAGTCTCTACATAAATAATCAAATGTGCATTGATAAATGCAAAGTTATAAACATATAAATTCTATATTGAAATCTAAAAGTGTTATATTGAAATCTAAAAATGTACACAATCATCATTAGTTTTAATAAATAATTGTAAAGTTATTCAAACATTCTACCTTAGTTTCAATTAAAGTTGTTAAGCATTGAACTTTTTCCCTCATCATAAAAGGCATGCTTCATATTATAAGGAAAATAATCAAAACTAAAGACATCAATTTTGTAATAAACCTGTTGAAGGTATTTTCTTTGTTTTTTTTTAAGATAAGGAGGCTTAGCAAATCATGGAAGTAGTTTTCTTAAGAATATGTAAAGGACAATTCTCATTATTTCCATTTTAGTATTAACACTTAAAAAACAAAAAAATAATATTATTAATTAATTTAAAAAACAATTATATAAATAAATTTATTTTTCATTATAAAATTTGATTAAATTTTTTTTTATACAAAATGACATCCTACCCATCAATCTTAATATCTAACTAAAATTATTGAAAAGAGGCACCATATAGTTCACACACTTTCATATGATAATATGCAAGTGATTTGCACAATCATATTCATATAGTTCACACATTTTCATATAATAATATGCATTAGAATAAAGTGATTTGCAGAATCATATTATTTTCAGTATAAGAATTAAATCCAGATTTTGCTTTGCAACTCCCTCTTAATGTATTTTTCTTCCATGGGAATGAAAGGATCTATAAGTCGATTGCCCTTGTTATATTATTTCACTATCTCAAAACTTAATAAATGCATCATAATTTTTGTTATATTATTTAACTATATCAAAATTTAATAAATGCATCATAACTTAAGATAGATAGAAGTGTGTTTACTACTAATTGAAGTGATTTGGTGTATTTTTTTTTTCACTCACCCTTAAACATTATATATTAAAATGATTTTTATTTTTCTACTTTAAATGCATTATTTTTCATTTGAAAATAACTTAAAATTTACAATTTCTTCATAATAAATTACAATTTCATTGATTTAACTAAACTTTAACGAAAACAAATTGTTAAAATTATAATCTAAATAACTAATTATTCAAAACTACAAATTAGTTCCTTGTTAACATATAGATTAGATGAAGTTTGATAACGAAGTTTGGTCACGACGGCAATAAAGAAATAGGAAAACAAAGCAATATCTCTCTACAATAGTGATGTCCAATCAACGTGCTATTTCATTGGTGATTAGATTATTTTGTTTCAAATATTATTCTTAAATCATGCTGCCTAGCATGTCTCGGCCAGTCTGTCACAAGTCTTGGAAGTGAAATTGAATTAACGTGACCCCCAAATGAAGAACACTTGGGCCAACAACTTAACTATTATAAGCCAACTAGTATATACGTTTACGGCCATATATATAAGAGTACTTGACTATTATAAGCCAACTATTATATATGTTTATGGCAATATGTATAAAAGTGATACAACTTTCGAGGATATTTTTTGTTATTCAATTTTGAATCAAAGGAAAATTTTCAATATATAAAAGGCACTAAACCATTACAATAATATTTGTTATGAGCTTATCATGTCATTTATGGGAATTGAAAAGGGGTGGGGAGGATAACAATCATTCCTCGCAACCATCCAAGCTAAACCCAATTGACAATTATATATATCCAAAGAACATCAACTATTATATGCAATAGTTATATGTAATCAAAATGATTATATATATCTTGGAGAATGGGTACCATCTTCTTAATAGACT
Source organism: Picea glauca (assembly GCA_000966675.3). Lineage (NCBI taxonomy): Eukaryota > Viridiplantae > Streptophyta > Pinopsida > Pinales > Pinaceae > Picea > Picea glauca. Next base: position 681,194 of record JZKD02S0816600.1, on the reverse strand, counting down.
TGTTTTAGCTAATTAACTTTGAAAGATAATAACTTTATGTAATGGACGGGTTTTAACTCTTGACAATATTTTAGATACATAAATGAATCAATGGCTCAACTTTGATAAACTGTGACAAAAATTTTGAGTGGTCATATTCATTTTTCACTTCACATATTTCATGGTTGAGTCCTGACATTCATATTAATTGTGTAATAAAGAAATCAACAGGATAGCATATCCACATTGTATTTTCAAGAGAAAATCCATTGTGTTGGATTGAAATGAACGTAGACATGCCACTATGCCCATAAATTAGCTCGGGATAAGGAAAGAGATGGCAGAAAAAGTGGACATCGTTCTTTTCATATACCCAGAAGTTGCAGAGAACAGTTTCGTGACTTACCTTGGGATTTAAATATATCTATTGATAACGGTTTTGCAAAGATCTTAACACAACAAAGGATAGCACAAGAACCCCACGCATCGTCGGGCACATCCAAACATCAATCAGGGATGATTTTAAGGATGGAAATTTATTTTAAAATGTAGAAACCTTGGCGAATATCACTAATCCTTCATATGCCAACTATAAAATGTTTGGCGATATTTTTGTAAAAATATTCAAATTTCTAAGGATTTTATATAGTGTTTATACAATTTTGGCAATTTTTAAGGTAAAATAATTTTATCCTTTAGAATTTGGGCAAATCATTTTTAGAATAGCGAATCTTTTTTGGGGAAAAACCTTGGAAAATTAGCCCATAAGCGAAATTTAGCCCCTAAAACTTTGAAAATTGGGTTTTCAAGATGTATTGCAACAAGAAGAATATTACAAGCAAAAAGCTAGATATCACATGTGAGACAAGAACAATGCTAATTGCAAATGTAATCCTCACACTAGATGCAAACAAGGGGAAATAAAGACTAGGGTTTTGTAGAGGCATATGTACAGCGAGCAAGGGAAAGAAGGGATTTGGGGCAAATCCACTGGTATCAGTCCTTAATCCTATTAGTTCTCAATCCTATACTAGTTGAATATGTTAAAAAAATTTATTGTTTTTATAAAATCTTTAAATAAAAAGAAAAAATAAAATAAAATACTTTTATATAAATTTTAAAAACATAACAGGTAGCACACTTTAAACAAGTGTCAATGAAAAAGAAAGGCAATTGTGAGCGGGCTTCATAACCATCTTCCAAGACGGATTACACCAGTCATGGTACTTGCATGGGTATCCGCCATTGATGTTATTCACCAGAGAGCTGACCAAAATCGCCATTGACACTACCCACCAGAGGTGACCAAGATCATTGGAGGTTCCTCTGTCATATGTATGAATGAAGGGATATATTATATGCATGCTCCTACTGACAAAGATATCATGGAAAACCAACTATATCCAATCTTGTTTCACATAAGGGATGAACTAAAAGTTGACACTATAGGATGAGGACCGTGATAAGTGTGAAGGAAAGAAGAGTTTTTGAAGACTCTAGGAAAAACATCAAAGAGCACATGAATGATTGAATTACTTGAGTTTACCAAGATCTAAGCCGAGTTTACCAAGCCTAGTTTACAAAGGAGATAGAAAGCCTTGGATTTGACAAAAAGAGATAGCAAGCCTTGGATTCGACAAAAAGAGATAGCAAGCCTTGGATTCGACAAAAAGAGATAGAAAGCCTTTGATTAATAAGTCAAAGAGATAGAAATCCAACCAATTTACCATATGGTATTCTCCTTCCCAAACTCCTACCACCAACTCCATCGATAGCAAAGAACCTCTATTGAAAAATGATCTCTATCTCTCAGAAGGAAACTTTCTCTCTCTGAAGGACACTTTCACTACTTGGGACCTGTATGAGGAATCCAAGCCGAGAACCAACCAATATGTGCCAATCCAGGCAAGGTGTGGGCCTCTTTTTTTATTTATCTATCCCTATCCCTCTCTCCCATGACCACATTTTTATGGAATGGCACATAAATCAATAGGCGTAAATATCGAATGGTGCATAAACTTTTTCCACTCTCAAATAGTTTTGTAAATAAAAAAGGGTTTTATAGCCATAGCACATACATAGATATTGATCTGGATTATTTTTGGAACGAAGTGAAAGAAAATATATTACAATGAAATGCTCATGAAAATTGCCAGAAACAGAGAAATACAACAATACTTGATTTCTATTAATCAAAGAATTGTAAAGTGAATGTAAAAATACAGAGTGTCAGACTCGCTAGAATGGTGGTAGCTTTATCTCTGAGAAGAGATATGACGGATACACTCATTCACAAGAAGATGATTACAATGAGGCTATGAAGGACCTTTTATGATAAACATGAATGTCAAAACCCTAGACATCCAAAAACCTAACCCTAGGAAATGAAATGCCAAAAGTCATGTGGGCCCTGTTTGGGTAAGTTAGTAGATTAACTTCTCAGGGTCGTAACTTTTGCATACGATCTTTGTTTTAGGCACGTGATAACCCGTTAGAAATTATTTTCGAGAACTACGCATTACGTCGTCAAACTCTGACTTCGTCTACAGTTTGACTGTGGCGAGCCAAAAAAACACTGTTTAGGGCCCCAAAACGACCCTAGAAGCATGGCAAGATGTGCTGACATGAAAACATACAGAATAAGCCAGTTGGATTAGGTGGGAGGAAACCAGTATCCACTTGGAAGATGTGTAGGGCTTCAGACAGCCTTGGAAATGTAGAACCCACAATTACAAAGAAGTACAGAAGAATGTGTTGCATTAAAAATTGAAAAGAGGAGTTAGTTGGAACAGGTGGGTGGCCACCAATATCCACCTAGATAAATCCTCCCCCTTTAGGAAGAAATGGTCTCCATTGCATTGAGTGCCCAGGGAAGAGGAGAAATCATTTTCTGAATCTGACACTTAGTGAGAAGTGTGCCTTGTTGGATATGTGTGCCTTGTTGGAGATGTTGTGCTTCTTGTCTTGTGGAAGACTGTCACAAACCTGTTGCGAGAGGGGTTGAATCTATTCCACCAACCTGTTTTCTCTGGGTTGTATGGGGCATTGTGTAGGCACCGTTGTAGGTGAAGAAACAATATCTTTTGTCTCTTCAACAATCTGTTTTTGTTGGATAGAAGGGGTTGAGGCTGCAGTGGTTGTAGTGGTTGTAGTGGTATTTTGTGCATCCTTTGAACAAACTGTGAAGAGGATGAATATTGTAGTATGAGAGATTACCTTGTGGTGTTTTTTTGGTGGAGCAGTAGTCGGAACTACCTCTGGTATCCTATAGAGATGACCTCCTAGAGTAATAATGACACTACGGGGTCTATACTCATAGACAACATGACGTTTTCACATCTATGGTTAGCCCAAAACAACAACAAAAACATCAAGTGGGGAAATATCACACACTACCTCATCCTTGAAGGGATGGATTCCATAGGACAGGTGACACTATTGGATGACGTGAATATCTCATCCCTGGTGAAGCCACCCGATGTTGTATGGATGCGGGTGTGGTTTTTTTGACAACTCCAACTATTTGACGACCTTAGTTGAGATGAGGTTCTTTTGGCTATCGTTATCAACAATGAAATGCAATGGGGTCCCCTTCACCCACATCTGTGAATGGAAGAGGTGCTCCCCCTCTTCAGGATCTACTGGTTCTTCTAGTTGAATTGTTGTGGTTATGAAAATAGAAGTGGGGTATGTGTCGATGATCTGTTTGTTTTCAATATTTTCTAGATCAGATTCTAAATCAGGGTTCGGCTCCGTGTCTTTGACCTCGTTCACCAATGACTTTTTTGAACGACATTCATCAGTGTTGTGCAAGGGGATTTTGTGGAAGTCACACCACTTACCAGTGTCATTCTTTGTCTTTATTTTACCCTTTTTTTCATGTGTCTTGGACTGATTGTCTAGAGTTTGTTGGTTAGGGTCATCTTTACTGTGCTTTGGTTGTTGCAGATTTGCAGACATGAATTCCCATTTATTCTGGTGCTTAAATTTCTGCTCGATTTTGATATCATATCGATAGGAATCTCCCAATGATGAGATTTTTAGGAAATCCATTTTGGTTTGGATGTACCTATGCAGAGCCCCACAGTATTTCATAACCAGATGTCGCTTAGAGTCTTTGATACCCATCTTGGTGCGCAAGGTATGGAAAGTATTTGTGAACTCCAACACTATTTGGCTCTTCTCTTTCCACGGTGTGGTCCATCTCATGTACTAGTCTTCATAGTTATCAACATGGTAGTACTTTCTTTGACCACATCCCCAAAAAAATCCCAAGTGGGCTCTGGCCCATATATTCTAGATTCCTTTGTGGAACTTTGCTCCCAGTAAGTTTTCCACCAATGCTTGACATGGGGGAAATCCTTGGGGAGTGCGAAGGTGATCTTTTCCCTGATGAAAAATTTTTGAACAAAGAAATAACCTTCTAATAGACTTAACCATTTTTCTAGGGCATCTGCATCTATCTGACCTTCAAATATGGGAATATCAAAATTAACTTGTACCTTGAATGGAGAGGTTCCTCCAAAATGGACGCTTGATGAAGATGTGTTTGTTTCTATCGGCAAGCATTGAAGGATGTGTGCAAAATTCTCCATCATTTCATCCCTCTGTCGCGCGAGAGCTTGCTCAAGCAACAGGTTAATAGAATATTTTGCTCCACCAATTTTCTTTTCCACCGCCATCGAGGGTTTCTTAGGCGTGTGAGAGTGATTTTTCTCAAGAGAGACAAACTCGAGACCCAACTTGCTATACTCGGACCTCATTGGGGACATGCACTGAAAAATGATCAAGAGCAGTCTGCTCTAATACCACTGATCTGGATTATTTTTGGAACGAAATGAAAGTAGAGATATTACAATGAAATTCTCATGAAAATTTCCAGACACGGAGAAATACAACAATACTTGATTTATATTAATGAAATAATTGTAAAGAGACTATAAAAATACAGAGTGCCAGACTCGCTAGAATGGTGGTAGCTTTATCTATGAGAAGAGATGTGACAGCTACGCTCATTCGCAAGAAGATGATTACAATGAGGATTTGAAGGCCCTTTTATGATAAACATGAATTCCAAAACGCTAGACATCCAAAAACCTAACCCTAGGAGATGAAACGCCAAAAGTAATGTGGGCCCCGTTTGGGTAAGTTAGTACATTAACTTCCCGGGGTCATAACTTTTGCATACAATCTCTATTTTAGGCGCATGATAGCCCATTGGAAAGGTCTTTTTGAGAACTATGCATTATGTTTTCAAACTCTAACTCCATCTACAGTTTGATTGCGGAAAGCCAAAAAAACATTGTTTAGGGCCCCAAAACAGCCCTGGAAGTACAACAAGATGTACTGACATGTAAACATACAAAATAAGCCAGTTGGATTAGGTGGGAGGAAACCAGTATCCACCTGGAAGATGTTTAGAGCTTCAGACAGCCTCGAAAGTGTAGAACCCACAATTACAAAAAAGTATAGAAGAACGTGCTATAGTAAAAACTAAAAAAAGAGGAGCCAACTGGAACAGGAGGGTGGCCACCAATATCTACCTGGAACAGATACACTGGTTAAAAATCATCAGTCTCCTTACCAATGATATTGTGAATTGTAGAGGATGGACATAAAGAGAAATTTCTTGGATCTACAACGCGTAGGGAAACTGTGCGCAACACAGTTTCAAATACTGCATGCCACAAATGTTCGTCATTGAACACTCAGGACTTACCATGCAATGGGAAACCTACTGAATTTACTACGCATTGTGATAAAACACTTAATGGAATGATTTGTGGATGCATAACAACACAGTGTTATGCTTAGCACATAAATTCAGAAATACACATGAAATTGTTAACACACAAACTACTTGATATTAATAACTTCAATGCATAGTGTGATTACAGAATATAAAACTATGATGAGATTCAGCTCCAGTAACTTCTATTGATTTTACAGACACTGAGCTTGAGATCTCATATTTATTCTTTGACTCCTCAGTTGTTGTTGTTTCTCCTTCATGACTATGTTCACTCTACCTCTCTGCATCATGTCGACTAACTAAAAAACTCTGACTTATAAAGACTTTGAATGAGACTTCTTATAAAAGATAACCGACTTACCATTTAAGACTACAATTAATTTGACTAACTCTTCAACTACTTAACTGGAATCGAGAAATATAAAGATTAGCTCCATTAATTAACGCCCCTACTTTTCTATTGATAAAACTGATCTTGTGTAAACATGTGACTTTGTATTTGCAGACTGACAGACAAAACTGTGGACTGGAAAATTTGGCTGATTGAAAAATCTACTGAAAAATTGATCGACTGAAAAATCGATGGAGACATGAAGCTCACCGACTTGTAATTACTATTTCCAACACTCCCCCTTAATTATAAGTAGGTGGGATTGCAAAAATTACATCAAAAATTGAATTGGCATTTACTATCAATCATCTATCACTACACAGACTCCCAGACTACTACGCAGATGATGAAATGCATATATTGCTAAAGCCTTTGTAAAAGTATCTGTGACTTGTTCTTTTGACCTACAAAATTCTAAACATATTTCTTTGTTATTTACTAATTCTCTGATAAAATGATACCTTCTATCAATGTGCTTAGTTTTCTTATGAAACACATGACTCTTTGATAACATTATGGCTAAATTGTTGTCACAAAATATTGTAGTTGGTTCCTATTATTCCTGCAACAAATTGCTTGACAAGTTGCACTTGTAGCTGCAACGTATTCTATTTATGTTGAAGAAAGAGTCATTATGGGTTGCTTCCTTGATGCCCATGATACTATACCTGTTCCAAAATGAAATGTGTACCTAGAGGTACTTTTCCTATCATCTATTTTTCCTCCACAATCACTGTCAGTGTATCCAATAATTTTGAAATCTTCTGAAATAGAATATCTAATGCCAAAGTCTTTTGTTTCGTTCACATATCTCAGTATCCTCTTTCATGCCTTCCAATGTGATTATTTTAGAGTTTCCATGAACCTTGAGATTAGGCTCACTCCATACATGATATCAGGTCTTGTCAATGTTAGATACATAAGATTTCCTACCAATCTTTTAAACAATGTGGGATCCACCTTTGACCCTTTATCTTCCTTGCTTAACTTCAGTCTTGTTATGATAGGTGTTGGGGTTGCTTTGGAATTTATCATATTGAATATTTTCAATATTTCATGTGCATACTTAGACTGTGAGATAAATATATCGATTTTGGAATAGTGAACTTCTATTCCAAAAAAATATCTCATAAGCCCCAAATCAGTCATTTCAAATTCATCCTTCATGACTGACTTAAATTATTCTATGCAAAAATCACCTGTAAAAATCAAATCATCTACATATAAGAAAACAATTAACATGTTACCTTGTTGATTTGCTTTGATGTACAGTGTTGGCTCACTTTCACTTCTCTGAAATCCATTTTGTGTGAGGTAGGAATCTACCCGACTATGCCAAGCTCTAGGAGCTTTCTTTAACCCATACAATTATTTCTTCAATATGTACACTTTTTTTTCTTGACAAGGAACCTCATAGCCTTGTGTTTGTTCCACATACACTTATTCTTCTAGGTGTCCATTCAAAAAAATTTACTTTACATCCATCTGATAAACTGGCCATTTGTTTTGTACGGCAATGGCTAACACAGTTCTGACTGTGCCCATGTGTGCAATTGGTGCAAATGTTTCATTGAAATCAATTCCAAGTTGTTGTTTAAAACCTCTTGCAACTAACCTTTCCTTGTGCTTCTACACATTTCCTTTTGCGCCTTGTTTGGTTTTATAAATCCCCTTGACACTTATCACTTATACATCAACCAATTTCCATGTTTGATTGTTCTCTATGCATTTGATTTCTTCATCCATGGCTTGTGCCCATACATAATCTTTGACAGCTTCTTCAAAAGTTAATGGGTCATCTATTTGTGAAAACAGAGGAAAAACTGAAAATGAATTTGTTGTGTCCTCGTTATAGATGTCACGCAGACTTCTTGTCTTTCTTGGTAAAACACTTGCTAATGTTGGATCTGGAGATGTAGAACTACTTGGATTGCTTGCTGGAGTTTGTTGTGCTCTAGGTGTAGACTACGCACCTATTATTCTTACTGGAGTATTATGTGTTATGATTTGCATCGGAGTGGAAGGTGTAGACTGGACTACGCACTATCGTGTGGTTGGTTATTGAACCACTTCATCTTTTGTGTCATCATGCTCCATTGCATCAATAATTTTGACTATCTTTGCTATGCTTCCACCCCATGCTTCATTCTCCATGAACTGAACATCGCAGTTGATTATGACTTTTATTGCAATAGGATCATACTGATTGTATGCTTTCGTATCTTCAGACTACCCAAAAAATATACATTTATGTCCCTTGTTTTCCAACTTCTTCCTCGGTTCATCTGGAACATGTGTGTATGCGACACAACCAAAAACTTTAAAGTGCACCACATTATGATTCATTCCTGTCCAGGCTTCTTGAGGAACTTTGTTCTTCACATTTTTTGTCAAACATTTGTTCATGGTATATACTGCATTTTCTATTGCCTCATCCCAATACTCATTTGACAAGTATTTGGTTGCCAACATACTATGCACCATTTCCATGATGGTCCTATTCTTTTTTTCTGTGGCACCATTTTGTTGTGGTGTATATCACGCGGTAAATTGCTTGTAAATTCCATAATCTTTACAAAAGTTCTAAAATTATGTTTAGATGTATTCTCCTCCTTTATCAGTTATTATACACTTGATGTAAAAATCACTATTATTCTCCACAAGTGATTTAAACTGTTGAAAACAACCCAATGCGTCAGATTTAAGTTGTAGGAAATAAATCCATGTATTTCTTGAGAAATCATCAATAAATGTCAAAAAATAAGTATTGCCTCCTATAGATGGAGTTTGCATTAGTCCACAAAAGTCTGAATGTACTATTTCCAGTGGAGATTTTTCTCTATATGACTTGCCAACTGGAAATGATTCTCTATGTTTCTTTCCAAATATGCATCCTTCACATATCCTCTTTGATTTTTCTATTAATGGAAAACATTTTACCATATCCTTTGTGTGTAGCATCTTTAGACCTCAAAAATTCAAATGCCCAAATCTGAAATTCCATAACTAGGAATCATCATGTACTTCATATTGGAATTTTGCCTTCATTTCTACACCATTTTCTCCTTTCTTGATATTGCACGCACTATTTTCTTCATTGGAACTGCACACACTTTCTATTGTAAATGCAGTGTCTAACTGCGCATCTTTTTATTTACCAATATCTTGTGTTGTTTTTCTCTTCATGGATGGCTTCAATGTCAATCGGAACATTATGTTACTTGTTATCTGGATTTTTGCAATAAGTTGATTGCTTGGACATCTATCCATAATCACACAATGATTATCTTCCATGTAGATTTTATATCCTTTATATAAAAATTGTCGTGTGCTCATCAGATTATGCATCAGACCAGAAACATAATATACATCGGGCATAACTTTTTGTTCTCCTTTCTTAGTTAAAATTTGTATACTTCATTTGCCTAAGATAGTGATTTGGATATTTGTTCCAAGTGTAACCTTGGTTTGGACTGACTTATCCAAACTAGAAAATAATTATATGTTTCTTGTCATGTGGTTACTACAGCCTGAATCTAAATACCATATGTCACAAGGAATTGCTTGAGCAATATTGCATTCAACTGGTGATACTATAGGCATTGCCTCAGCATGCACCATAAACATAGGATTGGTTTGGTTATTTGTGTTGTTTCACTGATCTTGACCTTGCTTGTTTTGATTATACTGTCTCCTCCTACACTCATATGCATAATGTCCATACTTTTTATAGTAATGGAACTGAATCTTTGATTTGTCAATTCTATGACCACTTGACTAATTGGTATTTGGGTTTTGACCTCTTCCATCAGTGTTTCTAGGACTTCTACTGCATCCACCTCTAACAGAACTTCTTCCTCTACCTCTAGAGTTAGCTCTCCCCTTCCTCTTCCACGGCTTATAGATGATTGCGCCGAAAATGCATTCTCTAATGACATGTTTGACCTATATAATTTGTGTTCATGATTAATGAGGGAAGCTTGTAGTTCATCTAGGTTGAACTGACTTAGATCTTTGCTCTCTTCTAGAGTCACAACTAGGGTATCAAATTTAGAAGGAAGACTCCTAAGTACTGATCTGAAAATAGAAGGCTGACTTGTTATGCTATGCAAGCACCCTCTACTTCATTAAAATAAAACTTTACAGGACCTTACTCCATGTGTTAAAATATGCAAGATGAATCATGTGTCAAGTTTATTCATCTTCTTTTAAATGTTCATGTGTGAGGAAATGTTCTTTTAGATGGTTAAATATGTACTTTAAATAAATACACAACAACACAACTTGCAGCAAATAAACCATCAAACTCACAATAAGAACAAGATGATAAAGGAGTTCACCCCTCTCTGGGCTACATCTCCTTGAGCCTCCATTAATGGACTTGGCTCTCTAGGATTAATTTTTCAAAAATTCTTTTACAAGCTGCTGCTCAAGTCCAATGGAAATTCTGACTGTACCATTGGGATCAGAATACATAAAAACCCAAAAAAATGACTAATAAAACTCTAAAAACGGATCATGGATCATCCGGGCATGACCTCTTCTACATGTGGCCTTGAGCTTCCCTAAGCTTCTCTTTGGCAAAAACACCTGTAAAAGTCCTCAAATGGATCTGAAACCTATCCCAAAATGTTCAGAGCATAATAATTAGTCAAAAATGATTATTCAATCATAGAAAACAAACATAGGCTCATCTGAGCAAGACCTCAAACAATGAGGGCTTCAAGCTCCCTGGAGCTTCTTGAAACTTCAATGGTTAAAAACCTGCAAAAGAAGTCTTCAAATGGCTGTGAAAATAGTTCCAATGGATTCAGAACGTCTAAAAACCCCTAGATGGGCTTTTACGGCACCTCATTCGGCCAAAAAATGAAGAAGATAGGCCTCCTTCCATTCTCTTCCTTCAAACTTATTGTCTCTGGTTCGCCAAAACGCACCTCTGGGCGTTCTAACCAAGAACACGCTCCAAATTCGTGCTAAAACCTAGCACACGCGCACAACCGCATAACTGTGAAAACTATAGGATGGTTATGGGAGCGCCAGCCCCTAACCGCCAAGACCACGGTCACAGGGTCACCATGTGACCACACGCTATAGCAAGAGGGGGCTTCGTTCACAAGGAAAATAGCTAAATGACAAGTGGCGATCGTTGTACAACCATTGAAACCAAAACGTAAACCCCGCGCGCATGAATTGGCAAGGTCATATGGTAAACACCAGAACCAAGGGCTAACCATTTGAAATGGACCAAACCCCAACTCCCGCGTGCTCTCCATGTATACAATGGTCATATGATATGCAATACAATTGCGGGTTGGGGCTAAGCCCCAGCCCGAACCCCCGCCATATGAAACATTAATTCAATTCAAATAAATATCAAACCATATATTAAACAAGGAATTTGATATGGCGCGTTGGCAGGGAAGACTTTGTTAAAGCTTTACATGGTGGGAGGAGGTCCAAGGTTCAAATCCCACGGACTCCATAAACTTTTGAACTAACAACCATTTCCAATAACGGGGTGCCACGTGGCACCAAAACACTTGCCAAAATAATGCCACGTGTCGTCAAATGATTCATCCATATCTGCCAATGAGTGAAGGCCACATCATCATCTGCCACCTGGACGTATGACCTCTTCCACGTCAACGTACGGTCATGCCACGTCAGCATCCGTACGCACTGCACAATCAGCGTCCCTTTTTTACCTGTTTGGTGATTCGAACAGATCGTGATATCTCTCGCTCCCGACATCCGTTTGAACTTAAACGAGTTGCGTTGGGTTCGTAACGACAAGGGCTACGCTCTCGTTCGTTTTGAGGAATTTTCGAGAACTTTGATTTTTGAGCTAAAATTTGACCCCTGGTCCAGATTTTGATCACGCCTTCCCACTGAAAGGATTTTGGACCCACAAAATCTTATGATTATTTGTCTGAGATTCAATACTCCTTTGCTTTCAAGTTCTATTAACTGGTTCTACTTGAAAAGTCTTTTTGACAATCACCTGAATACTTTGACATGCCTTGCACTGCAACTGGCTATGTCCCTCAACCACTGTTCTCTGGCTGTTGCTGACCCACTATTCTCTTTGTGCTTGGAATACTTCCAACATTCCCACTAAGAATCAAGTCCCTATTGTGAACTCTTTGACGTCAACACAATCCGCTCTCCAATGGCTGCAAAACTTTCCTTCGACATCTTGTCACAAGCCAAGAAAACCATCAATCTTGAAAACAAATTTATACAAGATTGAAAATGATGCCAACAAAGTCTTTTTTCTCTTCAAACAAATTGTCGCATCTTGTACTTCATCAAAGTACATGGAATTTTCCTGCATCTTTGTGTACTCAAAATCAACTTACAAGCCAACAAACACCATCGACTAAACATAAGTCGAAAAACATGATCGACACAACATAGTTGTCAGACAATCATCGACACCAATCGAAACTCCTTTGAAACATATCAACCTTCCAAAATGACAAGTCGACAAACATGATACACAATCATGTTACAATCATGATTCATTCATGATGAACTATCACCAGGTTCACTGCTTACACATACACACAAAACACTTGTCTGTGCATAGATTTTCAATTCTCCTTAACAATGTACAAACATAAGTACATAAACCCGAAACATGTGGGTACATAAGAGCTAAATATGAAAAATATATATGGCTGTAACAAATGAACATCATACCCATCTTTTACATCCTCCTAGCGAAGTTGTGCAACAACAAAAATGCCTTCAAACAAATTGCATTCACATGCAAACTTGCATCATACAAGTTATGATAAACTGTTGCAACTTGTCATACTCTCAACATAAATGCACACATAATGCTGAAAAGTGCATTTACAACAGAAAAATGAAAGCCTTACTTGCTCAAGAAATCCAACCATTTCTTACCAAGCCAACTCAACGGTGACTTTTTCTGCTGAAAATCGTCCTCTTGTGAATCATCTTGACACACATCAATGATGGAATCTCCGCTTCCATTCTTGCCAATCTCTTTATCCATCTGCTTCTTGTGTTGTGGATAAGTGGTTGGATGTAATGTCCAACATTGGTCAATAATATGACCCCTCTTCTGACAATGAGTGCAAATCTTTTGCATCATCTTTTCATGTTGTCTTTGCTTATAAAGTTTCCTGAAATTGGTCAATATTTTCCAACATTTTGAAACATGATGGTTATATAAACCACAATATGTACATGGACTTTCTCTTCCATTTTTACATACAAATTTATCATGCTTAACATAATCAAAAGCAACCGAATGATAAGCAGAATTATACCTTGAACATTCACCTTTATCGCCTCTTTGAGGAGGTGAATTTGAAGAGTTACAAGCTCTCCTTTGAAGACCAACAATAGTGTTCTTGTCCTCATCGCTGTCACAACTCTTTTGTTTCACACATTTGCATTCATCTTGAACACAAGCTTTGCATCCTGGAGGGATTGAACTTTCAACAAAAGTTCTTGAACTTTCACCTTTAAAGCCTTATTGAGGAGGTGAACTTGAAACAAAAATTGTTCTTGGAACTTTTCCCCTTGTCTCATCAACTTTGGAATTTGCTCCATCTCTTCGTTCATATCCAAGACCACAAAACTTGGGTTTTTCTTCAACAACAATAGGCTCAACAATGCCTTGTCCATACTTGCCCAAACCTCTACCTTCATAGCCCATTTTTAACAATAACTTGGACCCTATTCCTCTAGTGTGATTTTCAAAAACACCAAAACATTCATCTTGAGAGGAATTTGAAGATAAACTAACATTAAATACCTTATGTTCATGCATGTACTTGGTAAGGGTTTCTTTTTCCTCATGGAGTTGAGTCTCCATCTCATGCAACTTTTCAAGAAGCTGGTCTTTCTCCTTCTTCATGGCCATCAACTGCTCTTCGAGGGCAATGCTCTCCTTTCTATCTTCACACATCTCTTTCATCACATCTCTCATGGTTAGAATTTCCTTCAACATCTCTTTGTCAAAGAACTTAGATAATGAAGATGTATGAGAACTATCAATGTTTGAAGCTTCCTCCATCCTTGCAAGATATCAAACTTCAACACAAAACTTGCACAAATACCAATAACTAAATCTCAATCTATCAATGGCAAACACATGAGCAAAACAAACTATGCTCTGATACCACCTGATCTGAAAATAGAAGGCTGAATTGTTATGATATGCAAGCACCCTCTACTTCATTAAAATAAAACTTTACAGGACCTTACTCCATGTGTTAAAATATGCAAGATGAATCATGTGTCAAGTTTATGCATCTTCTTTTAAATGTTCATGTGTGAGGAGATGTTCTTTTAGATGGTTAAATATGTACTTTAAATAAATACACAGAAACACAACTTGCAACAAATAAACCATCAAACTCACAATAAGAAGAAGATGATAAAGGAGTTCACCCCTCTCTGGGCTACATCTCCTTGAGCCTCCATTAATGGACTTGGCTCTCTGGGATTAATTTGTCAAAAATTATTTTACAGGCTACTTCTCAACTCCAATGGAAATTTTGATTGTACCATTGGGATCAGAATACATAAAAACCCCAAAAAATGACTAATAAAACTCTGAAAACGGATCATAGCTCATCCGGGCATGACCTCTTCTACATGTGGCCTTAAGCTTCCTTGAGCTTCTCTTTGGCAAAAACACCTGTAAAAGTCCTCAAATGGATCTGAAACCTATCCCAAAATGTTCAAAGCATAATAATTAGTCAAAAATGATTATTCAATCATAGAAAACAAACATAGGCTCATATGAGAAAGACCTCAAACAATGAGGGCTTCAAGCTCCCTAAAGCTTCCTGAAACTTCAATAGTTAAAAACCTACAAAATAAGTCTTCAAATGGCTATGAAAATAGTGCCAATGGATTCAGAACATCCAAAAACCCCTAGTTGGGCTTTTACGACACCTCATTCGGCCAAAAAATGAAGAAGATAGGCCTCCTTCCATTCTCTTCCTTCAAGCTTGTTGTCTCTAGTTTGCCAAAACGCACCTCTGGGCGTTCTAACCAAGAACACACTCCAAATTCATGCTAAAACCTAGCACATGCACACAACCACATAACTGTGCAAACTGTAGGACGGTTATGGGCATGCCAGCCCCTAACCGCCAAGACCACGGTCACAGGGTCACCATGTGACCACGCGCTATAGCAAGAGGGGGCTCCATTCACAAGGAAAATGGCTAAATGACAAGTGGCGGTCGTTGTACAACCACTGAAACCAAAACGTAAACCCCGCATGCATGAATTGGCAAGGTCATATGGTAAACACCAGAACCAAGGGCTAACCATTTGAAATGGACCAAACCCCAACTCCCGCGCGCTCTCCGTGTATACAATGGTCATATGATATGCAATACAACCGCGGGCTGGGGCTAAGCCCCAACCCGACCCCTCGCCATATGAAACATTAATTCAATTAAAATAAATATCAAACCATATATTAAACAAGGCATATGATATGGCACGTTGGCAGGGCAGACTTTGTTAAAGCTTTACATGGTGGGAGGAGGTCCGGGGTTCAAATCCCATGGACTCCATAAAATTTTGAACTAATAACCATTGCCAATAACGGGGTGCCACGTGGCAGCCCATGACTGGGCCACGTGGCACCAAAACACTTGCCAAAATAATGCCATGTGTCATCAAATGATTCGTCCATATCTGCCAATGAGTGAAGGCCACGTCATCATCTACCACCTGGACATACGACCTCTGCCACGTCAGCGTACGGTCATGCCACGTCAGCATCCATACGAACTGTACGGACGACACAATCAACGCCCCTTTTTTTACTTGTTTGGCGATTCAAACAGATCGCAATATCTCTCGCTCCCGACGTCCGTTTGAACCCAAATGAGTTGCGTTGGGTTCGTAACGACGAGGGCTACGCTCTCATTCATTTTGAGGAAATTCCGAGAACTTTTATTTTTGAGCTAAAATTTGACCCCTGCTCCAGATTTTGATCAAGTACCTTCTCAACAACTTTTTTTTCTTCTATGGTTTCACCATGAGACTTAATCTAATTTATCAGACTAATAACATGGGTATAAAAGGAATCTACTATATTTGAATCTCTCATTGACAGAGTTTCAAAATATTTTCTAAGAATCTGTAGTTTTGAAAGCTTGATTTTGTCCATACCTTGATAAGAGGTTTGTAATATGTCCCATGCTTTCTTGACTTGCTTTATTGATGCAACTCTTGGGAGTATGCTCTCATGCATGCCTTGATTTATGTAAAACATCGCCTTTCCATCCTTCTTCCTTCGATATTTCAAGACATCCTTCTGAGCTTGTGTGAGTGCATTATACGTTGCCTAATCTACTGGTTCCACATAGCCATTCTCAACTATCTCCCATACATGTTGACCTCAGAATAGTGCCTTCATGATCAAGGACCATAACTCATAATTATTTCCTGTAAAAGTGGGAGGTTTCAAATTTGAGGTAGAACCCATATTTCACCTTTCAACAAAGTTGCTTCTCTTGAACTTGTTCTGATAGAACTTTTGATCCAGATTATTTTGAGAACGACAGGCAAAATGGGGTAGCTCATCTCTAAAAAGAAAGAGATGTTGGCCACGCTTCATTCGCAACAAGCTTTACATCACACTCCATTGCATGCTTAAAGGGCCTCCTTCACCTCAATTATATATGAGAGAGTGAGAGGAGAACAATTCCCATGATGCATATGGGATAAATTGGACCAAGTTTATAAAATGCCATACACATGCAAAATAGTAGGACTTCCCGAGCAGTCACCCATCCCAGTACTACTCTAGCCTGAGTGCACTTAACTACAAAGTTATAATGGGATATAGTGCATTAATGCTATGTTGTAGGCATGTACATAATACCACTAGGAAATTATTAAATGATTCCTGTAATTAACAAATGAAGATGACATTACATTCCATTCCCCATCAAAAGGGTGAATATCATGGTTTATCAAAACCACAGACTCAAAATGGTGATTCAATGGAAGAGGTGGATGGACACTAAGATCCATCTAGATCATTCCTCCCCCCTTAGGAAGCAATGGTCCCCATTGCATCAAGTTCCCTTGCGAGACGAGGAGACTTCTGCTAAATCTAAAGCTTGGTGCACTGCTTGCCTTGTTGAAGAAGTTGTCCTGCTTAGCTTGTTGAAGGATGTCATGAACCTGTTGTTGGACGGGTTGGATCTGTTCAACCAATCTAACTGCATGATCTACCTGAGTGTGGGAGGAATCTGTCGGTGAAGATGCAACATGACGAGTATGAATTTTTATGTTATAACCTTGCTTGATTGGGAAATGTGGAGTCACCCCCATAGGTGGAGCAAGAACATATTGGTACTCATCTACAATCTTGTCGATCTTCTTTTGTGGGATAGAAAGGTCTTGGGATGAGGATGCAGTGGCTGCAATGTCCTTCTATTCACCTTCTGACCAGATTGTGAAGAGACTAAACTTTGCAGTATGAGAGATTACTTTGTGGTATTGTTTTGGTGGGACAATAGTCGAAACTACCTCTGGTATCCGCTATAGTTGACCCCCCAAAGTAACAATGACGCTACGGGGTCGAGATCATAAATAGCATGACGTATCCACATATATGGTTGGCCTAATAGAACATCACAGACTTCTAGTGGGGAAACATCACACAATACCTCATCCTTGAAGGGCTTGATGTCATAGGATAGGTGACACTATTGGATGGCATGAATATATTGAACCTGGTGAAGCCACCTGATGTTGTATGGTTGTGGGTGTGGTTTTGTTGGAAAATCAAATTGCTTGACAACCTTTGCTGAGATGATGTTATTTTGGCTTCCGCTATCAACAATAAAATGCAGTGGGGTCCCCTTCACCCACATCTTTGAATGGAAGAGTTGCCTCCCCTCCTCAAGATCCTCTTATGGTTGGATTGTTGCAATTGCGATAGTAGCAGTGGGTTCTGTATAAATGATCTATATCCTTTTATTATTTTCTGAATTAGGGTCCAAGTCTGGGTTCGAATCTTTGTCTTTGAGCTCGGCAACCAATGATTGTATTGAATTACATTCATCAGTGTTGTGCCAAGGGTTGTTGTGGAACTCACACCACTTTCTGGTGTCTTTCTTAGACTTTCCATTACCCTTCTTTGCCTATATCTGGGACTAGATCTCTTGAGGTTGGACTTCCTTTCTCTGTCCATTCTTCTCCCACTTACTATGTTGCTTGAATTTCTACTCAATTTTGACTGCATATCGATAAGCAACTCCTAGTGAGGAGATGTCCAAGAAATCCATCTCTATTTGGATGTACCTGTGTATACCACTGTGATACTTCAAAACCAGGGGTCGCTCGAAGTCTTTGATCCCTAGATTTGAGAGCAAGGTATGAAAGATGTTGGTATACTCTAACACTATCTGGTCTCTTTTCTGACGCAGAGTTGTCCATCTAATGTATTGGTCATCATAGTTTCTGACATGGTAGAACTCCTCCTTTAGGGCATCTACAAAGGCCGCCCAAGTGGGTTCTCTCCCAAATAGTGTAGATTCATCCATGGTGTACCTATCCCAATAACCTTCCCACTAATCTCTGACATGGAGAAGGGCTTTAAGGAGCACAAATGTGATCTTTTCACTGTCGGAAAATTTTTGAATAGAGTAATAAACTTCTAGCAGATTCAACCATTTTTCTAGAGCATCTACATCTCTCTGGCCTTCAAATAAGGGGATATCAAAATTGACTTGTACCTTGAAGGGTGTCTCACTTGCGGAATGGTTTCTTATTGAAGATGCCTCAGTTGTCGCCATCGGTAGTCTTTGAAGGATCTGATCAAATTTGTCCACCATCTCGTTCCTTTGTCGCACGAGGGCTTCCTCAAGCAATGTCTTGAAAGGATCTCCTGCTTTGTCATCTCTCTTTTCTTCTACCATGGGAGGTCGCTTGGGCTAGCGAGAGTGGTTTTCCTTAAGTGAAACTAGCTCGAGACCCAAATATCTATACCTTGGCCTTGTCGAAGACCTGCTCTAAAAAATAACAAGGAGCAGAGTGCTCTAATACCATTGATTCATATTATTTTAAGAACGACACGAAGACATAAATATAGCAGAGATACACAAAGGAAATACATAGAAATATTGCAAGAAACACAGAAATATTGTGAAACCCAACTTCTATTAATGAATAACAGAGAAAAACATTGTAGAACACAAACTGGCAGAATGGGTTAGCTTATCTCTGAAAAGAAAGAGATGTTGGCTACGCTTCATTCGCAACAAGCTTTACATCACACTCTATTGCATGCTTAAAGGGCCTCCTTCACCTCAATTATATATGAGAGAGTGAGAGGAGAACAATTCCCATGATGCATGTGGGATTAATTGGACTAAGTTTATAAAATGCCATAGGCATGTGAAATAGTAGGACTTCCCGGACGGTCACCCATCCCAGTACTACTCTAGCCTGAGCGCGCTTGACTGCAAAGTTCTAATGGGATACAATGCATTAACGTTATGTTGTAGGCATGTACATAAGACCACTAGGAAATCATTAAATGATGCCTGTAATTATGACATTACATTCTATTCCCCATCAAAAGGGTGATTATCATGATTTATTAAAACCACAGGCTCAAAATGGTGATTCAGTGGAAGAGGTGGATGGCTATTGAGATCCATCTGGATCAACTTTCTCTGATAAAATTTCTCTTGGTCAACCTGCTTTGATACCAGATCTCGGATCTACAGTGCACAAGGAAATTGTGCGCATCATAGTTTCAAATATTGTGCGCCACAAATCTTCGTCGTTGAACACTCAAGACTTACCGCGCAATGGGAAACCTACTTAATTTACTTCACATTGTGATAAAAAACTTAATGGAATGATTTATGGATGCAAAACAACACAGTGTTATTCTTAGCACATAAATTCAAAAATACACATGAAATTGTTAACACACAAACTACTTGATATTAATAACTTTAGTGCAGTGCGCGATTATAGAATATAAAACTATGATGAGATTAAGCTCTAGCAACTTTTGTTGATTTTACAGACAATGAGCTTGAGCTCTAAGACTTCTTCTTCGACTCCTCAGTTGTTGGTGTTTCTCCTTCACGATTCTATTCACTCTACCTCTCTGCATCATGTCGACTAACTAAAAAACTTGGACTTATAAATACTGTGACTGAGACTTCTTACAGAAGCTAATTGACTTACCATTTAAGACTATAATTAATTCAATTGACTCTTCAACTACTTAACTAGACTTGAGAAAGATAAATATCAACTCCATTAATTAACTCCCCTACTTGCCAACTGATAAAATTGATCTTGCGTAAACGTGCGACTTTGAATTTGCATACTGACAAACAAAACTTCGGACAAACAATTCAACTGACTGAAAAATCTACTAACAAATTGACTAACTGACAAATCGACATAGATGTGAAGCTCATCGACTTGTAATTACTATTTCCAACAAAAGGAAGAAATTGGCTCTTAAGCGGCACGACTAGTCAAGTAAGACCTCCACAAAGGCAAGTCCTACTCCTTTTCTTGTTCAATTGCTTGCTTTATCCTCTCTGTTTTCTTTGTATTTGGATATGTACTAGCAAAATTTAATGGGGATTATATATTTCATAGAGTTTATTTGCAAGGGCCTAAAATCTTTTGGATCTCCCATCAGATCGAGATCAAGATAGATAGAAGACTGTAACACAAAATTCTAAATAGAATCATTAAATGTGTAAGAACATGATAAAATTAAAATTAGGTCAAAATTCTATTTCGGCATACACTTGTTGATCTTATTCAATGTGTAAGAACTGTGATATGAAGAGTGGAGAAATCCTCCAAATTAGATTGTATTAATACCTCAACTTTGAATTGTATGTTCTTTTGAAGGAGAATATCATAGTTCCTCTGAAGAGTCTTGAATTCATGCTTGAGAATAGCGAAGTCTTTCTCCACCTGCTTGGTTCCTGGCTCACCAATTCTGAAACCATACAAAGATTTGTCTCAGGTGCAAACCTATTGCCTTCGCCCGCTGCATTTTTTCTCTCGGGATCTAGCTTGTTTCTCAGCTCAAAACTTTTCTCTAATGTCTTCACTTGTTCGAATGTCAACCTTCTTTTCTTCTCTCCAAAATGTGGGCAGTCGTTCGATCCATCTTCCTCCCCAATATCATGGTCAGATAGGTACATGGCTCCTGAGTAATAGGTAGAACGCATTGATCTTTTGCATGTATATTCACATTCATTGCTAGTTAGAGATAAGAGTGCTTTCTAAATCGGGTGGTGGGGAGGTGGTGAAGTGGTGAGCACATAGAGAGGGAGTAGAGAAAAATGGCCACCATGAAACATGAGCCATCATCGGTTGCAGTGACAGGCTCTCAACTGCAGAGACAAGCTCAACTACAGTGACAAGCCATCGATTGCAGTGATAATCTCACTCTACTACAAATAAAAGATAAATGATCATTTTAATCATTTAAACCGCTCAATTGACAAATCATGTAATTTGATTTTACTCATTTTTTAAAACAATTTTTAATAAATAAGTTAATAATATTTCCCTCGATTAAGGGTATTTACTTGCATCAATATGTTGTTGGCCAATAAAAAATTGCGAATAAAGATTTTTGAAATTCATAAAAATAAATTTTAATTAAAAAAAAAATGAATTAATAAAAACTTTATAAAAGGTATACCAACTAATATGCAATGAGTGGTTTTGATTCCAAAACTCACCAATTAATGTCATAGAACGGATCAGGTAATAGGTGGTTCAGGATAGTTGACCCCGAGACTAATAAACCAATAAACCAAAATTATGGATCATATAGGTTGGTTGCATGGCTTCAATGTTCCTCTCAAGTAAAAATTATATTTGGTATGAACACACGTGGTGGAGAGATGGTGATGTTCTCAATGCACATATGGAAAGGCGGGGAGATAAGAAATTAATATATGGAAAAGTTATTATAATATTTTTAATTCAATTGAACCCTTTCCTTTTTCTAGTTTCTTTGTGTAATTTTTTTATTATATTTAATATTACTTTTTTATTATATTTAATATTTATATATGTGTATAATTTTTTTATCATAAAATTAAGTGCACTGTGGTAAATATTTACTACATGGTGGTTCAAAAATATAATAGAACATGATTATTCTACACAAATCAATCACAAGTTTATGTTTTATCATTTTCTAGTTGGGCTTTGAGATTGCTTTCCACTACTTATATCATTCATCATTAAATGGAGAAAACCATATTGTAAAATAAAATTTGTTTTTCTTTACTTTGCTTCAAAATATTTGAATAAAATCAAATTTTCATCTATCGTTTTTGAAAGTTCATTTTTTTTAAAGTTGGGTAAATTATTTTTAATTTTTTAAATTTTTTAACCAATGAACATCGAAACATAAAATTAGTGAAATATGCGTAAGCTATAACGAATTATTATACATGTTGAAGGTATGTATATAGCAATGAGTTGTTAGTTTATAATGAATCATTATACCTGTTGAAGATATGTATATAGCAATGAGTTGTTAGTTGATTGCATATTAGTTTGCAGTTCACCGAATTCATATGTACATCATAATCAAAGTTTCGTTAAAAAAATATTTTTTAAATTATTTATATTTCATTTCTTTTCAACTTGATTGGGTTATACATTTGAAGTCTTATTTTGGGAGCAGCTGCATAATTCTTAATAACATTTACATGCATTTAATGGCCATGAGTTTAAAAAATCCTTAACCAGCCATGTCCAACCATATTGATTGAACTAACACCAATATTAATTCATTGAAGCTATGACACTGCAATGAGCCTGACAAAGGATGTCACATTGCAATGAGTCAAAGTCTGACAATATTGTTGCCTCACCACCTTCTCACCGCCTAAACACCTTGCCACCTCCCCAACTAACTTTCTTACCACCTCCTAGCCACACCGCCTCCCCGAAGGTAGTAGTAGCATTAGAAGCAAGGATAGAGACCAAATCCATGTTGTTCTATAGTACTGGAAAAGTGGCCATCGACTACCAGGATGAAATTATCCATCATCTCATGGAAAATATGGTGATCACTCATAGAAGCCTCGCCAAGTTGTGTATTCTTGGTGCCTCGGTGTCTCATGGAGATGTATGTATTCCCTAGTGGAATGAGGTAAGAGATAACATAATACATGGATGTGAGTACTCCCTTTTATTTTTCTCTATTGTGTGCAATACTTTGAGCAATTTTCTTTGTTGTGCTCAATGCTTTGAGCAAGATATCTATTGATTGTTGAGGCTTGAGATTATTTCCTAATTCTTCATCGTTGTTTATACAGGGCAAGAAACAAGAAGCAACAAATTAGGCTTTTTAAAAAAACATTGAGAAAATCAATTGTATATGCAAGAGAGTTTGCAAGAGCAAGACATTAAAATTCACTGGGATCATAAAAATGATCTAGTCCTCACCTTATATGATCCAAATGAGTAAGTTGTTGATTTTGCGGTTTCTGTTGCAAATACCATAGGGGCTATATCAGTTAGGAAGCTAACATATATAACTCAAGAAATTGATAAAGAAATCATTCTCAATAGCCAATGAGTAAACATTTCTCTTTGCTTGGCCAAGGCTGAATATCTCATTCTTTGAATCCATTTTCATGGTGTAATGGAGTTTGGTTATGAGGTTGAATCTATTAAACCCCAATTATCTTATTTAATAAAATCTATTTCCCCAAACTACTACTCATCGATCTCCCATTACTTAGTATATTGAACTCTAGAACACCCATGATATTCGAAGGAAAAATATTAGAAACCATAATCATAGAAGTGTTTTTTCCAAACATCCTTGCCAACCACCCCAATGTGAAAGAGAGAATTTTCCTCTCCCACTGCATTGACTACAAAGCTCTCCAATCAATAAAGATGTACAAACATATGTCACATTTAGTTTAGTTTTGACTAAAATGTACGCTACCAGAACTCCATATGTAACGGATGTTGCATGCTTGTTTTCCTGTGGTGATGGAACGTATCATGTAAATTTTTAAACATACATCAATCATATATTACACAAACTTTTGATGGAATGCATGTATGATATAAGAATTTTACAAAATTCAATAATTAATTTTTTTTAAAGGATGTGAATTAAATGGTGGGAAAGGATGCATGTCATAATTTTAATGGGGTGAATAATCCAACATTCGTAGTACCGGGGCAGTACTCGAGAATGGTAGTTAACTGGTTCCACCTTCTACGGAGTTCAAAAACCTTGTATCATAAGCATAACGGAGGGAAAAATGAATTATCATGAATATATGAAATTATTTTACCTTGAATATATCAAATACTAAGAAGGAAAATGGTATTCAAACTTAAGTAAAGAGAGAGCATCAATAAGTTTTATTTGAACCAAACACAAATACTAAGAAGGAAAATGGTATTCAAACTTAAGTAAAGAGAGAGCATCAATAAGTTTTATTTGAACCAAACACAAATAAGTGGGAAATCCAGGAATGTACAACCAACACAATTTTACACAACATACTCAATTTAATGTAGTTTTCTACATATGGAATAAAACGAATGGGTGCTTACAACCAACACAATTTTACACAACATACTCAATTTAATGTATAAATTTAATGTAGAAAACGCCTTTTTCTTACTAGTGTAGTCTCTTATATGCATACTTTATTTGAGGATGTCTCATAAAACTTTATTTTGTATTTACTTCTTTAATAATGTATTCGACAAGTATTGGGTTTGCAATGTGAGCTTTTTAGTCTCTACCTTATGGTAGCAGGGACTGCCTTATGGTAGCAAGGACTATTGTAAACGGTTTTATGCAGTAGAATTAATTTATACACAAGTTTCTTAATCTATACGCAAATCTATGTTTATTTTCTCTATAATCTAAAGTTTTAGTTTAATGTTTTAACAAAAAAAAATCTTCACATATCAAACATTAACAACATATTATGTTTATTAATTAGATAATTTGAGATTTTATTTGGCCTCATAACGAGGCCATTTTATTTTATTTTTTTCTTTTTGTTAGGTTTAAACTTTATATTTATGGACATACGCTTTAGAGATTAACTAATGCTATATATTGAGTTAGTATTAGTTATTTAACATTTTATGTTAGGATAGTGTATCTTAAGTTTTTTGTTGAACCATTTAATTGTATGTAGCATATCCTAAGTTCTTAGTTCAACCATCTTAATGTGTCGAGTGTCTCTAGTTGCATGATCAAGACATGACACGAACATGCTCAACACATGTCACGAACAAGGCTCCTTTTGACATGAGCCCCACTCCTTTTCCACCTACCACTATTCAATGAGAATGATTGACTCTAAAGCCAAGCCATGTTGTGAGAACTTCCACTGTCATTTACCTGCCATGCTGTGAGAACTTTCGTTGTCCCTTGCCCGCTATGCCCACCATGCTATGAGAACTTTCATTTTCCCTCGCTCGCTATGCCCGCCATGCTGTGAGAACTTCCACTATCACCGGCTCACCATGTTGTTGTTGTAAGGGACCTCTCCATGATGTTGTTATAAGGGGATCTTCTATAAGGGACTTCTCCATGATGTCGCTATAACAGGGGAAACTACAAGGTAAACCTGTAGCAAATAGAAAACAACAAACAACAATTATTATTAGTTTTTGTAAATCTGTACAAAAAATTAGTAAGAAATCATTTTCTTTTTTACATCTTGGGAATCCTTTACTTATAAATATTTTTTTACATCTTCAACAAAATATGTTACATATTAACATAAATTTATACCGATAAGGAAGTTTATCCCCCACGCAATGCTCCCTGAGGAATAGAACCTCAGGCAAGGGTCACAGCCCTTCCCTTCCCCCTTCCCTTTTTCTGTTCCCGCATTTTCCCCTGGCTCCTTGTTTCAGGCTCTCGTTATTACATGTTTGGCCCCTCTTTTCATTCCTCTTCCCCCTACGACGACATACTCTAGTTGGACCCCGGTGGTGCCCACATGCCCATCACATGGGTCAGGACACATGGTGGACTCGGACACGAAAGTGGTGGACTATGAAGTCACTCTCGCAGGTCCCTTCACCTTTGCATCCCACGAAGAATTTTTGGAATCCATCCAACACCCTCTCTCGGCCTATCACACGTTCTCGTAATTACTGAAAGGTGTTATAGGAAGAAATATTGATCATGCCAGGGAAAGCCCTTCTGCCATAGGAAAAATGATCTTCCTCTCCTTCAATGTGCAAGGGGTTGGGGGTCCCCCAAAGAACCTAGCCTTCAAACATATGTTCTTAAGCCTAAATACAGACGCTATCATGATACAAGAGATGATGTGTTCAGGTGACAAAGCTCGAGAAATTTTTAGTCCTTGGCTTAGGAATTGGTCTTTCAGCACAATTAACACTTCAGGTCTCTCAAGAGGTCTACTTACTGGATGAAGCCC
>JZKD02S0816600.1:631599-646229 GCA_000966675.3 Picea glauca | reverse complement strand
ATACATGGCTTTGTGGATGCAGACTGGGTTGGAGATTTGGATCATAGGAGATCTACAAGAGGGTATGTGTTTAACCTGTTTGGAGGAGCAATAAGTTGGATGAGAAAAAGACAGGATGTAGTGGCACTTTCAACTACAGAATCTGAATACATGACAGCCACTCATGCAAGTAAGGAATTAGTATGGTTACAAAGATTGTGTTCAAGTATTGGGTTGGTACAACAAGCTGTAAGGATAGAGTGTGACAGTCAGAGTGCAATTTTTCTGGCAAAGAACCCTGCTTATCATTCAAAGACAAAGCACATCGATGTTCAATATCACTTTGTGAGAGACATGATTGAAGAAAAGAAAGTATCACTGATGAAGGTGGACACTTTGAAGAATGTTGCAGACTCATTAACAAAATCAGTGAGCACTGAGAAGTTCTCTTGGTGTAGAGGATCCATGGGCATTGTTGCCCTGGATTTTTGACTATGTAACCCTGTAACCCCCTGTATGCAAAGAAAACAACAAGTGGGAGAATGTTGGGTATGTGTTATATTCTTTTCACGAGTAGTAGGGAAACGTGATACCTACCTTGAGAAATGTGTCATGTATTTAGGTGGTTTTTTCGGCACGTGGTTTTTGCCGATGGTTTTCTATTTCCGGTTAAGGAATTAGGGTTTTGGATTAATCCAAGTCATTGGGTTAGGGTTTTGGATTAATCCAAGTCATTGGGTTAGGGTTTTGGATGTTGTTGGATCCTGTATTTATATTGTATTGTAAACAATGTAACACAATGAATGAATATAATATATGTTGGTTTTCCCGGTTTGGGTTTCCAGGGGAAAAATATCTGTGTAATGTTTGTATTTGCCATTATATCGTTTATGTTCTTTTTTGAATATCTGTTTACAGTAGACATTGTACAAGGTTAGAATTTAAACATATAGTCTAGGATTGATGTGTAAGCATGTTTTACCTTTTTCTACACCATGTTTATGGAATGATAACGGTTGTCTAATACATCTGGATATGTGATTGTTTCAAAAGCTTGTAACTTTTTGAGACACATATGTATGTAGATGTAGGAAGCCCTTTCCCACCCTCATGAAGGTAGGGGGTGAGGGTAATATTAGAAAAAATGTATTATTAAGAATACATTTGAATTTGAAATGTGTAAGCATGATTTACCTTTTTTTACACCACTTTATTTACTTTGTCTAATACATCTAATAATGCATGCATTTCAATTTGAAATAAACTATAATGCCTTTCAAAATAAGTTTTTATTATTAAAATTTTAAATATTAATTTTACTTCAAAAATATTCAATATAATATAGTCATGCCTTATTGGATCTGGCCTAACCCAAGTTTGAAAAACACCCCATCATTTAGCCAAGTATATCAAATCCTCTTCATTTAGACCAACTATTCTTCTCAATGACTTATATTTTCTTCTAATTAACTTAGCTTTCAAGACATTATTAAAATAATGTTTGATTCTTGATTTCTAATAATATAGATCATAAAAATCAATAATTACATTTTCATTTTTAATAAATTTAATTAAAATACTTTATAAACACTTTATATTTTTATTTTTATTTTTATAAACACAGTGTATTTTATTTGTATTATATTCAATTTTTTTAAATTTGTTTTTATATTTTTACTTTGAAATTCAATATAATAAATGTTTTTTTTTTTAAGTTTCCTCGAAAATAGTAATTGTCTTGTTATTCAATTTTGAATAAAAAACAACTTTGTCGTATCTCTCTTGACATATTATTGTAAAGGCTTTTTCAATTCACATAAACAATAATAATACACTAATCATTTTCTCATGTTCTAGGTCCTATGCAATTTATTTCCTTTCCTGCTCTCTTTCATTGCTTTCACATATTATGAAAGGATAACGATTGGTCTCATGTTCTAGGTTTGTTCCCTTTCCTTTGAAGCGAAGAGAGCTCTCTTTTTTTTCGTTGTAAACTTTTATAAACTTTTTGTTACAAAATTTTACAAAGAGAGCTCTATTTTTTTTTTCGTTGTAAACTTTTATAAACTTTTTGTTACAAAATTTTACAAAAGAGAAAAAACTTTAATTCTACAAATTTCTTGTTCCAAAATTCTACAAAAAGCTGCTGATTTACAACTACCCTTGTTTCTCCATTGATCCATGCAAAATCAAATATTGGGAATAATTTTTTTGTGAAGCAATTCGATAGTTCATTACGTGCCCTTTCAAGGAACCCAAAGGAATTTCAAGATTTGGACTATTTAAAGAATATTAGTACTTATACTGCTAGCACCCACCATCAATATATGTCACTTATAACTAGTATATTTGAAGTAAAAATCGAATATTTCTACATAATATGAATGTAAGTCATTCAAGTTAAAAGTTTGATGTTTTGATTTTTTTTTTTTTTTTTTTAATATGTTTATATAAATTTTAAATGTTTTTTAAGAAAATGTTATAATATTTTTATTTTCTAAAATAAATAAATAAATAAATATTTATAAATTAAAATAATAATATTTAAATTAAAATATTTTCAAATAAAATAATATATTTCAACTTATATAATATTATTTTTAAATAAAAAAATATATTTTAACTTATATAATATTAATTGTTTTATTTTTTTTTTATAAAAAGTAGATCCTTATATT
Organism: Picea glauca; assembly: GCA_000966675.3. Lineage (NCBI taxonomy): Eukaryota > Viridiplantae > Streptophyta > Pinopsida > Pinales > Pinaceae > Picea > Picea glauca. The sequence continues at coordinate 643,572 of JZKD02S0816600.1, read as the reverse complement.
AATTTCAATTTAAAGCTTAAAAAAAATATGCAACATATTACTTACACCAAAATGCTATCAGCAAGTTCTTTCTTCAGGATCACATACACGATCCAAATTTCCTCAGGATAGTCGAAAGAAAGTTTCCTTCATGATGCAAACTCCCGATAGCCGAGTGTGCGAAATTTTCTCCCTTAGATCCGTGGGATCAGATCGACGTTCCAAATCTCTTCTGGTACAGACTTTCCTTACATGTTCTAGCTTATCATGATTTCACGACTTTGTGAAATAGATGCCTTCATGCTTATGGTCCCGAAATTTTTTCGCGTCAGATCCATAAAACCAATCGACAATCCAAATCTCTTCTAATACCCACTGTTCTGATCTATTTTTGTAATATTAATTATTTTATTATTATAAATATTTTTTTATAATTATTTTTTTATCCCTTAAAAACATAATATCTCTCCCACCTCTATTTGAAAGTATGATAATATTTTCATAATTATAATTTCGATCCACTTTGTAGAAACTCTATCATCCATGAAAAAAGACGTCTATAAATAAATAAATAAATAATATATTTTAACTTATATAATATTAATTGTTTTATCATTTATGAGACATCTATAAATAAATAAATAATATATTTTAATTTATATAATATTAATTGTTTTATTATTGTAAATCATTTTTTTATAATTATTTTGTTATCATTTAAAAACATAATATCTCTCCGAAAATATGAGAATAAATTGAAAATAATATAAACATATTTGAAATTTTCATAATTCTAATTTCCACCTATTTTGTAGAAACTCTAAAAACTTCATCTAAAAACTTCATCATCTATGAAAAGAGACATCTATAAATAAATAATGTTTCCTTCGAACAAATGTATTCTAAGAAATACCACAATAACTATTCTAGAACTTGCATTGTACGATTGATGTCCCCAAATTCAAATAGCATGTGTTTCATGGCCGCCCTTTCGTAATAAGCATCTCTTATTTCATGGCATATCTTCTTATGTTAAAAAAAAACTTCATTATATAAAGTAGTTAAATCATTATGATAACATTTAATGTGGATTAATTTGTAAAGATGATTATTATATATTAATTTTGATTAAATAATTTTTAATTTTCATAAATGAAAATTATAATTTTTATTAATTATATTAATTGTAAAATTGTCTATGAAAATTATATTTTTTATTAATTATATTACCTGTGAAATTGTCTTCATCATCATGTATCATCATGTATATATGTTATTTGTTTTGAAGATGATTTTATATTTATTTTATAAAATTAGTTACCAATTGTTTTCTAATTCATTCCTACTTACTATAAGTAATCTAAGCACTTTACTGAAATTAGTAATATATGTTTAACACCAACTCTTGGCCATGCAGGGACGTTAGCCCTTTTCAACATGATTTTTTATATTTATTATATAAAATGAGTAACTTCATTACATTCCAACTTAGTATCAAGTATTCTAAGCACTTTACTAAAATTAATAATATTTGTCTAGCACCAACTCTTATCCATGTTGAAGAATAGTAGCATACATTTTCTTTTAAAAGTCGATTATTTTCAAACGATCCATTACCAATATTGGGACCTCTACCTAAAGAGGTAAGGATAAAGGAATATATTTCACCATCATTTTCTTTTAAAAGTTGATTATTTTCAAACGATCCATTACCAATATTGGGACCTCTAAATAAGGATAAATGAATATATTTCACCATAGGAAAGATATGATATTTATCAACCAAGATTCACAATCAAGTTTGAGAATCTTATATAAGTAAACAAAAGTATAAGGCTAAACATGATTACATGATTAACTAATTGTTGAAAACTTCATGTTCCTCATATCTTTATATATCAGGGATTGACTTAATAACAAAATTTGAATTATCTTATTTCTTAAAACTATTTTCTCAATGTATGTGAATTATTTATGAATACATTTCTATTGTAATTTGAGTTATAATAAGTAATTGATGAACCATAATCTAGTGATTATGTAGTAGGCCAAACTCTTATCACAATTATTCTTAGGATCACATCATTTTTTTCTAATGTGTATTTAGATTAATTTCATAGGATTCTAAAAAAGTAAAAGGTGAATACTAGAGATCAAGTGGCATCTCTCTTCCCCCCACCTCCATCGTTTCTCTACCCACTAGGTGACCAAGTGACATGCAATTGTCTCTCCTAACCTTTCCCCTTATTTTTGGTCTTTGAAAGGTCACATGCATCTCCTAATCCTTCAGTGACTAGATTCCTACATATGGATACACAACCACCACCTCCTATCCCAAGTCATCATACAAAATATGCATATTTCATCTCGAATAAGGTATCTCTCTCTCAAAATACACTTATGCCTAGCTACCATAGAAACATATAGTGTAATCCTACCTACTTCTATCTCAGAAAATATTAATAAATTCCCATACATACATTCCAAAGCCAATGAAGTCACATACAATTTCCACTTATACTATTTAGTAAATGTGAAATTATATGCATAACTAATCCAAAGGAATCAATAATGTTAACAAATGCATTGGATTGAAATAAGAAAAGATGTGTTTATGTACTTCAACTCATGTAGTGAAATGAGCACCTAGATTATGGAGATTATGGGTAGAAGTTTCATTTTTCCATGTTATATGAAAGAATTTTTTGACAATGTATTCATTGACTAACAATAACTGGCAATGCAATTATCGACAAAGTGTCTACTAACAAGGCCCATGACTAATAAGGTAGTTGACTGAGAATTCATCAAACCAACTGGGTAGAGCATAAAAAAGGAAACTAACTAGTAAGGCAGAGCATTGCCAAGGCATCTAACTAATAAGGCAAAGAACTAACAAAGAATTTATCCAAAAGGATATTTGTCTATAAGGTGCTCATCGACAATGTGGATGACTAACAATAGAGCCATTAACATGAAATCCATTGATAGTAGAGTCACCAAAAGAGAGGGGATCATTGATAGCAAAGTCAACGACAAGGAAGAATGTGGACAAAGAAATTACCAACAATATGTTCTTCAATAGAAAATTCTACCCATGATTTCAATGGCATAGCCACGATGGATAACTAGAGTGATTGAATAGAAAACACCTAGCTCCTACATGGACTCCATGTGGTCCTCCACACGTGTGATATGAAGACAAATAAACAAGGGAAATTAGGTAGGAAAATGGAAACTTAGTAGGATGTCTTGAATGCAACACATGTCATCAAGATTGTAGTGAATCAGAAGAAGCCATGTAGACACCACATAGGCCCCATACACTTTCTCCACATGTGCATATGAATAAAACTCACAAGAATATTAGGAGGCTTGAATGATACTGGAAAGTAATTGTGGAAAGTAGAGAGATTGATTCTTAGTAACATTTAGGTCTCTTGGAAGTTGGAATGAAAGCATATGAAGGAACAAACTATAACATCGGTACTCATGGGCCTTGAAGAGATTTTTGGTTCAATTTGGATATTTTTCATTTAAGGAATTTGAGGGATGAGAATTTAAGGAATGACATTAATGCAAGTTCTAGTGGAACCATGAATAGGGAGAAGAGAATATGGAAACATAGTTCAAGAGGAGGTATTCATTATTGTATAAGTTTGGAGACCAATGAACATTACTAAATCTCTAAAATATGCCTTTGTAATTTGTCCATCTGAAATTTAGTAAAGAGCCAAGGGATCAAAATATTAGAGTAAGAACATATGAAGTATCCAACATTAATAACATCCTAGAATCCAATGCATAGTATTAAAGATCTGTAACATCCCTTTGTAATTTAAATTGATTGAAATCCAATAAATATTCGAGCAAGGTATTTTTTTGTTGGAGTATTTCCACATTGGATTATCTAAGGTGAATCTATTCAGTTGTTCATTATTGTATGTGATTGTTGCCTACTTGCATTGAGTTCTCTACAATTAAATTCATTGTAATATTAATACACAATATCTAAGGAAACACAAAAGAGTAATTAATTCAATTTAATATTGAAAAAAATTGTGTTGGTGAATCATTTTTTCCATATACGTAACAACCCTAGTTAAATAGTTGCTTAAGGTTTGTCAAGTATAGTTAATTAAATAATTAACTGTCCTAATGTGTATTAGTTAAGTAATGATTAATTATTAATAATATTAATTAATTAATTTTGTTTAATATATGTTTATTAATTAATTAATTGATTAATTAACACATTTAATGTTTGGGGTAACGAATTAAAGGCTTAATAACTTTTAATTTATTATTAGAAAACTTTACGTAAGAAGTGATAAAGCATTGAATAAAGGGATAGGGTATTGAATGGAGGGATAAGGTATTAAATGGAGGAATAAGGTATTAAATGGAGGGATAAGGTGGGTGGCATTAAATGAAGGCAAATGCATTCAGAAAGGGAGGATATGAGGGGGCAGAGGCATTGGGGAGAAGCACTTTTGGAATTTTGGGGAAAGAGAGCATTTTGAGAGGAGGAACTGTATTTTTTGTTTGGGATATTTTTCTGATTTGGAGTTTGGGTGGACTATTATAGGGGTGCACCAGGTTGCTGGGAGTTTTGGGCTCGGGGGCCAGAAATCCTCATGGAATCCTGGAGGTAGGGAGCCGGATAGGCTCTGTTCCTAGCTGACAGGGAGGAAATATTCGGTTTTGGGCAGAGTTTGGGCAGAGCAGCAGTGAGGACAGACATAGATTGGAGAAACAACATTAGACAGAGGTATGTATTTTTAGGATTTCAGGTGGTTATCATTAAGCGGCTGAATATGTTGTGTTATGTGGTTGTTATGTGATTTATTTTCATGCTGTTAATAAATTTAATTTCTGCAAAATATTAAATGGTTATATGCTGATGATTAAATTGTATAGGATAACATGTATCTATCCTCTATTTTAACTTGTGTTTTATAAGGCTCCGGGGTAGAGACCTTACACATGGTACCAGAGTCCAGTTTCAGAACTGAAACATGGGATTGACCACCCACTTAACTGTGCAATCTACTCCTTTTCCCCAAAATTTTGGATGAATTAAATATAGCTATGATGAAAGATTTCACGTCTAAATGATAAAATAAAAGCATTTTGCAAAGGAAGCAATGTTAAAGAAATAGAAGATGTTAAAGAGTAACAACCAAATGGAAAACTTGGAAACAAATATGCCTACAAAGTATTAAATACTCCAATCTATAGAGGGATGAAAACTTCACCTACAAAACTGAGTAACAATCCAATAACCGAACACTCTGCAAAGAGGCATTAGCCTTGCACTTAAAATAAAAGGATTAAAAGAGCCAAACCATAAACCGTCCAATAGAAAGAACCTTGGTAATAATAATGATGAAATAAACCTTATCTTCACAAACCACATGCCCTCCAAAAGAAAAAGATTTAATTATAGTTTAGGTATTGCAGAGAACCAAAAAAAAAAAAAAAAACATTTTAATCCAAAACAAACAATATTTTGGAAATGTATGATGACTAGAGAATAGACATGCAGTACAGGCCCATTCATAGTAGTTCTACATGATGCAAGCCCACAATATGTTCTACATAAGGTAGCCTACAATAGAGTACAAGGTTGACCTAAACAAGGACTACTTGGCCAGTATAGATAGGGGTCAGGTTGGCATCATTTGCCTACATTGTTACATGAATTTCCTCCTCATTTCTTGCACACTTCTATCTATATGTAAAGTCCCGCTGCAAAGTCAAGAGACTAGAAGGGGCCATGGCAGTGCATTATGTGTCCTATAAAAAATAATAATAATAATTGAAATGAATCCCCCCCAAAAAAGAAAAAAAAAATTATAGGGTCGAGGCCCACTTTCCAAATCAATCATCGGCATACGAAATCCTAACGCCAAGTATGAATACCAAGCGTTAAGCTGAGGAGAGCTCATGAGGGGCATATCTCTTATGCACTACGTGTCTGAGGCCAAATCTCAAAAAATAATAATAATAAATTTATTAGGTCTGAGACCTAATCTCCATCTGTCGACCACAGACAGTGAGCCGAGCGAAATCGTAACGTATCACAAGGTTTCACCCAAGAGACCACAAGGTCGAGGGAATTCACTCTAAATTCAAGGCCACCTCTCTCATGGCTCGTCTATGCCAGTTAGTGCAGAAGAGCCTTTTTCAAATAGATACTCAAGCCAAGATGGACAGTTCTCCTGTCACTATTGCAGATTAGGGTTCTCAAGATTTAGTTAGCTTTGTGCTTGAGAGGGAACTACAATCAAGAGTGTTTTCCATGGTTGCAGAAGTGGATTCAAGAGATTTACAGAAGAATGATGCATAAGATATGGTGGAACTCATTACAACACTTGTAAATGAAACCATTTCTAACGATAGTGCCTATATTATTTCTCCATTAACAACAGGAGATGTATTTGCAGCAATAGATAGAGGAAAATATGAAGGAGGGCCGCATGGTCGGCACTGGGTTTGAAAAGGAGCTGGAACTACAATGCAACCATTAGATGGTTCTATACAGCCTAAAAGAGTGTATGTAAGTGTCGTTGGAAAACCCAAAATAAAAAAAGGGGGCATCCTACGCGCTGTATAGAAAATAAAATATCCCCAACAGAATCCTCCACAACTGGCAACTACTCAAATCTAAAATTGCATACAAAACCCGAAACCAATAAAACCCATCAATCATTATCACCCTTTGATAAAGGAGGCCCATCGTGTCATGGAAAATAGACGAACAGTATAAAACAAAATAAGATAAAACCCTCCTCTGCAACTGAAAACACAAACTCAGATCAAATGGTAAGAGGTGACTCACACACATAGTCTCTTAGAAATAAATAGCCGCAGGCCCCGATCTTGTTTAAAACGCAACATCATACGACTATAAGGCGCGCAACAACAAATGTCTCAAATCCCTGCGCACCAGGCACCAAATATCAGCAAATAAGACAACAAGGAAGAGCCCATAAGGAATTATTATTTTCAAAACACGTAGGAGAGGAGTAGATATGTGAAGTAGTTGTTGTTATGATTAAAAAAAAGTAAAATTAATATGAAATATAGGAAGAGAGCGACCTTCCTCCCCTCCTCGGCGGTGGCGTGAGTAGTTTTACGTAAGCGAGAAGAAGCGGAAGTATCACGCCAGAGAAGCAGAAAGGAGGGAGAACAAACTAAGACTGGGAAAAAAAAGGTTTCATAGAATGGAAATTTCAGTTTGGTAACTGCCCACATGCTCTATCTCTATTGTCTGCAAATCGTGAAATTGAATAACAATAATAATCATAAATCCCATTCATCAATAGCATACAATAATAGTAATAACGTTGGATAGAAGATACTTATATATACACACAGATATGATAAACACACAAATAGCCAACGCACCAAGCATAAAACACACAGGCCCAGCCACATAACTCATCACACTGTCGGTGCCAAAGCTATCAAGCATCAAAGTCCAGTTGTCGAGCCATTGAACACGACGAAGGAGAAGAGGGAACGCGCCATTGTGCTCAATGCACCCTCTATTCCTGGAACTTGTGGATACTAGGGTCGACCGAGCAGAGGGATGGCCATGGCCGCCGACCTCATCCTTCACCTCTGCAGAGCGTTTGAAGAAAAAAACGAGAATGAAAAGGGTCGAGTGAGGCTAGGGTTCGAGGAGATAAAGGCGAGAGTAATTTAGGGTTGAGTATGAGAGCCCTGGGAAGGAGGGCACATGGACCTCATGCACCCACGATGCCCGACTTCAAATATAAAAAAGAAAATTTTGTTTATTTTTTAAATTTTTAAAAAATTTCTCTTATTTAATAAATTTTTTTTTATTTTTAATTAATTATTTTTAAAAATTTCTTTTAAATTACGTTTTTTTTATAGATAATATAAAATATGTTAAAAAAAAATTGTTAATTATAAAAAATATATAATAATAATAAAGTTATAAAAAAAAAAAAGTTTGGGGTCCATGGGTTTTGAACCCACGACCACTCACCATAGTCCAAGCCTTGGAAAACAACCAAACACCAACGCACCACACATGAGTCTTTACAAAATAAATTTATATATATAAATTAATTAATTATCAATAGTCATGAAGTACTATCTCGAGGTATAATCTCCAGTTATCCAAGTTAACCAAGCATTGAGTTTCATGCCCTCAACCATCGAGCCAAGTGCTAAGCCCTTCCATTCCATTCCACCAGCCAAAGCCAAGCACCAAGCCCGCAAGGGAGCATTTTGTGCACAACGTATTAACATTATAAAATTTTAATGTTAATAATGGGTTTGAAACCTATTATTATTAATCAAATATATATATCCCCTTAATTAATGAATGTAATAGTGTAACTTTATAATTTACAGGTTAAAAGTCCTTGTAGAGTAGCGGGAGTTTGATGCAGGTTATGGGAAATAGTCAGGGTAGAATAAGGGTATAATAGAAAGCACCATATTAGGGATCTGATGCACCGTGGCGAGTGTGGTACAATGCTAGCATAACTATGAGGCAAGAGGGTCAATATTTTTCTTAGGTGAAGACATCAAGCTTAGACGCTTTAACCCTAACCTAGCCACTTCCCCTAAAGAGAGTAACGTTTGTTTACAGACAAGTAAAAAAACACTTATGCCTAACCCTGTTTTCTAGTTTAAGTTATGCAAATGTGAAACATCCTTGAACTCACCCTGACAACTTTGGTTGATGTAGGTTAAATCATACAGGATGGTTAGTACTCGAGGCAGAGGGGCATCGTCGCAGGGACCGTCAACGCCACCACCACCATCGCCTGAACTAGCTCTCATACTACGCTCTTTGGAGGCCATAAATGAGACTTTAAAGGGGCGTCAACCAACATGGATTGAAGTGGAGCCTCCACCATCTAGAATGGGTAATCTAGAAGCGTCGAGGGATTCAGGGGGAGGACCTCCACCCGAAGACATCACTAGAGAACTGCAGAAGATCAAACTTCTGGAGTTTGTCGGGGGTCGTGCCAATGAACGTGCCAAGGCATGGTTGGAAGGCATGACAAGGTGTTTTTCCTTAAGGGATTATGCATCCAATTCAAAGGTGAAGATAACAAATTTTCAGTTGAGATACAGTGCCTTGAACTAGTGGGGCAACCTGGAAAGGAAAATGTATCTTACCCCAGACACCGTATCTTGGGAACTTTTCGAGGAGAGGTTCCGAAGGAAATATCTTCCAGCTTACTATGAGGAACAACAGGTAGGAGTGTTTCATGCCTTAGTACAGGGAAATAAAACCGTAGAAGAATATGAGATTAGGTTTATGGAATTGGTCAAGTATGTTTCATATATGGATAATGACCAACGACAGGTAGAACGCTTTGTCTATGGGTTAAACCCTAAGATAAGGGCTATGGTGCGGATGTGGAAATTGTCTTCAGCAACAAAAGCAGTGGAAAATGCACGTTATGTGGAGGAACACATGAACTTAACTGGAGGTACGAGACCGACCTTTCCACATCATCATGGATTCATGGGGAAGGCCCCTAGGACATTTCCCGGGGGAGGGGGCTCAAGGCCACCTCCATATGGTAATAGAGTCGCACCAAGGACAATAGTTGTAGGGATTTCAATGGCAGTGAGTGCAGCATCTCATTCATCACCAATGACGCAGGCAGGTCCATGACCATCTCAGGGAGAAGCTAGTAGAGATAGGGGTTCCAGGGGAAGGAACTCATTTCAGAGACAGTCACATAACAGTGTGCAGGTTCAATCCCGTGTTACCTATTGGGGGTGTGGAGGACCCCATTATCAGCGTGACTGCCTAGAGTTACAATCAGTATTTTTGCATAGAGAAGGAAAGGCCCCGATGGGAAGAGCAAGTAGCAGCCACCAGATTTACGCAGCGGTTAATAATCGCTAGGCCAAACATCAATCCATGGTGGTGGAGTCGTCAGGTACGCTAAATCATATCAATGTAAAGATTTTATTTGATTTGGGTGCGACAGATATTTTCATTTCACCATCTGCATTAGAAAAGAGTGGGTTGGCAGCCTACGAGCACGATGAATTTAAACAAGTCGAGATGGCATCTGGGGAAAAACAAGCGGTAGGACCTAACATTGATAATTGTATAGTAGACCTGGGAGTGTGCACTACCAAGTTGAAGGTATATGTTACTGCTCTCGGGGTGTATGACCTAGTCATTGAAATCGATTGGTTAGAAGCCCATAGAGCTATGGTAGATTGTTTCACAAAAAGGGTGCTTTGTGTCGATGACGAAGGAAGACCAGTAGAGATCCACGGTGTATGGAGATGGGTGTCTCTATGCTTTATCTCAACTATGAAGGTTAATCTATGCATGAGGCAAGGGTGTCGACTATATGTAGTGGAAGCAGTGAATGAAAGTAAGGGACCCTCCTTGGATCAGTACCCGGTATTGTCAGAATTTAAGGATGTTTTTTCAAACGAGTTACCAGGGTTACCTCCTGAGAGGGAGCTTGATTTTACTATTGAGCTAAAACCTGGTGCATAACCAATTTCCAAGACTCTGTATCGGATGACAATGCCAGAAATTTGTGAGTTGCAAATGCAGTTGAAAGAGTTACTGGACTTAGGGATAATAAGGCCCAGTCTCTCACCTTGGGGTGCACCAGTAATTTTTGTAAAGAAGAAGGATGGTTCCTTATGATTGTGTATAGACTACAGGGACTTGAACTGTGCTACAGTGAAAAATAAGTACCCAATGTCGCGAATAGATGACCTCTTTGATCAGATGAAAGGAGTAGCGGTATTCCCAAAGATCGATTTGCGATCAGGGTATCACTAGTTAAGGATTAAGGAAGGCGATATCCCAAAAACTGCCTTTTGAACTCGGTTTGGACATTACGAGTTTGTCATAGTACCTTTCGGATTGACCAATGCGCCAGCAGTATTCATGAGCCTCATGAACGGAGTATTTCGGAAGTACCTAGACTGTTTTGTACAAGTCTTTCTAGATGATATCCTCATCTATTCCAAAAATGAAAGAGAGCACGAGGAACACTTATGAATGGTTTTATCCTGCCTTAGAGAGAACAAATTGTTTTGGAAGTTGTCAAAGTGTTCCTTCTTCCAGAAAGAGATCCACTATTAAATTCATATCATTTATGGTGAAGGAATCTCTATGGACCCAAAAAAGGTAAAGGCCATTATGGAGTGGCCAATGCCAAAAAATGCCCATGAGGTGAGAAACTTCATGGGGCTAGCAGGTTATTATCGAAGATTTGTGGAAGGATTCTCAAAAATAGTGAAACCCATCACCACTTTGCAGCGCAAGGGGGTTAGGTATGAATGGACAGAAGAATGTGATAGTGCATTCATTGAGCTTAAGAGGTTACTAACTAGTGCGCCAATTCTACAAGTGTCGGATATGGAAAAGGACTTCACAGTCTGCACAGATGCCTCGAAGCAAGGGTTGGGGACCGTGCTAATGCAGGATGGAGGAGTTATAGCTTATACGTCAAGGAAGTTGAAGAAACACGAAGAGCTATGTGTGACTCGTGATTTAGAGTTGGCAGTTGTAATGCTAGCTCTGAAACTTTGGAGGCACTATCTTGTGGGGCAAAACTTTGAGCTCAAAATGAACCATTAAAATTTAAAACATCTCTTCACTCAAAGGGATCTGAATGACAGGCAAAGGCAATGGAGTGAGTTTATGAGTGAGTACAATTTTGGTATTTCATACATCAAAGGAAAGGAAAATGTGGTCGCAGATGCCTTGAGTAGGAGACCATGTGTCTTCTCCTTGGTACCCTTAAAGGTCAATATGAGGGAACGTGTGTTGATGCAACTCCAAGAAGACAATTGGTATTTAGAGGTTACTTCAAACCTCCAGAGTGGGAGGAAATTAGATCCAAAGTATGAAGGATATAGTCTGGAAGCAGACGGACTATTGAGATATTGGGGAAGGATGTACATCCCTGAAGATGGGGATATTCGAAGCATCATACTGAAGGAAGCCCATAG
>JZKD02S0816600.1:613389-629002 GCA_000966675.3 Picea glauca | reverse complement strand
TATTGGTAATAGATAGAAGAATTTTGAAATAAAAAAGGGATAAAACAAAAATATAAAATTTGAGATAAAAGATAAATATCAAAATAACAAAATATAAAAAAAGGTATTATCAAAATCAATTTTAAAACAATCAATATTATTTAAGATAATGATTTTTGTAACAACTCTAATTAAATAGTTGCTTAAGGTTTATCAAGTATAGTTAATTAAATAATTAACTGTCTTAATGTGTATAAGTTAAGTAATGATTAATTATTAATAATATTAATTAATTAATTATTGTTTAATATATGTTGATTAATTAACACATTTAATGTTTGGGGTAACGAATTAAAGGCTTAATAATTTTTAATTTATTATTAGAAAACTTTATGTAAGAAGTGATAAAGCATTGAATGGAGGGATAGGGTATTGAATGGAGGGATAGGGTATTAAATGGAGGGATAGGGTATTAAATGGAGGGATAAGGTGGGTGGCATTAAATGAAGGCAGAGGCATTCAAAAAGGGAGGATATGAGGGGGCAGAGGCATTTGGGAGAAGCACTTTTGGAATTTTGGGGAAAGAGAGCATTTTGAGAGGAGGCACTACATTTTCTGTTTGGGATATTTTTTTGGTTTGGAGTTTGGGTGGATTGTTACAGGAGTGCACTAGGTTGCTGGGAGTTTTGGGCTCAGGGGCTAGGAATCCTCATGGAATCCTGGATCTAGGGAGTCGGATAGGCTCCGTTCCTAGCTGGCAGGGAGGAAAGATTCAGTTTTGGGCAGAGTTTGGGCAGAGCAGCAACGAGGACAGACGAAGATTGGAGAAACAACATCAGACAAAGGTATGTATTTTTAGGATTTTAGGTGATTATCATTAAGCGGCTAAATATGTTGTGTTATGTGGTTGTTATGTAATTTATTTTCATGTTGTTAATAAATTTAATTTCTGCAAAATATTAAATGGTTATATGTTGATGATTAAATTGTACAGGATAACATTTATCTATTCTCTATTTTAACTTGCGTTTTATAAGGCTTTGGGGTAGAGACCTCGCAATATACTAAGCAATTATAGGTCATATGGTATTCGAGTGGTTTTCCTTAAGCCTGCATAAGTTGTCTTAAATCAAACATAGTTTGATCCTTAAAAGAGAGACTTCAAGAGCTCAAATTTTTAATTGGAAAATTCATGAAGAGAATAAAAAGATGAGAACTATGTTGTAATATGCAACAAAGGAGAATGAAGATTTAAGTATAAATTTAAACAACCAAAAGAAAAATATTATTAAATCCAGAGAACAATTGATGGAGTTTGGAGCTCACCTATAGAAACAAGGAGAATTATATATCTCAAGCATCACTCATATAGAAGAAAAAGATATCCAAATGATGGATAGGTCACAATAAGAAGTGACTTACAAAGAAGAAATATTTCTTAAGATACAACTAGAACTTGAAGAATTAAAGAGGAATGCAGATTTCATCCACTTGAAGAATACTACCCAAATTCAAGGTGCATGTACCATGACTAAGGAAAGCATGGTAACCTTTTCACCTTATGTGCTTTCTGATTCTTTTGATTCAGAAAATATCCTTTGGATTAATTTGAATTTCACACCAAGGGAGTAAGCTCTAATGGCCAACAAATGAAGAATCCAATAGTTGTAGAACCTAAACCTCGATACATAGGTCTAGGGTATCTAAGTGGTGTGTTGGTCATGGGAGAATGATCCAGTTTAGTTTAGGGAAATATCCACCCTAATGGAAAGTGTGATCCATCAATATAATTGTTAGGGACCTAACCTCCCTAACCCCTCACATAGGTAGAATAATATATTTTCCATGTAATAAAGGCCAATATTAATAAGGCCTAGTAATAAGGAATAATAAGTCAAATGTAAGAATACCTAATAGAAGCTTCCGCTTCTAGAAGATCTTCCTCTAGATTGTTATTTTGGTAGATAGATTTAGTATAAATAGGAGTTGAGGGTATGAGAAGTTTTGTCTTGGAGATTATTGTAATAGAGCTCTACTCTACTGAAGGTTGCCCCCTCGAAGAGGCAAGTGAACATTGATGTCATTAATAAAGGTGTTCTTTTTGGTGTTAATCTGGTATTATTCTGAGATTGATTTGGATATATCATTGTTGTTATGCGATTGCTTTCTTAATATTTATGTTATGCCTATTATATTATATTTGGAATATTGCAAGTGGTATCATAGAACTTTCCTTAGCAGAAAATTGTGGGTAATTTTTTTTCTTCAGGGTAGAGACGTATTTCGACATATTAAAGCTAAAAAGATATGTTGTTCAATACATAAATCCGCGGTCGGGGAAGCATACACGCACTAGAAGTGGTACTTAAGCACATGTTTTTGGCCACCCTTGTAACCCTTTTTGGTACCCCTTCGAGTGGTAGCACATCAAACAACACATGTATACAGATCGACCTATATATCATGAATCCTGATGTAGATCAACCGATCGACCAACTGACTGCTATAGTGCCACTGTGAACAATAATCAAGAAGATAATCTCTAGTATCTGGGTAGTTGGGTAGTATGACTAAGGGCATAGTCTATCCTCCTTAGTTGGTGCCCTGAGATATTGGGTCGAGTACTATTGTTGGACCCCACATGTATATCAAAGAGTTATAACATAGGGAAAAACCTTTTATGTAGAAACCCTAAATACCCTATCCCTTGGGACAGAAATAGAAATAAAACAGATAAGATCTATTTTCGTGCAACTTTACCTCCTGCATTCTTGTTGCAAAATTACTACACATTTCTTCATGTTAATAATTTGGGCCTATCAACACTGCAATATTATTCAGATTAGAGTATAACTCCACAGGAGTAAGAAAAAACAATTTGGGTCCTTCTTACACCCTTATTTGAGACCTATCCCATTAGACTTATCTTTTCATCATGATCGTGGTGATACCTATCAAGTTTTAGCCTTTTTTATTCCTATGGTCTCGACCCCCTTTCTGACACCTCTACTTGGGACCTATTCCATTGGACTCCTCTTTTTGTCTTGATCACAGTGATACCTATCATTTCTTAGCCTTTTTTTTTTCTGTGGCCCCACCTACCCTCTTCACCCATCTTTATTTCCCACCTCTTCCTCTATTTTCCCCTCCCCATGGCCACCACTCACAACCAAAAACTTGAAAACCACATAGTTACCCACATTGAGTCCCAAATGGACCATCTGGAATAAGAATTGAAGAAGGACCTCAATTCCCACTTTTTTAGTCAGCTTGAATCCCACCTTGAGTCTCAAATTGATTCATTTGATACCAAGGTCCTGGAAAAACTAGCCATTTCATAAATCCCTTCCTCATCTAATTAACCTTCTCACTTTGAAGGCACTGCTTCCTCCAATTCCCAGTAGTTTCAGTCCCACCCTTTTCATCATGATCTGAGTCTTCCATGAGTGGAGGTGAACAAATCTGATGGCTCAAATCCCACAGGATGGGTCACTCAAATGGAACACTAATTCTCCTTTCATGTCATCACTGATGACTTGGACAAACTTTATTACGGTGTCCTCTATTTGGATCCTGAATGTTGGCAACGGTGGAAGTGGCATCGCAAATCACACCAAATATATGTGGATTGGACACAGTTTGTGGCTGAAATTTATGACCACTTTGACACTCATACGCACTCCCTAGGTCATCTAACCAAATTGAAATAGTCAGGTATAGTGGAAGAGTGTATATTTTCATTTGAGAAATCAACTTTTAGAACATAGGGCATGTTTGATACTTTTTTTTGGTAATGCTTTATCAGTGGCCTCAAGGATGACATCAGAGCCCAAGTTCTCATGACTCTCCCCCGGATTTGGTTGGAAGTTACTCAATGTGCCAAGGAAGATCAACAGGTTATTCTTTCCCAACACCACAAACCTTCTTTCCATCTATGCCCTCACTCATCCAATCCTCCCCCTCCTCCCACCCCACTCAAGATCAAAAAATTAACCCAGGATGAAATGGTTGAATGCCAACTCAAAGGTATTTGCTATAATTGCGATGAAAAATATTTTCCGGGGGACAAGTGTAAGGAATAGAAGTTGTTCATGGCCATCTTTGAGGATGTTCATGAAGATGAGATCGAGGCTTCTCATGCAACAAAGCTACCTAAGCTAGATCCTATCACTCCATCATATGATCCACCAGAAGTTGAACCGGTCATCTCCTTGAATGCACTCATTGGTTTATCTGCTCCCCAAACCCTCAAGCTAATTGGATACATAAGAAACAGGAAGGTCATCATCCTAATTGACAGTGGTAGCACTCATAATTTCATTCATTAATGCATTTCTCAAGAAACTCATTGTTATATCCATGTAGTCAACATTTTTCAAATCATGATTTCCAATGTAGGTTCCATGAAATGTGGGGGGCATTGTGAAAAGGTGTGTCTCCAAATTGGCCAGTACAACCTGAAGTCTCATATGTTCTCTATTGATATGGGTGGTTGTGACATTGTGTTGGGTGCAGAATGGTTATGCACCCTCGCTCCCATCCTAATGGATTTTAAGTAATTGACCATGCATTTTCAATAGGATGGCCAACAGTATAAGTTCCAAGGCATCACAACAGTCTCCCCTGAGATCATTAGTTCCCATCGAATGGAAAATCTCCTCAAAAAATTCCATTCCGACATTATTTCCTAACTCAATGCCATTCAAGCCGTTGAGACACCCTCTATGCATCTTGACCTCCAATCTATACATTCCAAACACAACACTATTTTTTCCATTCTCCATGGCCTTCCCCCTTTCCATAGTGTTCATGATCATTCCATTCCTCTAGTCTCGGGAAGTCTTCCTCCCAATTTCCACCTGTATCGCCATCCCTTTTCCAAGAAGAATGAAATTGAGAAAAAATATCAAGAATTGCTCGATGTGGGTGTCATCTGCCATAGTACTAGCCCCTATTATTCTCTTTTGGTCATGGTCCTCAAAAAATAAGGCATGTAGTGCATGTGTCCCGACTTTCGTTCTCTCAAAAAACTCACCATCAAAGATACATTTTTCATTCCTGTCATTGGTGATCTACTACATGAATTGAGTGGTGCTCACTACTTAACTAAACTTGATCTGCGTTTTGGTTACCACTAAGTACCTATGAAAGAGGATGGCATTCCCAATATGTCATTTCAAACTCATGAGGGCCACTATTATTTCTTGGTCATTCCCTTTGACCTATGTAATGCCCCCTCCACCTTCCAAAGCCTCATGAATCATGTCTTCCATCATTTTGTCTTGGTTTTCTTTGATGATATTCTCATATATAGTAAAACATGGACATCCCATCTTTCCCATGTGGATAAAGTTCTCCATATCCTTTCTCAACACCAACTTTTCCTCAAACAATCTAAATGTGCCTTTGGAACTTCAAAAGTGGAGTATTTGGGTCATATTGTTGGCCAGGATGGTGTCAGGGTGGATCCTAAAAAAATTGAAGTTATGCAGGATTGTCCTCACCCCAAAACTCTCAAGAGTTTGTGTGGTTTTCTGGGTTTAACAAGATATTATCGCAAATTTGTTAAGAACTATGGAAAAATTGCATCCCCTCTCACTACTCTCCTTAAAAGGAATTCTTTCAATTGGATTCTTGCAGCCAATCAAGCCTTACATTCTTTGAAAGAGGCTATGTGCACAAATCCTCTCTTGGCCCTTCCCAACTTCAAAAATACTTTTTTCCTGGAATGTGACACATCCAGGAAAGGAATTGGTGCAATCCTTATGCAAGATGGCAGGCCTTTAGCCTTCACTGGCAAAAAATTGTCGAAGTGTCATTTGGTCCAATCAATCTATTAAAAGAAAATGTTGGCCATTCTACAGGGCTTGGATCTCTAGTGTCCTTATCTATTAGGAAAACACTTCCAAATTAAGACAGATCATCAGAGCCTCAAGTATTTTCTAGAGAAACTCCTTTCATCCCCGAAGGAACAAAAATGGGTGACCAAGCTATTTGGATATGACTCTGAGATCATTTATAAGAAATCCAAAGACAATGTGGTTATAGATGATCTTTCAAGGAAATATGAAGATGAAGGGTCCCTCTTTTATCTATCCTTAATTATACCATATATGCTCCAAGTTGTTCGTCAAGAATGGTTGCAAGACCCCAAACTGCCACATCTGATCAAAAAATTGAAAGACAATTATTCAATCTTTCCAGTGTACTCTTAGCACAATGAAGAGCTTCGCTAAAAAGGTTGTTTTTATTTAAGAAAATAGTCACAACTCAAATCCATGGTGTTATTTGAACTTCATGCTACACCCACATCTGGGCATTATGGGTTTACCAAAACTTATGACAGGATCAAACGCTCTTTTTTCTGGGATGGTATGAAACATTATGTTTTCACCTTTGTGGCAGAATGTGATGTCTGTCAATGCAACAAGGGATAAATAGTAAAATCCCAGGGCACATTACAGCCACTTCCAATTCCACCTGCTATTTGGAGGGATATTTCTATGGATTTCATTGTTGGCTTACCTAAATTGGGCAATAAATCAATCAACATGGTGATCATTGATCGTCTTTCCAAATATGATCATTTATGTGTTATTAAACACCCATTCACTGTCTCCACAATGTCTCAACTTTTCATGGATCATGTCTTCAAGATTTGTGGCATGCCTCATTCCATTGTCTCTAACCGACATCCCACTTTCACCAACAATTTTTGGCAATAATTGTTCAGGCTACAGGGCACCGAATTGCATCTCAGCACAACATATCATCCACAGACTCATGGTCAAACCGAAGTTGTCAATAAGTGTTTGGAAACATATTTGAGGCCTTTTGCATCCAAGAGGCAAAATCAGTGGGCTCAATGGTTACCTCTAGTTGAATGTTGGTACAACACTTCTTACCATACAACTACTCACATGACTCCTTTTGAAGCAGTATATGGACGAAAGTTGCCTTCAATTCTATCATACATGCCCAGTGTCTCGAAGGTCCAGATGGTTGACCAAAATCTTACAGCTTCAGAGGATATTCTTCGTACCCTCAAAGAGAATTTGGTCTTGGCTCAGAATCACATGAAGCAACAAGAAAGCAAGGTCACTCTTAATGTTAATTTGTTGAAGGGGACCAAGTGTTCGACTGCAACCATATAAGTAGACTTCACTCAAGGCTGACCATTGTCAGAAGTTGGAACCCAAATTTTATGGTCCTTATACAATTCTTAAGCGAGTGGGACAAGTGGCCTATCAGTTAGCTTTGCCTAGTCATTCTAAGCTCCATCATGTTTTTCCTCTCTCCTGCTTAAAGAAGGTGATTGGAAGTAGGTGCCAAACTCAAACCAGTCTTCCCGAGTTGGATGAAGAAGGCTCCATCTGGTTGCAGACACAAGCAGTCTTGGACCAACGTGAGTGTCATATCTGTTAGTGCACCATCAAGGAAATGTTATTACAGTGGAAAGATACAACTCCAGTAGATGCCACCTGGGAGCCAGCGACTATTCTGCAACATTTTCCTCATCTCAAGCCTTGAGGAAAAGACTGTTTTTAAGGGGGAGGGAATGTCAGGCACCTAACCTCCCTAACACCTCACGTAGGTAGAATAATATATTTTCCATGCAATAAAGGCCAATATTAATAAGACCTAATAATAAGGAAGAATAAGTCAAATGTAAGAAGACCTAATAGAAGCTTCCACTTCTAGAAGATCTTCCTCTATATTGTTATTTTGGTAGATAGATTTATTATAAATAGGAGTCAAGGGTACGAGAAGTTTTGTCTTGGATATTATTGTAATAGAGATCTTCTTTGCTAGAGGTTTCCCCCTCAAAGAGGCAAGTGAACATTTTTGTCATTAATAAAATTGCTCTTTTTAGTGTTAATATGGTATTATTTTGAGATTTTTTTGGATATATCATTATTGTTCTACCTATTATATTATATCTGTAATATTGCAATAATAAAGCATGGCCAAAATATAATTAAATGCCACTAAGATTTATTTTGTGAAGGTAAAGGAGGCATAATGTATTTCAACTTCAAAGGAATCATAGACTGCATTAAATGGGAAAGGAGGAGGTAACAATCTAATCTGGCAAGCATATGCAAAACTTGAAGAGGAAAACAAAGAGATGTGCCTAATATTCAAGACTATATTGGTGCTTGAAAAACATAGCAAGTGATCCAAGAAGAACAAGGAAAACCTAAAAAGGTATGGCAAAAAAAAGTATTTTGGTTTTATTTTTGTTGTAATAAGAGAAGCTATAAGGAACACTAGTGTTGGTATGCATCTCCTTATTATTTGTTTGGGTTGACTAACCATAGTTTGGTCACGTGTTGGAGGAACAATCCCAATATCAAATACCTGGGATATCTTAAGAAGAGATGAGGTTTTCAATGCTCATTTCCAATCCAAAAATAACGACATAAGAAGAAAACCCACTTTTGGAAGGATAAAGTTGTTAGTGAGGGAAAAGACAAACCTTCCATCAAAAAAGATAAGTATTTTTGTAATCGTTGTGTTGACGCCTAAAAAATGCAACATGAGATCCTTGCCTGCAAATAAGTTTCAATGCATTTATACATACATACTATTACTACTAAATAGGTGGGACCCCTTTAGGATAGTAATAAAAGGAAATGACTCCTCTTTCTAAGATGTCAAAGTTTCACTTATCATTTCATTACAAGAATAATTACACAATTGGGAACAAAAGAAAAACTCTGGTTCTAATTGCAATTTATGGATGATTGGTTTATAATTGATTTGAAAATAAATGTTTATGTCGTTAGACATTCTTTCCCTTGCTATATCTAGACTATAAAACCAAGCACAAATTATACACAAACTTATGTTTGGACAATGGGTCATCATATGCTATGGAATTTCTTTAGCAGATTGTATATGTTGTGGATCCGTGTTGTGGTTTTTCACTCGACCTTTTGATATTATAGGTTCATATAGTCACTTTTCCAAAACATTGGACATATGTGTAAAGGGTTTATGGAAGCTAGTGCACTTCATTATGCTATGGTTGATGACATTTAATAATGGGAGATGGGAAGCGATGTGCATTTATTTCACGTCATTCTTACCCTATCTCGGGGACACCGCCTTCACAATGTTTTGGTATTTGCTATGGGTGCTCTAGTAAATAGAAACTCCACCATTTTCGGCCTTGAAGGAGTTGTGTCTCATGGTTTCCTTAGCTTTACTCTTACAGGTATGAATTTTATCTCTTAAATTGAAACTCTACTCGAGTTAAAATCGTTTTGTTGGCTCTAGGACTTTGCATACAAAATTTATTTGTTATCCAAAGTTTATAGCATTTCGATTTAGGGTTTTCCTTGTTTTTCCTTTTGGGCATTGAGCAACTCAAACCAGAACTATAGCTCGACTCTTTGTTTGGGTTAGGGTATGAATTATGTTGTGCCTGGAGGAAACGTTGTATTTATACTGTTGATATTGAGTCTATGGTGTATTGTTTTCATTCTAGCTGTGCAAAATGTGATGTATTTGCTTTCCTGTTGGCATAAAATTGATCTGAACCCGAGTTCTTGCTCGACATTCTACTCGTGTTGGATTATATCGATTGGTTACATTTGAAACAAACATTGGCAATTGAACTGTTGGAAAAGGTTTTTACAACAATTAAACTTCGTGTTTTCTCAGATTCTATGACTAATTTATAAAGTGTTCTATTTTTTTGTAAAAGAAAAGGGCAATGAAGGGTTTCTTATATTACCCTAGCCAAACCCAGACCTTGGAAAATTTGTATGTGGTAAATTTTGTCACCTTGGAAGTTTTCCAAGAAACTTTTTGGGAAGGAATTGTTATTGTCGTGCTTATGGGGTGCACTGCAAATCTCACACCTACTCTGTTTCGTTTCAGGCCTTGTTTCCAATTGGATTAGAACATGTAGATAATTTGAAGTCTTGTTTCTTGCCCCAATAATCATAACATTGATTCAAAATATCAAAATCGTGGGCTCGCTATGGTATTTATCCACCAAGAATTAGGTTGACTTCTAAATTTAATATAAGTTTTTGATTATTAAACCCACACTGGGGTTTTAAAGCCACTTTGTTTTCGATGCTAATGATTTGAGGTTATAGCGAAATTTTTTATGCACCATCGAAGGGTCCTTGTGATTCCTTTCAGTCTTTCATGTCGATTTAAAATATTTTAGTTATGATTATTGTGAAGCCAAAATGCTTTGTTATTGGTCTTCTACCAATCACTTTACCATTTTAAAATAATATTTATGGTTTTGGGAAAAAAGAAAAGGAAGACTACGAAGTTGATAGTTTTAGAATTTTCCTCAAGTTTGATATTAAATTGTTTGAAGGTTGTAGTTAATGGATGTTGTATGATGAAGTGTTAAAAAATAAATGGTTGTGGCTCAAATGAGTTTTGGTTAAGGGGATTCTTGCTATCCAAATCAGGTTGGCGAATAATGGTAAATTATTTTCAACAAAGAATATTATTATGAACTATAGAATTAATGAATGATAATTTATTTAATGGAACAATAACCATCTTACTCTCGTCCATGATATCACTTTTTTCTCATCATATGCCCATCATTATCCCAATAATATTTAATTCACTTCCCTATTCTGTTATTATAAATTCATTCAAAGGATTTGGATGATGATTTGAGTGAAGGTTTCAATATGAAGGCATTTTTTATTAAAGGAAAGGCTCTCCATTTTTCTTGAACAATATCCATTTGTTCTTTTCCTTCATGATATCATTTTTCATTCATTTCAAAGCCCCCCATCTTCCCAATAACCCTATAATTCCCTGCTCATTTGCAATTAATTATTAAATTCATTATTTGGTGGATTGTATCAATGGATGGATTGCATATGATTTTGTTTTGAATAATAGAGCCAACATATCGATTTTATTTTAGGTAGAGTATTAGTGAATGGATTGTTAAAAAAAAAAATATTTTGATAGAAATATTGCTTCAGGATGAGTTTTTTTAGCAGGAGAAGCAATGGTAGAGGTGCAAACAGAGGTAGAGGAAACAATTGGCAAAGAGGCCATAGAAGGCCATGATTATCAATACATTTTTACGCTAATCCACAAGAACTAAATCATCTTTTCAAGATGGGTTCTTCAACCTAGTTTGCCAATGGATTCTCAAACCCCGACCTGAGAGGCCTCTTTTCCAGCCACATCAAAAATTATCTAGTATTTGTTTTCCCCCTCCCGTTTCTATGCAGCCAAAACCACCTGCCAATGATGGTTGGCAAGAGATCATCCATCAGCCCACTGCACATCATAATGGTTGGTCTACAGTATCGTTGTTGTTTCCTCCGCCTCCACCGCCATTCAATCAAAATTCCTAAGTTGATCACATTGTTTTTCCTGCCCAGTCCTCACATGCAAGCAAAATACTCAAAACCACCATGCCTGAACCAGAGATTGATAAAGGGAAAAAAGTGGCCAATTCCCCTAGCTCTTCCAAAAATTCCTTTGAATATGTGTTCTCCCATCTTCACACCAAAGAAAATTTCTCCCATGTCATCAACGAAATCCATCCTCAAGGTTCCAATCAGCCTAAGGATGCAATAGAAATATCAAAAGAGGGCAGTAGTGAAACAAGGTAAACCACCTCTCATAGCAAATATGGATTTTGATGTTGTTATTGGTATGGCAACAAACTAGTTTTTTTTTGGACAACAAGCATATATTTAAACAGAATGTTTTGGAAAACGTGGATATTATCCTATTTTTGGTGAACAATGATGTTTTATTTTTCTTAATAATAAAATGTTTGACTATTTATGTGAATGGGAGTTTCAAGAAAAATGTTGGAGCATGTCTTGGGTTATCATATTTCACATTATGATTATTATTGAAGTCAATAAAATGGGAGTAACAAGGAGGAGTCATATTTTGTTAAAATTTAACAAAAATATTAGGGGTCTAATCCGGATTTTATGAGCAGAACGAAATGAATACAGATTATTAATAGGTGCTTAACACAAAATAACAAAGATACAGTAAAGACAGTTTTCTATTCAATAACAAAATAAGTTGAAACTGTAAAATGCAGCGGAAACAAGCTTGTTGGAATGGTGGTGGCTTATCTCTGAGAAGAGATGTGATGACAGCGTGCATTCACCAGAAGAAGATCACAATGAGGCTCTGAGGCATTTTTACAATAACCAAGAATGCCAAAAACCCTAGACATCCAAAAAACTAACCCTAGGAGATGAAGCGCCAAAAGTCATGTGGGCCCCGTTTGGGTAAGTTAGTACATCAACTTCTCGGGGTCATAACTTTTGCATACGATCTCTGTTTTAGGCGTGTGATAGCCCGTTGGAAAGGTATCTTCGAGGAGATTCATTTTAGGGGCTCATTCATGCCTTCAACTATAATTGAGTAGATTGATCCCGAAAAACCTTCATTTAGGCCCTCAAAATGGCCCCAGAAGTTAAAACTGCTAAAAATAGTAAATTGCCAAAATTGTCAGAAAATTGTTTTGATCCAGTTGGAAAAGGTGGGTGGCCACTGATATCCATATGGATCAATCCTCCATCCTTAGGAAGCAATGGTCTCCATTGCGTTGAGGTCCCCCATCAGATGAGGAAATTTCTGTTGAATTTGGCCCCGGGTGAGCCACTTGCCTTGGTGCAAGAGCTGACTTGCTTTGACGACTCGATAAAGCTGGATCCTTTGTTGTCGAGTGCCCTTGATCTGTCTATCCACAATCTGATCATTGGATTCCTATTGTAGGCAGTCGGGGTTGATATTTTTTGCTGTCAGTTGTTCTGCTACTTCTGAGGTGTCCAATAATGGTGGGAAATAAGGGCGAAGGAGATCCACGTTGAACATTGGGTGCAGACCAAGGAAAGCAAGAATGTTGAGCTCAAAATAATTACCCCCATGGCCTTGGTGATAGTGTACGGCCCATAATGGAGTGGGCAAAGCTTCTGATGGGGTCCTATAATGTGTTCTTTCTGCAAGTGCAACTAAACTTTATCGCCCACCTGAAACTTATGCAGCACCCGATGTTGATCATGGCGTTGTTTGTACTTGTCATTGGACTTCTATAGGATATACTGAACCTTTTAGCGGATGTCATGGATCCGTTCAATGAACCAGGTAGCTTTTTCAGCTTTAGTTGGAGTAGGAGATGAATCGGTCGAGGTGATTTTAAGGGGAAGTGCAACATCTATGGGTCCCAATGGTTGGAATCCCAACCCCACTTGAAAGGGGTTGTGGTCGGTTGAGCTATGCAGGGCTCGATTGTAGCTATGTTGGACATAGGGAAGGCTCTCATCCCATGTGCGAGGGTGCTTTGAATTATACATGCAAAGGATATGCACAATCATTCGATTTAGAACCTCAATTTGGCCATCTGTCTGGGGGTGGAAGGCCATGGATTTGGTGAGCTTAGTGTCCAGCAGTGACCAGAGGCTCGACCAGAATGTGCTAAGAAATTGACTATATCGATCTGAGAAAATGGTTTGTGGGATTCCAAAATGTACCCAGATTCGTTCAAAGAAGAGCTTGGCAGTGGCCTCTACTGTGATGCTCTTCTTGTAGGCAACCAGGATCACCATCTTAGAAAAGCAATCAACAACCACAAAAAAACAATCATTTCCCTGCTTGGTGGACGGGAGGCCCAACATATAGTCCATTTAGATGGATTCCCATGGCCTATCAGGAGTAGGAAGAGGGGTATACAAGCCCTGTTTCTTAGTGGTCGGTTTGGCAATAGCGCAGGCAGTGCAGGACCTGACATACTTGTTGACCTCCTGTCAAAGTTTCAACCAGTAGAAATGTTTTTGTAGCATCGCCACTGTCTTTTCAACACCGAAGTGTCCTACCACCCGACTGTAGTGGGATTCCTATATCAGCTTCGCTTGTTCACTTGATGGAACACAGATATGGCTCAGACAACACAACAACCCATCCTGAAGATGGAAATTATCAACAACTACGTTTGCACCCAACATTTGGTAGGTGGTGGTGAAGTCGGGGTCTATCTCATAAAGTTGGGGTCATCCATATGTCTCATGGCCACAAGATTCTAGCACCGTGGTGAGTGTCGCGACTGGCGGTCTGCTGAGGAAATCAGCGATGCAATTGATGCTTCCTGTTTTATACTTGATGTTGAGGTGGAATTGCTACAAGTATGTGGACCACTTTTGATGGTGGTCATTCTGCAACTTTCCCTGTGTCTGCATGAACTGCAGTGGCTTATGATCAATGTGGAAGACTGTCTCCTTCCCAAGAATGTAATTTCTCCACTGGCAGCATGCTTGCACAATGGAGTACATTTCTTTTTCGTAAGTAGGGTACTTACGGATAGTATCTGACAGTGTCTCATTATGATAGGCCACGGGGTGGTTGTGCTGAGTGAGAATGGCGCCCATAGCATAGTCTTAAGCATCTGTATCGATCTCAAATGAATGTTGTAGGTCTGGTAGTGAAAGTACTGGGGTTGAGCACAAGCGCTACTACAAATCATCGAATGCTTTTTTTTGGGACCGTCCCCGCACAAATTTCTCCTTACCACCACCCATGTTTATTTGGCTGAGGGCCCATGCAATATGGGAGAAACCCAACATGAACCTGCGGTAGAAATTGGCAAGGCCCAAGAAGCTCTGAAATCTCAGTGAGTGTTGTTGGGGATGGCCAGTCACGGATGACTTGGATCCTGGCTAGATCCACATGTACGCCATGCTGATCAATGATTTAGCCCAGGTAATGGACCCTATCCATGCCAAAGGAGCATTTTTCCAAGTTGGCGTATATCTTGTGCTACCATAGGGTGTGCATAACCTGTTGAATATGCTGCAAGTGTTCGGCCCAAGTCTTGTTGTAAATTAGAATGTCATCCAGATACACCACTACAAAAGTATTGGTGAATGGTTGTAGGATATCATCCATCATCCTCATGAAAGTGGCTGGAGAATTTTTCAAACCAAAGGGCATGAATAACCATTCAAAAAGGCCTTCCTTTGACTTGAAGGCGGTCTTCCATACATCTGTTTGTTCTATCGGGACCTGGTGGTAGCCAGACTTCAAATCAATCTTACTAAAGTATTTGGCCCCTGTGAGTTGATCAAAGAGGTCATCAATTCAGGAAATCGGGTACCGGTTTCTAACTGTGATTTTATTTAGAGCTCCGTAATCAATACAGAGTCGCCAGGTCCCATCTTGTTTTTGTACTAGGATGATTGGGCTCCCACAAGGTGATGAGATGGGGCAGATGTGCCTCTTGTGGAGCAGTTCTTGGATCTGTCACTTGATCTCCTCATTCTCTAACAAAGAGCGACGATAGACTGGCCCATTGGGTAGCGGTGCGTCGGGGGTCAGATCGATGGGGTGCTTGACCTGGCAGTGCAGAGGTACCCCTGTAGGTGAGGAGAAGATATCCGATTATTCTTCCATGACCTTATCTACTTGCTTCTGCTGTGTGGATAGGTAGGCCGCAAAGACCCTAGATGTGGATGTGATATTTCGCTTATTCTAAGAGTGAATCACGAAGAAGATAAACTTCCCCGTTTGAGAGATGACCTTCCTGCATTGCTTAGCAGAGATCAAGGAAATAGCACTAGGTGGGACTGCCTCGGGTATCCTGTACAATTTCCTATTCAAAGTAATAATA
>JZKD02S0816600.1:581846-605694 GCA_000966675.3 Picea glauca | reverse complement strand
CCAGAGGAAAAAGAATCCTGAATTTCTACTAGAATCTAGGGAATGAAACCAATAATAAAGCCAAGGATTGTGCCCTTCTAAAAGGTATTCAATTGGAAAACCAACGAGAAATTTAAACTCTGAATATAGTAGGAGATTCGAAGACGATCATAAGAATAATGATCTTGGGTTCTCATCCAAAAAATATGAGTCCAAAAAGGGTCATAAAGAGAATCTGTCTCTTCTCAAGGACCTTGAAAGTCAATTTTTTTCACGTCCTTAGAGGTAATAACGTTGAGGCTAATAAAATGGCCAACCTGGACATAGGAAAACCAACCGAAACTTTAGGAGTGGATGATGAGGAATGTATAGCCCCCCCCATGTAATGATCGTTGCTTACAATAGGACTAAGACCCACCGTGTGCTGGGGAACTCAGGAGGCAATCGTACATCCTACATGCAACCCAACACATGAAGATGAGATATGGAAAGAGTTAAGGCTTGACATGTGATAAAACGTGCTAATAGGAATTGGTACACCCACTTCATCATGGAAATGGATGGTAACTTCTCCCTCTCAGTTGAAATCATGGGTAACAAGAAGATGAAAGCTCTAAAATAGATGGGTTGAGTGTGTAGCAGTCTTGATGCAGTGTGGAGACATTTTGTTGATGACAATTTCGGTCCTTTTTTTGGGTTTGCAAAGGATCCAAGTGCAACGACCCAGGCCATCCGAGTACTTCCAAGATCTTCTCATCATTCTATGAATTGGGTCCTTTCCATGTCTACCTATCATGAATTCGTCAGTGGTTGTGCCTTGGGGGGTTATAATTCACCGCTCCCGACCTAACTCTCATGCGTTGTGGCCTTCTTGAACTCTCTCTTGGTTTTTTCTGGTGTATGTCCTCTGCTCCCTCCTTGATTTATCTCTTTCATCCTCTCTGAGACACCTCTCTCTGCGTCTTCCAGCTTGGCTATGCCTGGGTGAAGCTTCTTCCCTATCCACTTCTGGGCCCTTTGTTTTCTCGTTCACTAAATTATGAAGGCCTAACATTGCCTTTTTTTGTACTACGGTGGATTTATCCACACCTTTTTAATACAAATTGCCCCAGTTCTTGTAAAAAAAAGGGGGGGGGTTACCCATAAATAAATAAAAACCCTTAGAGAGTCCACTCCAAGTCACACCACATTAATATTACCATCCATAGAAAATACTTCTTCCACATCAACCTAGGAGCCATCACCACTGCTATGGAAGAGTGTGATGTATCAATTCTCATATCACTCTCACCACTAGGGGTTCCTTCCAAAATTGATCTCAAGTTATACCTAGAATGTTATTTCTTCATTGACAGAACTGCCTAATCGAATTCCTTTGCATTGGATCAAGCCTCTACAATATCCAATGCACCACTCTTCATCACTTATAAGTGTTCCACATTAAATCCCTCAATCTATTCCACCACTCTAAGTCATCCATTTCCATGAATTTTCACCCCAATCCACCTAGACCTAATTTTTCCCCATAGCTTGATCCACCTTCAAGACATTATCTACCCAATCTATAATGTACCCATCCTCCAAGTTTAGTCACACTACTAATAAAAAATGACTAAATTTTAACTCAGATACCAATTCTAAATGCGGAAAGTATACATCATGGAAAAACAATCACATGCAATTATACATGTGAATTACAAACATAAATACAATTAATTGAAACATGCACAACAATAGTTAAACACATAATCAACATTAAATCACATAAAACATAGATTTGAATGCATAAATTTATCCATAGTAGATAGAAACAAATAAGATAAACTTCATAGTGAAATGCACAACAATTAACTTAGCATTCAACATAATTAAACACAATGAATATGAACACTTATCTTGGTAAATAAGCAACCCCCTGTAGCGGAAATATGTTCCTCCCAACCATAGAATTATTGTTCCATTTCTCAACAACAAGTCACCCTCAAGTTGGGGCTATGAATCCAGAAGAGACGGTGGTCCCTAAGGATGACTATTCTCCCCTCTCAGTAACTAAATTCCTTCATCCATTCCAATCCACCATATATCTTTCCCCTCAACCCACACAACCCAAGAAATGGGATCCCCTTCTCTGCTACGCAATACCTCAAGCTATCCCACTTCTGTTTAAGGCTCCAACATAGGTCAGACAAGAAATCTCTTTGTTGGGGACTTCAAGAATCTACAACTACACAAGAAATCTCACAAAATAAACTTACTTGCTCGCGTTTACACTTTGTTTCTCATAATATTACTCATGATCCTACATCCTATTTCCCCAATAATTTATATCTCCAACCAGTTGTTAGACATGCCCATTATGGCTTCCTTCAATCTTGAACACTTAGAATTCTCTTGTTGTCCAAGAATATGTATACAAAAACTGCTCTCTTTTTCCATACAAATTTCCTTCTCTTCCCATTCTTGCTTGATTCTCACTACTCCCTAAAAGAATTTACTTGACTCTCACACTTCCCTCATGCTTGCATGTTCTCAACTCATGCTCTCAATAACTATGTGAGTTGACTTTACAAACCAACACTCTTACATGTATTCAATGATTGGGGCTTGGAAACACTCTAAAGGAAATAAAAGGTTCATAGAAAAGATAATTTGGAAAGATTGTTTGGGTTTAATACACATGGGTACTTCCCCCTTGAACCCCCTCTCTTGTGGGAACTTAGTCCCCATGTCTCTGTCCATGTCCATTTGCAATTGACGATACATTTTATTTATGATATACAAATTTTACATATTACACTTCTTGGTTTGTGGTCGTACATCGTATTTACATTATAAATCACTAAATTGGGGATTAAAAATGGGGATGTTACATTCCCCTCCCCCTACAATTTGCACTGTCCTCAGTGCACATCACTATAAAATATTACATAATTACATACATAATTTTTTTCATCAAAAAACTTGATAATTTTGCAACTTAATGACTCATGCAACAATTCTAATCAACAACTCTCGTTCCCCTCAACCTACACAACCTAAGGAATGAGATTTGGCATCGGTCAAATAGGAAGTCTCAGAATGATAGCTCTGAGAACTTTAGTTTCCAAAATGGAGTCTTTGTACACTTATGTATAATGCACATTCAACTTTCTTCAAATCTTGCAAAAATTTATGGGTACTCCTAACGCATGGTCTCTGCATGATCCCATGTGGTGTATTTAGGACTGTAGAAGGTCCATTGGAGCTTTACCAATCCAATGGATTTGTTCCTAATAACTTTGAATTTCCAGTCCAAGATGTGCACTGGATCTACCCGAAAGTGGCATTTGTGTTCCACCTGGATCAAAATCCAATCAATCACATGGTTAGGACCAGGTACATACTTATTTAATAAAGACACATGGAACATGTTATGAATTCTCATGGATGCAGGTAATGCAAGCATGTATTCAACTAGGCCTACACTTTATATGATTCCAAATGGCCCACAATATATCACTCCCAATTTCAGGAAACTTCCCAATATCAACAATCTCCTCTTGGATTTAACCTTTAAAACCGCATGCTCTCCCACTTTGAATTATCTATATGTTCTTCCTTTATTGGCATAACTCTTCTACTTGTCTTGTGAAACTTTCAAATTATTTCTGATCTTTACCATATGCTCTTCCATTTCCCTTAACAATTCTATCCCGATGACAACTATATTTGTTGGGTTATCCTAGCTCACCGACATGTTACATTTTATACCATGCAAGGCTTCAAATAGGATAATCTTCAATGATTTTTTATACCCATTGTTGTAATAAAATTCAACTAAATAGAGATAGTCCTCCCACTTAGGAGGCTTTTCCATTATATACATTATCAACATATCTTCAATTATCCTATTAATCCTCTATGTATATCCATCTAAATCTGGGTGATATGTTGTACTGGAATTCAAATTGGTCCCAAATCCCTCAAACAATCCCTTTCAAAAATTAGAAGTGAACTTGGGATCTCAATCTGACACTATTGTCTTATGCACACCTTGTAGCCTAGCAATTTCTTTCATATAAATTTCTGCAATATTGGCTACCTTATTAGTTACTTTTACTGGAATGAAATGTGCAAACTTTGTAAGCTTTCCCACCACTACCAAGATTGAATCATGGTGCCTTGTTTTCTTGGGAAATTTGGTAATGAAATCAATAGTAACAATTTCTCATTTCCATTCAGGAATGGGCAATGGTTGTATAAATCTCGTTGGATATATGTGCTCAGCCTTTACCTTTTGGAATTCTGTCGATATGGCTAAATAATAAATCACAACTCTCTTCATACTGGGCCAAAAATACTATCCTGTTATAGCTGTAATCGTTTTATAGTATCCTGGGTGTCCAACGTATGGAAGATTGTGCATTTATTTTAAAACTAAATTTATCAATTCCTAATAATTGGGAACTGTTGTACCCACAACAATTCCCAATTAATTTTTCTACCTTATAAAAAATAAATGGGACCCCTCTTAATAAATTCTACTTGACCTAATACCTAAGGCACACTATCTTCTAAGGTTTGGCTATCATGAGCAATGGAGGTTTTGCCTACCCTTTTTGTTGGTCACTAATATTTTCTAGTGTTCCTAAACCATCATGTCTAACCTTTCGCAAAGGACTAATCCTAACCTACCAAGCCAGTGTAAATATTCAAAAGACCACAAACTCCTTACCTGTGTTTATTACTTACCTATTCTCTAATCACCTACTATCGCTTTCACAGGAGGAACCTCGCGACGAATCCTTAGTGATTCCCCCAAACACTAATGATTATTTTCCCTCGACCCACAAAGAACAAGCTTGTAGGAAATCTCATGTGGGTGATTCACAATGAGAACACAATGTTCCTATCGAGTTTCACAACTACCCATGAAGCGCACACCTTTGTTGAATAATGCTTCACGGTGTTTCACACAAACCTGCCAAAAGTGATTCTCTACCTTCCCACAGGTCGCATTCCCATAGGATGAAGTCTCGCATGGCCCATAGATATCCTTATCCAAAGCATGATAATCCTAAGTGATACACACATCCCTAGTTTGAAAAAGACACAACACAAACCCCATAAAATACCTTATGTCGCTGCGACATCTTTCACCTGTGATTAACCCACACACTACATCCCACAAGAACTTGTGGATTCACCCATGCAGAAGATCCTTACATAACTAGTACAGTAACATATTTCCTGCACCCACAAGACACAAGCTGCAAAATCTATCTTCCCATGAACCCACATTTGGAAAATTTCGCTCGATCACATTTTGTTTCCCACCTGTGAAATAATTAATAATAATTAATTGCAATAATACTTCGACGACTAATAGGTAGGACATAGGGTCGAGACTTGACCATTCATATGATTGATATTAATGGATATGGGTATATGAACAATAAGTATTTATGTATCATATCTCATGACAATTGATTAATATTTGTGAATTAAAGTTGTGTGTTTGATAAATCCAAGGAACTTATGTATTTGTGGATCTTACAGGTGGGAAGAACAAGGAAATGTCTAAAGTCACAATTCTTCACAATCATCCATAGAACCTTGCGCAAGAACCTCAGACGTGATGAAAGTGTTCGATACCAGTCACCACATAGGGATTTAGGTCTACAACACATGGGAAGAAATGTACATCATATTTTGTAGTGGAGAATTTTCAGAGAATGACCCCGACCTTGGTGTATATTAGAATATACAAAAGAGAGACATCCATACAGTCGTCACTTAACTTGCATTCCTACCTTAGAATGAAGTGCCCTAGTGGGCATACAATATTTTGAATACACAAGAAAAGATCATTAGCGGAATCCAGACAGTTTTCACAAGATTTATAAGCTGCCAAAACCATTGGTGTTTTTCAACAAAGGATTCCAAGAGAAATTTGCTAAGAAAAAGTTGAAGCCACTGGAGATTATTCAAGATTGGTGGGACAAGGAAACTCCCTTCACCTCTAAGATTATCAGGGTATATAATACTCAGTATTTCAAGCCACCATATCAACTATTGATTGCCATGATATGCAAATTGTATGGGGAGGATAATTGCATACACTTCAATCAGGAGTGGACAAACATGGCTCATGCAGTGGAAGAAATGGGAGTAGTATTCAATTGGGCGTCGATCTTATCAACCAATGTCTACCTCCACATCCAAGAGACTTGTAGAGGCAATCAACCACATTTTCATATGTATTCCTTCCTTATTGATGTTATTTGTGCATATATCCCTAATCTAAAAAAGAATTGGGATTGGAATGTAGACTCGCCCCCTATTCATGTATATTTCTCAGAACTATGGACGAGCCGATATCAAGATTTTTTCTATCAAATATGTGATTACTTTAATGCATCAATGTATCAATTGTTCTTCGGCCAGAACATGTAGAGGATATCAACGAAATCATTAGAAACCCAACAGGAAATAGTGAATTGGTACCTAGAAAATAAATATACCTACATTCATGTGTGTGGGTGTAATGCTCCACCACACCTATTACCCAGGTATGTTTCAGATAAATTTTTGGCTAGAGAAATGGCGTACCAAATGGTGGAAATTAGTGTAGCATCCTCCCTGCAAACTGTGAAAAAAAGGAGTTGGATTAGTTTCCCAGTCAAGCTAGGGAAATTCACATTGATAAATATCCTGCATGTGAAGGAGGTCTTAGATTTAAAAGAGATAATTTTGTGTACAGGGACAACAAAGAAACATGACCCTAGAAGCATTGTGCATAATCACTACAAGACTTTGAAGATGGTGCCTCTCTTCTGTTGAGGGGTCCAAGATCCCTTTAACTCAATAGTAGAAACCAAACTCGCCTTAGAGGCCCAATTAGACTCTGCAGCATTTGATGGTGGAATGGTTCTCCAGATCTCTCGATCTAGCTAATTTATTGATGGGCTTTACTTAGTGATTGATAGGATATATTTCTATGAAAGTTCCTCCTTCAGATTAAATGTTCTCTTTTTGTTTTTTTATTTTATTAGACGAGTCTGATAAAATGAGGTGTGCTAGTATAAACCAACTGATAGAAGGGATTCTTAACTACTAAAGAAGGTTGATCCTAGGATAACCCTCGTGCTCAAGCATGCATACAACGAAATTCAAACCTATTACAAGTCTAGTAATAATACATTAACTTGTTGGTATTTCAACAGTGACTGAGATACAATTATTGAAATAAAATACACATGCAATAAGATGATTGCAAGAAAAATAGTTTCCTTAGCTCTACCATCAATCACACATTAACACAATGATTTTCTTTTCATCATTAAGAACAAAATAACCATTAAAATATTGAAACATATAGCTTATCAATAGATTAAGAAATTCTTACTCGTTACAACATCAATTACTGAAATAAAAGTTGGAAGTAATTCCTCCTCAATCCAATCACATAACGCCTTTAATGAAAAACATATTTTTTTCTCTAGTTCTAAACATAACTTCTCAATTAAGGTTGTCCATAAATGGTTCTTTACAATTCTAAAAAAATAGGGTCCTTTCCCAAAACCATCGACCTTTTCTAAAATGTCAATCCCACTATTTATAAAGAATCACTAACTAAAAATAGTTGCTACAAGTTTGTATTAAGTAAAACAAAATATTGCCACGTGGCACTTGATCTCTTTGTCCTCTGTAAATCATCTCGTGGTTCTACTCGAGAGGTTGACTCTTCTCATATTCTGACCATTTTACGAAGAGATCCTCGCATGTGTTAGCATATGGGAATCTATGCTAATCCATCGGAGCTGCAAGCGTTTCCTTCACTTACAGTTTTTGTTCTCTATATTTGGTGACTTTGGCTCTTAACCATTGAAGAACTACATGAGCCTTGATCAGATGTTCCATAAACTCTTGTATTTGATCCGGTGTCATGCTTGCCACCTATGCGATCTCCACTCCACATGCCGAGTCTTGTTCTGCATGTCATTTGACTATGTCATGCAAGTCGACATAGTCTTCGGGTGAGCCGAATTCTGGGAGGCCAATGTCTCTCATCTCCCAATTGATCTTTTTCCAGCTTCTTTCGCACTCGACCCATCTCTTCTGTATTTCTATCTGAGGTTCCTAGGCCATACTTACCCAATATCTGACTCCTTTCCTAATCTGGGTGATGTTGTTATCCATTAGCACTCAAATACCATGATCCTTTGTGTCTCGACCCTTATGCACCGCGCTGATGTAGTCAATTCATTCTACAGCTTGGTATGATTTTTCATACCATCTCTCCAGGTCCTTGCAGGTTTCCAGTGCCATAAGGGTATCGTCTTGATAATCGGCTACACATGCAGTGAAAAGATGTCTTTCACTTGTGAACTTTCCATATGCATCTTGGAACTCACTCTTCAGAAACATCGTGGCCTGCATTGAGTCTTGGTAATATTTTTCCAAATGACGCAGATGGTATAGCTCCTTTAGTGCAGTGACCAGTTCCTTTTCATCTCATTTTTCTCGATCCAACGTGGCATCAGTGATATCCATCCCTGCGTCAATCAACTCATATGTCTTTGCATGTTCTTTGATGAGAAACTTCTCCTTTGTGGTGATGAGAATCGAGTTATCCAGCATGAGTCTTATTTTCTTGGTGGTTCTCCTCATGATAGCTTTTCTCTTCCTTTCGTAAGTGATTTCCTGTATATCGACGACCTCATCAACGGGCCCAGGGATTTTTTGTTCTCCCCGGGTCAGAGTGTTTCCCAAGCTTCTTGTTGTGTGTATTTTTTCTAAGACTGGTTCTTGTACTTCTTCCATATGTTTCACTGGATCAAACTTCGTCTAGTGTTCATTGGCTGGTGAGGTATCGACCAAAATTGAAGATTTAGTGATATGTTCATTACTTACTTGGTGATCGGTTATCGAGGTGTCGATCTCTGGCTGTTGCACTTCCACTTTTTGTCCACCTGAACCTAGATCATCCCTGGATCTATCTTTCGAGGTACCTGATAGGTCGAGAAACTCAGTTTCGAAGACACTCTCAGCCTCATGGTCTCCCTACGGAGGGTTTGGAACTGATGCATTGGGACTTGGATTAGATGTTCCCCTAGGTTATTTCTCCTCTGTAATTGGTATCGGAGTCACAAGTGAACTGTGAGACCTCTAAACTCTCTTCATCATCATAGATGGTTATTAGATCAAACAGGGGATTCGACACACCCGTTTCACCTGGTGTTCTTGGACTCTCATACTGGTTTTGAATGGTCACCGATGATCTAGCATGTGGTGATGGAACTTTGGGGCTTTCTATACCGGTGGTTTCCTCTAGTTGTATTGACTCTGAGCCATATAACTCTTCTCTAATTATGATTGGGTTGGTCGGGGTGATCCTAGTCATTTCTATTAGTTGAGGATCATTCTCTAGCTGGTCGATGATTCTTTGGGCTTCTTATAGTAACATCAAACCCCTCCTTTGTGCCTTTGTGGTTTCTACTGCTCTGATTTCTTCTCTAACCCTTAGAGCTTCTTGAGCCGATTGTTCTATTGTTTCGACCTACTCATCCATACTCATAGTTTTGAACCTAGTCAAGTTTGAATTACCTTTTCTCTGTAAGACCTCTTCCCAGTCCTGAGCACATTCAGTAAAAATATCATCTTCAAACTTGTCATGCATGTATGGCCAACAGGAAGAGACTTGTGAAGCACGTTGGAGAACTATGCCTTTAGGTTCATGCTTACAAAACCAGCCTGTCGGGAACCTATATTATAGTTGGCTAAAACCCTCTTTTTTAGCTTGAGCAGTGTCCTTCACTATATAAAACCCTACATGGAAACCGTAGGGTATGAATGATCGTTTCTTTTCCTTAACCAAAGTGGCATTATAGCCCTGCAGGATAGTTTGGTAACATATTTCTCCTACAACGATCCAGTTTGGGATGTGAGCGGGGAGAAAATGTGGTGCTCCAGTGGCCCCGAACACCTTGATATAGGTTGTGGTCTCATCTAGGTACCAATGTCCTACTTTCGAAATCATTTTCTTGGTCGCTACAGACAACCCTGGGCATGCCTTTTTAAATATGATGAAATAGATCCGAGCAATGAATTCATCGCCAATAAGAGAATAATACTTCTTGTACCTGTTATCCCATAGGATTCTAAAGTTGACATGTACAGGCAACTCTGCAGCATGCCAACTCAAATTCATACTGGTGAAGACATTCCTCGCGCAGATTACATCTAGCAGATACAAGGCCATGTAAAATGTGGGTGCTTATCCATCCTTTGGTGACTGGGCCTGCAGTATATTGGTGCTCAATTTCTTGGAGATAATTTCTCCCAAGTTGAAACTACTCCTGAAAATATTCACAGTGTATTTCTGGGGCAACCAAGCCTCTGAGAACTTGGTGCATTCTTTTTCTCCATATAATCAGTAGATTAGATCTATTAAGTAGATATATGGCTCCCTCAAATTCATTGTCTCGTACCAGCAATTTCTCCGGTTCATAAATTTCTTGTCTTTCTTCCACCAGGAGGACATTAATAAAAGGTTTCATGGAATTCATAGAAATTCACCACGAAGTCTGTGTTCAACCACTCCTTTGGGTCCCTAATTTTGTAGTACTTCTGGACCTCTGTCGAGAGAAACAATCCGACACATCCACCATTCTCATCATTGATTAGGAACTTTTGTGTGTCTATGTGATTGATTATCCAACTTAAAGTCTCAATGTAGGGAAATACTAGAGTTCGGTAGGCTACTAGATGCAAGCATGACTGTCAGATATTTGGGAAAACATGGTCGTCAAGTGCCCTTACATCCGGGTCGTTGTTTGGGATAAACTCTGGGTAATATTTCCAGTTTATTCGGTTGAAAAAATCTCCCCACTGTAGGAGAATTGTTTTTTATCCCATGGCTACTTCTTTATCACCAAAAGTGGGAGGTTGAATAAATGCCTTCTTGGTCGATGTTTTGATGATCGGCTCCACTCTGTGAGAAAATTTCAATTGCCTCGCCATGTCGAGAGAAGATCCTTCACCCATTTCTGGTTCCTTTAATTTTGGTTCTCTTGATGAGCATCTTGTCGTTGGCTTCCTTGGAGGCATTTTCCCTACAAATAGAAATTAACACATACATAAAAATTAACACATACATACATAGGCATTTTCCTGATACATAAAAATTACGACTGTCGAACTGATAAAAATTAACACATACCTCTTCTTCGCGCTAGCTTAACATGGTTTCTTGAAAGTTTGAGAATCAAACGAAACTCTTGAGATGCTCTCTTTGCTTCTTCGACTACTCTGGAAATGGGAAACTTGTGTGTAGGATGGAGGTGTTCGAAGTTGTCTTAGTGATTTAAACAAAGATAATACTTACCTTGTCACATCAGTTATTCAATTCGGGGTATGAGTGCAGTTCTACAAAATCTTCCACCAGATCTTCATTATGTTCAAGATTAAATGAAGTCATAGGTTGTAGGCACAGGCGCGAGCTATAATGTGATTTATCAGCGATTTCAAATTCTCGTTGTTCAATCGGCACATGGGGTAGCAATGTATGAAGTGAAAAACATTAAATGGCCTATTAAATGGCAGAATATGATCTTATTGTGTGCTGAAAATGTCCCATCATTCCACTAAATTAATGGGTGCATCAAGAGTCAGGGATTTTCTTTAGACAATGTTCGTTGATATCTCTCATCAAAACTCTGACGCCAACACATCTTGTCGTACAACGCTGATGTAGAAATGTTGACTTGGAAGTGTGAACAAGACATGGGGAAACCTAAGGTGACTTGGGATGAAATTAGGACATATGAAATTCCTACGCAGAAAAAACATGTGGCACTTGAAATTGGTGCCTTCATTTAATCGTGTTATTCAGAATCAAGGACTTTTCATTAGCTAATTGTTTTAACAATAGGTCCTACCCTGTCAATGCTGAAAAGTATCAAGGATCGACGATCGACGATAAGTCTAAACACGTGTTTCTGGATTACCCCCTCGAAACTTGCCAATGTCAAAAATGCATCGGGGATCGGTGATCAGTGATGTGTAAATGCGGAAATTTTCAATGATTTAACCTTTTGGGATTTCAATGATCCCCAATAAAATGCATCAATAATCGGTTGTCGAAGGTTCATCATGGCTCATGAAAATGTTTATCCATCTCATATTTCACCGACGCTAATGAGAAATTGGCCACTTCCTGAATCTTCTTTGCGAACAACTAGTGCACATCTACCCTGCTTTTACCGATGTCGATGATACATCAACGATTCAATTATTATTGTTACCATGTGGTCATTTCTACATGTTCAGGAATTTTCGACGCTGAACATAAGCGCATGGGTCACAATTTTAGCTGCAGATTCTTAGTTAAAATGCCAAGTTCTTTTTTAGACACATAGGTTTCACTTTGACATGTTCAAACAAATCCAATTTGATCGATGAAGAGACATGAAAACAAAACTAGTGATCCCTCCATAGTGGACTCAATTCAGAAAACATAACAAAAGTAAATAACTGGTACCCAAAAGAGACAAAATATCATAAAATATTTTAGGGTGTGATGAGCACTCAACACCTTTGAACATGAAATAAGGGAAGAAGAAAAAATCTTCCACGAATCCAAGTCATATGAAGAAGTATTGGCCCAAGTAGTAGGTACACCCCAAGTAGATTCTTTTTTGGAAAAAAAAAAGAGAAAAATAAAATCTTGTTTCAACAACAATTGCAGAAAGAGATAAGGGACACTTGGAAAAATATGTATGTAGATGACAGAGCCCGGAGAAAAGAAGAAGAAGAAGCACTAAGGAAATTCTCTGAAGCGAAAGAGAGGGATAAAAGAAAGAAACAACAAGAACAATCATCTGAAGAGATTGAGACATCTGGTGAAGCCGCGGAGGAAGAAAAATCATGTGAATCCATAGAGAAAGTTAAGACAGTAGAAGAGTCACACTCCCTCAAAGTCATGGAAGTTGAGAAATTCCTCAAAGCCACAAATGATAAAGCCACCCGTGAAGTCGCAGAAAATAAAAATAATATGTCTGAAGAAGCTCCCTGTGTGACTATTGAGGAACAAGAAAGGATCATGGTAGAGGCACACAAAGATGCAAAGTTGAAGGAGAAGGAGGAAGAGGAAAGAAGTGAAATGTCCATGCCTTCAAAAACCATAGAAGTATCAATTTTGACCTCTCTTGTGAATCCAGGGACTCCTTTGAGTGTGATATCATCCAACTTCTCATATCCATCCCTGAAATTGTTAGAGTTTGATGATGAAGTGATTGTTGTAGGAAAATTCTACTACAGTAATTCAATATAGGGAATCATGAGGAGGGCGTTGAAAAAAAAATGGGGGGGACGCCTTTGGACAAAATATCCAAAAGAGGTATCAATTGGTCGATAACTGGATATAACCCATGGAAGGAATCCATTGAAACAACACCAACATTACACGCATTTGCAGGCACAAACTCTGTCACTTTCAATGAACTACAACTATAGAGGGAGCAAATAGAAAGTGAATTTCAAATCAAATTAGATGAGGAAAACCAAATATATACAAAAGAGGCTAAAAACACCATGAAAATATACACTTAATAAATACTGAGCCTTATAGTAAAAGGGTTGGAAAAGGACCAATTAGTCGACAAGAAAAGTCACAAGATATCTCTCCTAGACGAGGAAATGAAACAACTTCAGCTAGAAGGAAACAAGGAAGGAAATAAATTCATAGACTTATTTAAAGAGGAAGTTATTGAACTGAATGAACAACTAAAGGAAGCTCAGGGAAACCTCTTTATGGAACTAAAGGGAATCCATGCCTACAAGGAAGAGATTGAAAAGCTAATTGATCAACTAGTAGAAGTAAAAGGCTAGTACAAGGACCTAGAACAAGCATTCGAGAAGATCAACTAGTGGAAAAACACATACAGGAATCCCCTGCAATACTAATCAGACTTACTAGGAGGGAACAAGACAAGACACAAGAATATGGACTGCAACTAACGAGATCCTGGAAATGTATCAGATTCCCTTGAATGAGGAACTAAACCAAGCGGGACCAAGTGAAAATAAGACAAAACATGTACTAGCCATTAGATAAAAGGAAAAACAGAAGACAAAAGTGTTGGACATAATTGATAGATAAATTATCAATCAACATATGATCCAACCAATGAAATGTATGCTAGTGACATAAGAATTTCCAAAGAACACGAAGAAAGATCTGAAAATAGAAGTCACTGATAAAATATGTGTTGATCAACTAGAGTTGAAAGAAATAAGATCAAACATGATGAGCAGTAGCACACAAGCATCCAAACTATGGTTTGACTTCGTAAATCACCCCAGTTCGGGAAATGCTTGACATTCCCATGTCTTTCTTTGTAAATTTGTGTCATGCAAAAGTCTAAGTAATAAAGAATAGGAAACCAAATGAGGTAACTATCATCCTAGATGATGATAGTTACATAATGTAAAGAGACTCTCTTATCCTATAAAAGAGAGCTCCCAATTAGATAGAGGGATTTTTGCAGATTGTACATATTGATGATACTCTATCTCTCTATGAATAATAAGCAGAAGGAATATGGGATCATAATTGTTTCAAATGTATTAAAGATTTTTCTTCTGATATGTTTGTTATAGGTCATTCTAGATTATTTTCATATGAATTATTTATATGTGTTGTGTTTAGGATTACTCATACATGTTACGATTCCTGAATGAAAGTAGTGTTGATGTTATAGGTTTTGTCTGCAATTAATTGTGATTAAATTTGTGATTTCATTGCATTAATGTGTTATTGATTAGTATGAATTATTTCATCTTTTAGTAACATTATTTTTGGTTGTATTCATTTTTATTAGTCTTTCTCATGATCGGGATAGGTTAAAGTAGAGTAGATATAGATTAGAAGTTATAATTTCATTTATTCTCTAGATAAATTAGATTAGGATTTAGATTAAGTTGGTGAGAAGTAATTCAATTGTCTTCTCCACCTCAAACAACCCACTTGAAACTAGGCCCACATACTGGTAAGAAGTGCTACTCCAAACGATAGAAAGCCTAATTGGGGCTTGTCATTGGGCACTCTCTCTTACCCTCTTGAAAGGCCAATTCGACACATCAACATGAATGAAAACTTTATTTATGAAAAAGAAGATTCCATCATCTTCTAGTTTGTAATCTTTATATTTTTGTTGCACATTATTCTGTTGTAAGATTCCTTTAACTTTCACATAATGTTGGTCTATTTTTACATCCTCTAAAATTTTGTCTTTAAAATCTGGCATGCACATACTAATTGGTGTAGCATGCATTTCATGCACCCTTCTATTGAGTGAATCGACCACTTTAATATTCTATTTCCCCTTTATGTTCTTGATGTCGAAGTCGTGTTCACTAAGAAATTATATCCATCTATTTTGTCTAACATTTAGTGTTGGTTGTTCAAACAAGTATTCCATACCACTATGATCTGTCTTCAATTCAAATTTCTTCCTATGAGATAATTTCTCCACATTTTAAAGGTATGTACTATGGTTGCCAACTCTAAGTCATGTGTAGCATAATTTATTTCATGTTCCTTCAATTTTTTTGACTCATAACAAATTACATTCCCATTTTGGGTAAGGAATCCATCAATCCCTTCCTTGCATGCATTTGTGTACACAACAAAATCTTCATCCAGATCTACAACCTTTAAAATAGGTGCACTAGTTAATAAATCCTTATAGTGATGGAAATTTTCTTCACACTTGGTATTCCATTCAAAGTTTACTCCTTTCTTTGGCATGGATGTTATTGGGTGTGCAACCTTGGAGAATCCTACAACGAATCTCATGTAGTAACCAACTAAAACCATAAATGATATAACCTCTAAAATATTTGTTGAAACTGGCCAACTCTTGATTGATTCAATCTTTTCTGGATCCATTGCTATGTCATCCTCCGAGACTATGTGGCCCAAATAATGGATTTGATTTTGACAAAAAGTGCACTTGTTCAAATTGGCATACAATTGGTGCTCTCTCAACACAGGAAGAACCATTCTCAAATGTTTTTCATGTTCCTATTCTATATTTAAATAGACAAGAATATTATCCAAGAAGATAATAACAAATGGGTCTAGGTAATCTCTAAACACTCCATTCATCAGACACATAAATGTGGTGTGTTCATTTTTCAATCCAAAGGGAACCACCACAAATTCATAGTAACCATGCATTGTCTTAAAGGTTGTCTTGATAGTATCTTCTTCTCTAATACTTACTTAATGACAACTTGATCTCAAGTCAATATTAGAAAACATTGTTGCTCCTTTCAGTTCATAAAAAAGGTCATCAATCATCGGCAAAGGATACTTGTTCTTGACTATAACCTTGTTCAACTACCTAAATTCAGTACACAACCTCAAAGTTACATATTTTTTCTTTACAAAAAGGACTGAGGCACCACAAGGAGAAACACTTGGGCATATATACCACTTCTTCAACAACTCTTCTAACTACATTTGCAATTCTTTCATTTATGGTGTGATCATTCTGTAGGGAGTTTTGGACACTAGGGCGACTCCAGGAATTAATTCAATAGAGAAATCAATGTCCCTCTTTGGTGGAAATTCTATAAATTCCCCAAACACATCTTCATATTCCTTAAAGAATAGATAATCTTCAATACTTGGCTCCTTATCCTTCGTTGGCTCTTCCATATGGGTTGCATAAATTTGGCACCCTTTTCTAAAACTTATTTTTATATATAACGTTGAAATATCTCTAATAGATACAAGCCTTGGAATACCTTGAACTATCCTTGAATTTACTTCTTCATCAAGACATGCAAAAATCTTTTTGCTACAATCTAAGACAACACAATGTTTTTCTAGCCAATCCATACCAATCA
This sequence comes from Picea glauca, assembly GCA_000966675.3. NCBI lineage: Eukaryota > Viridiplantae > Streptophyta > Pinopsida > Pinales > Pinaceae > Picea > Picea glauca. The sequence goes on along the minus strand of JZKD02S0816600.1, from coordinate 588,816 downwards.
ACCAGTCATAGGACCTGTAACACACCCAACCCCTAAGTGTCCTTTTAATGGATGGGGTATTAGAATTTTTTATTTTCTCAACTATCTCAATCCTCTCTTCCATAGTTCCATCGTCTTCTGCTCATCGAGAGATTTCCAATGAAGGAAATTTCTCTCAAACTAAGCTCTAGAACGAAAATTATGACCTTCTGAAGTTCTTGGGTTTTTGACCTCTATACCACAGACACATGGAATCCACGTGACATCTCATCACACTTTCCATCTAACATGGTGAGAATGTAGCACCGATGTGGCACCTGTCTAACCTACCAAGGGGAAATTTTGATCCATGCAGGCATGTCATCATTATCACTTATACTTTATTTTGGTATGCTCATCACTTACCTTCGACATATATGGTATCAAAGAATATTCCCTTTCGATACCATTCGTTCGGAGTTAGAAAGTCTTGAGAATTTTCACTGCTCCAAAATCAAGGAATTGAGGAATATTCCACTCTCCTCGATGGATGGTGTAGACGCACGTCATAGTCTCCCGACCAACTATTGAGATCTATTCAGTGTTTAAGGTTCTCTGACCTTATTCGACCATGCTCAACTCATCAATTGACAGATGACTGTCACTTGTCACCCTAAAATCACTATGTCTTCCTCACTGACGTGCCACGTCATTCATGACATTAATACTATGCTTCTTGACTTAGGTGGGACTCATAGTTGATCGATGTCTATTGTGTCATTTCTCTATTCACTAACCTATGGTCAAAATCTTCCCCCTATAGAACTCGTGCTTCCAAGCCATCAAAGGAGTACTTTGAATCCTTCAAAGTCATACTCCAGAAAATAGACAACTCTGAGTTGGATAGACTTGCATTCGACCCAGTCAACTAATCAACTTCCAACATACTTTTTCACCATGATGCTCCTAGTCAATGCTCACTCTCCCTTCCTCTCATCTTACTAAGTGGGACCCACTATGATCAACGACTGAGAGTTTATCTCACCTACTTCCCAATCAACGACCCACGTTGGCTTGACTTTGGAGTCTCTCCTTCAGGGTTGTTCTCACGACACATGATATTTCCTTCCAAAAAACTCCACTCTGAATGGTTCGTTTCAGAGTCTCTTGTTCAAAATATTTCCCACCGCGTTGGGGGAATCTCTTTGATGCCTTAACTCCAAACAACCCATCGATCAATGGTCATGATCTGTTTAGATCAGCAGTTGTTGTTCTCCACTGACTAACACGGAGATTGAAGGATTCATAACTATATTTTCTAAGGACATAGCCATTTTTTTGAGTTTTACAAGACTTCGATTATGAATTTCAAAAACTCGAAATGATTCCACAAACATCATAAATATCAAAAGTAAGGTTAAAACCTCACATGATTTATAGGCTCTCCACACAAGGAAATATAGAGTATTTGAATAGATAATAGTTCACCCTTAGTCGTTTTCATGATTTAACATGGTAATAATAAACATCATAATATATCTCATTTTACAATATTCAAAATCATAAGTTAAGTACACATATTTTTTCTTAGATTCAAACATTCATACAAGTTATCATACAATTGTTCCATCCATGAGCATTCATATAACTTCATTCAAAGTTATTTTCAGTACAGATGAACACTTATATGATAAAGGAATAATCTAATACAACCGACTAAGAGAGGATGTCTTTCCTCCCAACCTTAGGCCTTGTTGTAGAGTCACTTCCTAAAACATGCCAACCACCGTGCCAAGCCATGATACCACCAAGGAAATTGACTCAATAGGGTTATGAATCTGCGATAATCCAGGAAGGTTACTCTCCTTCCTCCTCTGATACAACAGAAGTTTCCACCTCCCACTGAGCTGTGGATATCTATAGGTTTATCATGTGGTTTCTCAACTGGATTTCCTCTGCACAAGGGATTCCCTTCTCTTCTCAACAGTCCCTCCGCAACCTCCCCTTACCAGTGTCGGTTTCTATCCAATAAGCACCAAGTTCCAACCCACCATTGCTCCAGTTCGAGAATCTGGGTCTTCTCTGTTTAGGGTGATCATCAACAACTCATAAAAGCTTCCTATTTTCTTCTAGAAAGTTATTCTTTTCTTTCTCAATAAACACATCCATACCTCTACGCTTTGTTGCTCGTCTCTGAACCTTTTTTTGTTGTTGTATTATTTTGTCTCTTGATGAAATATTTGTTACTAGGTCTCGTTTCCTATCTGATTAACCTATCAATGTGTCTTTGATTACCACCTTCTACCATCCTGTGCACGTTGCGTTTTTCCTTCCCCGATCTTCTTTTCAATACCCTCGGGATATCTACAGTGTCCTGAAAATGTAAACTGCAGTCTTCCCTTTGTAATCTAAAGGGGCGGTTTCATGGTACATTCCTCGTCAATTATTCAATTGGCCATTCTCTCTCTGCATGGGCCAACTGTCGCAGTCATTACTACTCAACCACCTCCATGGCCTTCTCTTAATGGTCGCGTGGTCTCCTTCATCAATATAGTGTGTTGGTAGGTGAAGTCATTATTTTTGGAATCATAGATTAGCTTGTTTTTCAACCTTCCTATTTTCTTCATCGATGCATCTCAGCTCCACTTCACTCAACCATTCCATCAGTTCCTCTACCTCATCAATTTCCTCTAGTGTATCATGGCCAATGCTTATCAAGGTTGTTCCCTCTCAATTAGCAGTTTAGTGTTTATATTAAATCAAAACACAATTACGTGCCTCATAATGTTAACATATGAAGTTTGTGCATAATTACAATCTTGGGAGAAAAGAGGGTGTTACAAGACCCAAGTAGTATGATGTTCAAATATGCCTTAGTTTTGACTCCATTCATGTTTACTAGGAAACCTTTAATAACATAATTGATTCTTCTCTCAATTCTAGTAGCTAGCTGAAATAATCAAGAATTTTCTTCAATTTAATTATTTCAACTAGACTTGGATCTATATATCTATGACTAGCTCCAGAATCAATCAAAATAGCTACAGGTTGATTATTAATCTTACCTTCTACCTCAATCATGTGGGACTGATAGTCTACTTGTCTATTGTCCAAGGATGCATAAATTCTTGGCATGTTCCTTCCCACGTCCTCCATCGTATCCTTCTTCTTTATGTTATGCATAGTTATCATATTATATCCCTAGTGAGGACAATATTTATACATGTGATCTCCTTCACATCCCCAACACTTTATGGGATGTTGTCTTGGCCTTTTCCCCAAGGAATATATCATTTTTTTCACCTTGTGTCGATTTCCCTTTCTGATATACTTGAGATATATTCCTAATGAAAGGAGGCTTGAATCCAAGGTAAGTTGCCCCATCTTAAGCTCATAGAATTCTGTTACTTTGTCATCATAATAATTTTCAGATAGGTAAGATTTGCAAAAGTATCTCTAAAATTGCTTCTAGGTTAATTTTCTCTCCTTTATCCTTTTGATTTCCTTGAGGTCTTCCCACCAAATGGAAGGCCCTCCATTCAGGTTAAACACTGCAATCCTTGCCTTGGTATTGTATGAATAATTATGTACTTGGAAGTACTTTTTCAAGTTAAATAGCCATGCTTTGGTTTCCTCTTCTTTCTTTGTTTCACCATCAAAGGTAGGTGGCTTAGCTTTCTTGAATTCTTCAGTCAGAAAACTCTGAGATTTCTTCCTCTTTCTCTTTTTAGAAATACTAGATTGTGTGCCACTATTGGACTATCCTACTGAATTAGTCTTTCGAATAGAGGACTTCGTGGAGATACCTCCACTCGATTCACCTCTCTTAGTACCTTGATTCTTTATTTTGGAGGAACTCTTTCCCGCATCGTTGTGATCCAGTCCATGATTTTGGGCATCCGAAGGGGTTTTCAACCTCTCTGACTGTTGTAATTCTGCATTTCTAGGGCCTTGTTGCAGATGTTTTTGAAATTCAAACATACTTTGCGGTAGGATTTCATTTAGCTCTTCCTGTTCGGCATGGGATCTCATAAGCCTCTCATTATCCTCCTTCAAACTTCTCACAATAGCCATCAAATCTGGAGGGGTTTCCCTATCCCTTCGATCATTAGACTCTTCATCTCTGAGGTGTGAGATGTCGTCCATGTTGCGCTACAACATTCACTTTTGTGAAATTTTCAACTCATCCTATGTGTTGAAGGAACAATTACTATTATCATTTCAAGTCAATATTTTGAATCATGCATTCCAGACAACATAAAATCCCTCTTAAACAATCTTAAGTGGTCTCGGTGACCCATCCAAGCCTATAATTTGAACTTTTCTCTGATACCACACTATAACACACCCAACCCCTAAGTGTCCTTCTAAGGGATGGGGTATTATAATTTCAACATTTATCAACTATCTCAATCCTCTCTTCCACAACTCCATCGTCTTCTACTCATCGAGAGAATTCCAACAAAGGAAATTTTGCTCAAAACTGAGCTCTAGAACGAAAGTAAAGACCTTCTGAAGTTCTTGGGTTTTCGATCTCTATAACACAAACATGTGGTGTCCATGTGACACCTCATCACACTTTCCATCTGACATGGTGACGACATAACACCAATGTGGTGCCTTTCTAACCTGCCACCAAGAAATTTTGATCCACACAAGCATGTCATCATTGCCGCTCAGACTTTCTTCTGGTATGCTCATCACTTACCTCCGACGGATATGGTATCGAGGAATATTCCCTTTCGATACCATTCGTTCAGAGTTAGAAAGGCTTGAGCAGTTTCACTACTCTGAAATCAAGGTATCGAGGAATATTCCCCTTTGCTCGATGGACGACGTAGACACACATCACTGTCTCCCAACCGATGGTTGATATCTATTCTGGGTATAAGGTTATTTGGCCTTGTTCGACCTTGATGAACTCATCAACTGATGGATGACTAACACATGTCGCCCTAAAATCACTCTAGTTTCCCCATTGGTGTGCCACGTTAGTCATGACGTTAATATTGTGATTCTTGACTTAGGCGGGACTCACAGCTAATTGATGGCTATTGTTCCATCTCTCCATTCACACACCTACAATCAAGAGCTTCCCCCTATTGAACTCTCACTTCCAATCCATTGAAGGATTAATATGAATCCTTTGAAGTCATACTCCAAAAAATAGTCAGCCCTGAGCTAGCTAGACTTGCATTTGACCCAATCAACTATCGATTGTTGACACACGTCTTCACCCTGACCCTCCCAGTCAATGATCACTCTCCATTCCTCTCATATTACTAAGTGGGACCCACTATGATCAACGAATGAGAGTTTATCTCACTTGCTTCCTGATCAACAACCCATGTTGGCTTGACTTTGGAGTCTCTCCTTCGGGGTTATTCTCACGGCACATGAGATTTCCTTCTGAAAACTCCACTATGAATGGCTCATTTTAGAGTCTCTCGTTCAGAATATTTCCCACCACATTCATGGAATCTCTCTGACACCTTAACTTTGAACAACCCACCGATCTATGGTCATGATCTCTTCATATCAATTGTTGTTTTTCTCCACTGACTAACATAGGGATTGAAGGAATCATAACTGTTCGTTCTAAGGACTTAGCCATTTTTTTACTTCTACAAGACTTTGATTCTGACTTTCAAAAGCTTGAAATGATTCTACGACCATTATAACTATCAAAATTAAGGTTAAAACCTCACATTATTTACAAGCTCTCCACACAGAGAAATACAGAGTATTAGAATAGGTAATAGTTCACCCTTAGTCATTTTCATGATTTAACAGGGTAATAATAAACATCATAACATAGCTCATCTTAGAGTATTCAAAATCATAATTTAAGTACATATACTTTTTCTTATATTCAAACATTCATACAATTTATTATACAATTTTTCCATGCATGAGCATTCATATAACTTCATTCATGGTTAGTTTTAGTATAGATGAACACTTATTTGATAAAGGAATAATCCAATCTAACTAACTGAGAGGGGATGTCTTTCCTCCCAACCGTAGGCCTTGTTATAGAGTTAGTTCCTACAACATGCCACCCTCATGCCAAGCCATGATCCCACCAAGGAAATTGACTCAGCAAGGTTCCAAGTCTGCGATGATCTAGGAAGGTTACTCTCCTTCCTCCTCTGATCCAACAAAAATTTCCACCTCCCACTGAGCTTCGAGTCTCTACAGGTTTATTAGGTGGTTTCTCAACCATATTTCCTTTACACAAGGGAGTCCCTTCTCTGCTCAATAGTCCCTTAGTGACCTCCCCTTACCAGTGTCGGTTTCTATCCAGTAAGCACCAAGATGTAGCCCACTATTGTTTCATTTTGGGAATCTGGGTCTTCTCTGTTTAGGGTGATCATCATCAACTCAGACAAGATTCCTATTTTCTTCCCAAAACCTATTATTTTCTTTCTCAATCAACACATACATGCCTCTGCGCTCTGTTGCTCGTCTCTAAGCCTTTTTCCATTGTTGTATTCTTTTGTCTCTAGGTGAAATACCTATTATGGGGTCTCTCTTCCTATCTGAATACCCTATCTGTGTGTCTGTGATTACCACCTTCTACCATCCTACGCACGATGTGTTTTTCCATCCCCAATCTTATTTTCCATGCCCTCAGGATCTCTACAACATCCTACAAATGTAACCTGCAGTCTTCCCTTCATAATCTGAAGGGGCGGTTTCATGGTACATTCCTCATCAGTTATTTATTTTTCCATTCTCTCTCTACATGGAACAATTTTCATAGTCATTACTACTCAACCACCTCTATGACCTTCTCTTAATGGTCACATGGTCTCCTTCATCAATCTGGTATGCTAGTAGGTGAAGTCATTATTCTTGCAAGCATAGATTAGCTTGTTGTGCAAGATTCCTATTTTCTTCATCGATGCATCTCAACTCCACTTCACTCAACCATTCTATCAGTCCCTCTACCTCATCAATTTCATCTAGTGTATCATGTCCAATACTTATCAAGGTTGTTCCCTCTCAG
>JZKD02S0816600.1:548377-571563 GCA_000966675.3 Picea glauca | reverse complement strand
ATTTAAATGTGTGAAAAAACAATTAAATGCATACAACAACATTCAATCACATAAAAACATAGATTCAAATGCATCATTTTACCCATTGCAGATAGTAATAAATAAGATAAACTTCAAAGTGAAATGCACAACAATTAACTCAACATTCAACATAATTAAACACAATGAAGATGAACAGTTATCTTGGTAAATACATAAGTTGTTTCAAAGGACAAACATTCCTCCCAACCATAGAATTGTTGTTATAATTCTCAATAGAAAGTAACCCTTGAGTTGGGCCTATGAATCCACAGGAGACGGTGGTCTCTAAGGATGGCTATTTCCCCCTCTCAACAACTAAATTCCTTCAAACATTCCAATCTGCCAGCTCTCTTTCCCCTCAACCCACACAACCCAATGAATGGGATCCCCTTTTCTGCCACTCAATCCCTTAGGCTATCCCACTTACCTCCGAGGATCCAACATAGGGTGAAAAAGAAATCTCATTGTTGGGGACTCCAGGAATCTACAATTGCACGAGAATTCTCACAACAAAAACTTACTTTCTCACTTTTACACTTTCTTTCTCATAATATTACTTAGGCCTACAACCTATTTCCCCATGAATTTACATCTCCAACCAATTGTTACATATGCCCACTATGGATTCCTTCAAGCTTCAACACTCAGAAATCTCTTGTTGTCCAAAATTCTGCACACAAAAATTGCTCTCTTTTTCCATATGAATTCCCTTCTCTTCTTATGCTTGCTTGACTCTCACTCTTCCCCAAAAGGATTTACTTAACTCTCACACTTCCCTCATGCTTGCTTATACTCAACACATGTTCTCAATAACTATGTGAGGTGAATTCACACACTAACCCTCTTACATGTATTCAATGATTGAGACTTGGAAACACTCGAAAGGAAATAAAATGTTCATAGAAAAGATCATTTGGAAATATGGTTTAGGTTTAATAGACATGGGTATTTCCCCCTTGGACTGTTCTTGGATCCCATCCTTGAACCCCCTCTCTTGTGGAAACTTATCCCCCATGTCTTTGTTCATGTATGTCTACAGTCGGTGATACATTTTATTTATGATATACAAAGTTTACATATTACATCGCTTGGTCTGCGGCCATACATCATATTTACATTATACATCGCTAAACAAGGCATTAAAAATGGGGATGATACAGAATCCTATCCCTTCACTAGCCCCTACACAAAACCCTCATCCTCCATACACTTTTCTTACATTGCCTTTTGCACCAACCCCTTAGAACATTTCCACTTCCGGGCCATATCCTCCCTCTTTGGGAAACTCGTCTCCAAGTGCCCATGGCTAACAATGAAACATCGGAATGGAAGGATTTTATAATCAAGAATTTCATGTCACTCATTGCCTCCTTTCTCCAAAATTATTTCTTTAAGAAAAACTTCATTAATGGACATTCTCACTAGGATTCTTGGCACCCCTTCCCAAATTAGGGTTTTTGATGCTAGGTATTAATATATTCCCAACTTATTTCCAATAACACATAGAACCCTCTTAGAGAAGTAATGAAGTGGCAAGCCTGCCAACCTAGCCCATATATATATCTCATATTGCAAGGAAAAACCTTAGTTGAATCCATTATAGCATTGCTTCAACACCAACCATAATTAATGGAAAAACAAGGGGTTGTCATTCAAAACAATAACTTTATCAGCAACATTCTCAAAGAGAAAGGTGTAAAATCCTCATTGTAATGGTGAGATCCTTACCTTTCCTTTCACAACTACACTCCATGCAATCTGAACCATGGAGCCAGCTTAGAGATATGGATTTTTACTCACTAAAGTACCCAATCAATGTCCTTTGAGCTAATTCCTTAGCTCTATCGATAAGTCATTCAACTAACAAATAAAGATTGAGAGATCTGAACAAATAGAAGCGTTGATTCCTTCTAGAATCTTGCTTCCTTGTAAACATTAAATCCTCCTCACTCTTTTTTTCCTCTTGTTCCATCTCCCTCTCGATTCCTCAATTTGTACAAATTTATTGTTGGTACAAGGAGAAGTATCATAATGTTTTATTATTTGTATTAAGTTCTTTGCAATTAAATTTCTAGTAACTATTTCCCTAAAAAATAATTACCTTTCTTCTCTCACTAGCGTAGTATATCCTCGAAGTTCAATGATAGTCACAAGTTTTAGGGAGAAATTTGGAGGTTATGCACTTTCTTCCATCTTGTCAGAGCACCATTTATCATCCAAGGTGTGTAGGAATATGCTTGGTTGTTGGAGGATGTTCCAAAAGCACATATTACCAAGAGATTCCAGTTGGGCTCACTTGGCACATTTGAGGCATGGTTACATGGATTGCATTATCTTTTTGTTGTTGCATTATTTGATGGACAACCTTATCCCTAGGGTGAATCCAGGGCATGAGATAATGTGGATGGATAATATGAGCAAGACAAGAGTCCTAAAAATCAACACACTACCATATCAGAGGTCTAGAGCATGATCTATGGTGAAGAAGGGGTCAAACAAATCCCTAGAAGATGAATTCCCTATCTCAAAAGATGTCCTAGGATTGAAAATTGGTAGGCTAAGGGGTTAAACACAACATAAAGGAGAAACTCCCCCATCAAGGAGATGGCAAGGGCACGTGGAAGACATAAAGGGGTGATAAATAACCCTAATGGAGGAGTTTCCACACATTTGGAGGTATATTTCTTTCTTTTTTCTTTTTTTAAAGATCCAAGGGAATCAATAACTCATCGAGATTATTCAAATCCAGTTGGTTTCCACTCTCTAAGCTAGTGCCAACAGCTCACAAGCCAACGCTTCGTAGGAAACTTATGACTTAGCAAGGACCGAGACATCCGAAGAAACGTCCATGCAGGGGTCCTTCTCAAGGGGGGTGCCTATCCTGTCACCCTTATCATAATGGGCCAACATGTCACTTAGGGAAATTGAACCCGAGTGAGGAGGTGAACAAATAGTCTTCCCAACCACTCGAGCTATGAACCCTAGACCATTTGGAGGTATATTTCACCTCTTTGAGGTATTTGGGGAAAGAACACATTGTTCAAGGCATTTTCGACATATTTGGAGGCAAACTCTTTGCATGAGGAGATGCAATGTGGCATTGATGATATGATTACAACCTCAAAAGGAAGTGTATTTTGCTAATAAAGGTGACAAGTGGAATTATGGACCAATTCCATTAATTCAAAGGCAAATGGATCAAAATATCCCACATTGGAGGAGACTTGAAGCATGACTTGTGTCAATAAAAAGACCAAAGAAAGAACACCCTAGCTTAGAATGATGACATGTGGTTGTGGAAGTGTTTATATGATCAAAAGGAATCCCTTCGCAATATCTATTGAAGAACAATCCCCTTCAATATCTTGTTGTTCCATGAAAAACAAATATATCACTTAAAAAATCAAACCTTAATAAAAGTAATAACATCTCACTTTCACCAACCCAATAAATACTCTTTAACCAAATATTAATCATTAAAAATAAATAATTAATAATCTTTCAAATATAATAAAATTTCTTAACTAATAAAATTTCTATAAAATCTTAAGTAATTATTAAATACACATATAAAAAAAAGTTAAAACACAGATATATTTAATACTAATCAAAATTTTAATTTCCTAAAAACATATTTTATCATAAATTATCTACCCATACAAATTAATGGTTTCGTATGATTGAAGCTACGTGTAAGCCCCTAACTAAAACTAAATTATGCCTCCCAAATAAAGTGGAAAATATTCCAATTTGTATCATATATAATAAATATTTTCCCTTAGTTGGCGCAGCACCACGTATTACACTTTATTCTCCATAGTGCCCAGTGCCCACTGCCGCTCTCTACTGCTTTATCAAAAGGCTTGTCGGTTTGCTCAATTGCTAAGATTTAACTTTTTAAATTTAGAATCTTCGAAGCAACACGTAACTAAAATAATAATAAAATAAAACTATAAAATAATAATAAAACTGAAGAGTTTGCAAAATTCCATATATATATATATATATATATAACACAATTTTATAACATGTTTAGGTGGACCTCTCTTGGAAATTGGTATCTTTCTTGTAAAACCTCTGCGAAATGTTCCTTAAACTTTTGCTTTTTCATCGGGATGGAGCGTATCGTATTCTCATTCTCGAATCTCAACTTTGTCTGTACACCAGATTTAAGAAGAACAAATATTCTTCAACTTTTTAAAATCTTGTTTGCTTTATCAAAAAAATTATAAAAAAATATTTAAGTAATGTTTATATATATTGTAAATGTTATCTCATTAAAGAAGTTGTTATAAATCAGTATATCTTGTTTAAAAAATTTAAAATAAATATTTAATAATAAAATATAAATGTGTGAATGTAGGTTAATTTATCATAGTCATTTAAGGAAAATTATATCATTTGAAATAATTTATTGGTGGTTTATAAGGAGATAGACTTTCAATCCTATAAAATGATGTGAAATGCTTTTGTTAACCTATTTCCTTACCTTATAGAAAGAGGGGCTCTTAGCCAATCATAAATAGTTTTAGGTTTTGATGATGATGATTAACGTCCACTTAGACCACAATTAGTACCTTAAGAAAGGTAAGAGATTGCTTAGATACCTTAAGAAAGGTAAGAGAATAAGTAGTAAAAAACAATTGGCACCTTAAGAAAGGTAAGAGATTACTTAGATACCTTACTAAAGGTAAGAGATTACTGCTCAAAAAACATTGACATAAGTATTCCAAGATCACCTTAGTTTTGATGTGACATATATTTTGAAATTGTGATCTAATTTGGGTATACCCAAGACACTCTAGGAGAAAGTGTTTTTCATCTTAAACCCTCTCATAGTCACAAATATGATAGATTCTTGTGTCCCACAATGTTTTTGGGATTTGTCCAATGTCCAGTTTCGCTATGTAACTCATGGGAGTTGGTTCGTATATTAGCAATGTTGATTTTCTTCTTTGTGCTAGTAAGAACCAAGAGATACTTTTGATCTTCTAGATTAGGGGTGACCACCTCCTTGTAGTATCTTAGCTTCTTTTTATCTTCTAATTCTTTATGGTGCCATAGATTCTCTTTAAATTTCGATGTAATAAAACTTTTAATATTATGCGGAATGACATCTTCCTGTATTCCCGAATGATTTAGCCAAGACTTGGCATCTTGACACCATCTCCACTTAAGTGGTTTTTACTGAAGTTTGAAGCAATTTTGTGGAGCCTATTGTCATCCATGTTATTTATATTGTTCTTATACACAGAGTACTTACTCCAAGACCAACAAACAACTTCAACCTAAATAACATCCAAAACAAAACCAATATCCCCTCTAATCATTACTAAAGCTATCTCTAGTAAAATTATATTATTTTTATTAACATCTAACCTTAATAGCATATTTTAAACTAAATATTACATCCATTTATAATTAAAATAACTACTTATATACTATATAAATAACTTTTATTCTAAAATTTATTATTTTAATAACATATATTTTATTTTTCTTTTATTGGATTCCTTCATCAACATTATCTTTCAAATATTTACTTTAAACAACTGTATCTTAATATTTTAATAATTTGTTTTTTCTTTTTCTTTTTAAATCCATGCTCTTAATAATTTTAATTAAAAAACATTAATAAATATATTAAAAATTATTAAAAACAGAAAGTCAATAAATACATCAATATATAAATACCAACCATATCAATATCATTGACAATCCTTAGAATGAAATGGACCACTTGTTTTGATTAAGTTCATCTTCATTTTACTAACATTATCTTTGGAGTATTTGGTTTATATTTGATTCTAAATAACCTTACCGTGAAATCTAAGATACTGAAATTTAATATCTTAAATACATATTTTTCCTATCTTCTTTTTTAAGTTGTACTCTCAACGTAAAGAGTTGTGAAACATTGTCTTGTTATGTGGATATGTTAAGCCTAGTAGATTAACTAAGTTATTAATTTTTAAAATTTAATCGTAAATATATTTTTAATTTTGTTTTATAAAAAATAATTTAAATTTTATGTTTTTTTTTATTGGGTTGTAGTTTAATGTTTAGGATGAAGTATATTTTGTAAATTATTATTTTGTTTTATAAAAAATAATGTAAATTTTATGTTTTTTTTTATTAGATTATGATTTAATGTTTAGGATAAAGTATATTTTGTAAATAATTTATATTCAAATCTTATCAAGTGAAAAGTATTTATGTTTGTGAAAGGAAAATATTTAATTTTTTAAAGTTAGTTTCCTTTGTCATTAAAAATGAACTTAACACATATTTAATTTTTCAAGTGATCAAATTGATGTAAGTGGATGTTAAAGTTGAAATTTTGTGGGAAAATGATAACATCTGTAAATAATGTAAGGATTTATCACTCACTCATATAAATGTTATGGAAATCCATTCTTTATCACTCACTCATATCAATGAGATGGAAACCATTCTTTCTCATTTAAAAGAGTGTCCTGTAAAAACAAATGTACACATCCCATATTTAAAGTCATCAACTCATTAAAAACAAATATGTGAGGAAGTGGAATTTAAATACTAGCTTAGATCCATCTTAAACTAGGATTTATCAAGTACCTAAAAAAATCAAATTAATTAAAGTGTATTTTTTTTTATCATTTCATTTCATTTTTTTTATATATATTGTCATATACATATGTACATAAGTATATTTGTATAATACGTAAAATGTTTATAATTATTTTTTTAAATGGACCAATTTTATTTTTATTATTATTATATTTATATTTTTAATTAAAATATCTTTAATTTTTCTTAATAAAATTATCTACTTTGAGTGATAACAACTCCTCCATACTAAAGTGTAAAACACCTAACTAATCTATATGCAATGAATAAAAAAATAACAATCTATCTTACATCCACTAACACTATACCCAATTACTTAATATATACCTAAAAACACCTCTGAAACACTACAAAATTCCTCCACGCTTCTTTAAATAAAAACTACACAGTTCTTCCACGCTTCTTTAAAAGAATCTACATATCAAATCCTTCAACAAAATTCTAATCTTACATTGGCCCTTGGCGTTATCGCCACCGCAGATTCGCACATTATCCACGTACGGACGTTTCTAATGCCCATAAATCCTACGAAGACGACAAAATATACAGTAAAACTACGCCCTAAATTCATGCGTACATACAAAACCCCGATCTCCGGGTCCCGTGAACCTATTTCTAACCTGCAAGTTCGGGACTCTGTATCAGATCCTGCGTTCAATATTTTATCGGCGTCTTTCTCTTTTTTCCGCCCCGAATTTCTTCTTGGACTGCGGAAGAAGGGGATAATTGTTGCGAAGAAAAAATCTCGGAAAATGGAGCAGAGCGACCTTAATATGAGGTCCTGCGTTTTGTTTTTCAAATCTCATTTATTTCTACAACTGGGTTTTGGGGTTTCATTAGCTCAGAGTTTTTAATTTGTATTGGAAGTACCTCGGATTCAAACCTTGGTTTTATTTGCATTATGAAATCCTGAAATAATCGTTACGAATGAACCCAAATTGAATGTTTTTGGGTTTGGTATAACAGTGTAATGTTTTGAGAAGGGTTTGGTATTTGATGGGTTTCTGCTACCACAGACTGATACAGAGTTGGCCTTAGCAGTTTTTTTCTGTTGTTGTTATTATTTCGAGTCCCAGAGCAGTTTGAATTACTTGTGGGTTTTGGATTGAAAACTCGTTATAAGGTTGTAATAAATTAGAGTGTATATTAGCAGTGGTTTTTGAAGATCTTTGCTGAGATTTTATGTATATTAGCAGGGATTTCTGAAGATCTTTGCTGAGATTGTATGTATATTAGCAGTGGTTTGTGAAGACCTTTGCAAAGGTTGTATGAATACCTGAATTGGGTTATTGGGGTTATGTCTACAACTTGTGCTATTGCTCCATGCATCAAGGATTTTAATGATTTGAAAGGAACGATTCGGGCACCAGTTGATTTGATTTGAACAACCCATTGAATAGTTGATAATTCAGGTTGAAAATTAGTCAAGCATTTTGCACAGATTAAATATGAATTAGAGGATTAGAGGAATCAGTGGGTAGCAGAGTTTGCATCAGGTGGTGAGATATATGTGGTCTTTTTGGTTTGAGAACATTTGTACATCAGTCATAAGCAGAGTTGATGCGTCAATATCGTGAATAGTTCGGGTAAGATTTTGTGAAGATTGTGCAGCTGCTAGGAAAGTTGCCTCAAGACAGACCAAGATCAACAATCCAATAGACAAATTATTTTGAAGAAGAGATGAATTTGTCAACGTAATAATTTCGCAAAGGTTGCATGGCAATTAGACGAGTCAAATCAAAGGGATCAGAGTTAATTTCCACTAGACGTTTGTTAAGAAATATAAAGAGACCAATCTTTCAGAGCTTCTGTAAGATGTTAAATTAATCATCAAACACCTTAAATGAAGAACAGTATCTGGTTCTAGTAGCGATTTAGTAAAATTCTTCTAAGGTCTGTGCATTACATACTAGTTTAGATTGTGCAAGAAGGAATAAGGTTCAGCTGATGGGGAAGAGATCAAAGAGCACGTCAAAATCAACGGCCCACCAGTTATTGAAGACTAAGGCCAAAAATAGGGTTGATGACTTGCAGGAAATGTTCACTGACTTGCAGCAGGCCAGGAAAGAGAGCAGAGTCAGCGATGCTGTAGTTTTGGAGGAGCAGGTTCATCAATTGTTGCGGGAATGGAAAGTCGAGCTACATGAGGCATCACCTGCTACATCTCTGCTGGTCACTTTTTAAACTCTTCTACAAATTCTGTTTATTCTTATTTGTTTTCATTCATTAAGAACAACAGAAGTGTCATTGTATTGTAGAATAATTCCTTGAATTATGTTGGTAAGCCTATTTAAGTAAAAGTTCTTAAGCTTCCCGGGTTCATGGATTTCAGATGAAGGCACCGTTGTGTGTTTTGCTTGTATTGTTTGTTTGTTCTGTTAACCTATTCAATCTCCATTAAACTTAAAAGATAAAGTCCAGTATTTGCAAGGAAGAACAGGATTTGACATGTAAGGATATCAATTGAATAAAGGATTTCAATTGAATAAGTTGTTTCAACTCTTGAGAAATCTAACTTTATAAGTTCTTTTGTATTCTTATGGTTTCATATTGATACAAAAAAGGGAACCTTGCAAATATTTCAATGTTCTTATTGTGAGTTTGTTATACAGGCAGCAAGCCTATGTTCATCAGGTTTGTCTTCTGATATGTGGCGTTTGTTGCAACTGCATGAAGAGGAAGATGATGCAACCAGTGTTCTTGCAGAACCATGTAGCCCTGAGCTTCATCTTAATAAAACTATCCCTGAAGATGCTAATCCTACTAGTTTTCATGAGGTATACTCCTACCAGTGAATTAAGAAAGGTGTTTACAAAGGATTCTTCAGAATCTTAATGTATGGTTGCTGGCAATAATTTGAGATCCTTATGGCTAGTTTTATATTTTGGTTGTCTTCAGGACTTCTTTGTGGATCACGTTAAAACACAAGCACAAACCATAGATGGGACTAGTAGGTCTGAAAATATTCATGCAGAATCATTCCTGCAAATTATTGACGAAGGCTTGGAAGCAGTTGCCCAGATGGATCGAGATTTTAATCATAACCTATGCCTCTCTTTTGACCCTGAGGTTGAGGAAGAAACAATACCTGAATTTCAAGGTCCATGCCCAGGAATTTGTCCTCCACCTGCGGCTTTCTTAGGCCCCAAATGTGCACTTTGGGATTGTCCCAGACCCGCTCAACGATCAGAATGGTGCCAAGAATATTGTAGCATTTTTCATGGAATTGCGGCGTTGAATGAAGGCACACCAGGGATGATACCTGTTTTACGACCTGGAGGAATTGACCTGAAGGATGCCCTTCTCTTTGCAGCCCTTGGTGCTAAAACTATGGGAAAAGCTGTTGGGATTCCTGAATGTGAAGGTGCTGCAACAGCGAAATCGCCTTGGAATGCACCTGGTATAGTATTCACATTTTGCAGTATGACGTGCTTATTGTATGTAGTTACATGTTTATGAAAAACTACAAAGAAAAGGACCATGTGTGTAATTTGGATAACGTGAGTTTTTATAGTTTCAGAGGAGGCATATGTTTTTAGAGATAAATTTGTTGATAAGGGCACTCTGATTAAATACATGTGGTCTTATAGTTTCTTTATTGACTGGTATTATTGTCTTATTTTTGCAGAGCTCTTTGACTTGTTTTTTCTTCAAGGTGAAGTTGTTAGAGAGTGGCTGTTTTTCGATAAGCCACGAAGGGCTTTTGAGAGTGGAAACAGAAAGCAACGATCATTGCCAGATTATAGTGGCCGTGGTTGGCATGAATCAAGAAAGCAAGTCATGAAGGATCTTGGTGGGGTTAAGAGGTCCTATTACATGGATCCTCAGCCATCAAGTCAGTTCGAATGGCATCTTTTTGAATATGAAATGAATAACTGCGATGCATGTGTATTGTATAGGTTGGAGTTGAAGCAGGTTGATTCCAAGAAGAACACTAAGGGACGCTGGGCCACAACCCTTGATCGGTAGGCTGGGATACAACCCTTGATCGGGAAGCTGCTAAAATTGTCAAATGTATCACTAGGCCCATGGGCTGCTGCCCAGTCCAAATAATTGACTGAATTTTCAATTCATCACACAATCATGAGGGCTACAAGTTATAATCCAGTCTACTACTTGGACTCCATCTATGTCTGGCTAAAATTAGGGTACAACCCATTCTTCAATCTGTATACATGCTACATGATTTTTCATAAATGCATAAAAAGTGTTGATATCAGCAAGAGACCTTTGGATTCCACGTGAGAGATATTTTTATTTATAAGCTCCTAACTAGACTTGGGGGAAAAATGAGAGTTGCTAGTCAATCCAAAAGAAAGGTTTACACAAGCAAGCAATATCCAAAAACATGGTTTTTCATATGTCAATTCCCTCACACCTCTTCCAAGTTCACAAAAGACCAACCCAAAATCTATAACATTTTTTTTTTGGACATACCCAGGTGGGGGATTTCATACTTGATAAATTTAATTGCTCTATATCTTTAGCGAGGCAAGTTGCATCTCTCAACCAAGTTAAAACTTTCATACAACCAAACCCAATAATAATCATTCACATGGGGTTTTTTATCAACAAAATAAAGAGGCAATTCATACTCGGGGTTTTTTATCAACAAAATAAAGAGGCAATTCATACTCGATAAATCTAGTTGTTCTACTTCACGAAGGCAAGATGCATCTTTCAACCAAGTAAAAGCTTTCATTTAACCACACCCAATAATAATCATTCCCATGGGGTTTCTTATTAAGACCATGAAGACAAATTCCCCCAAATAATACTATGAATGAGGAATGTTGTGGCATTTTCGAATAGTTTTGGTCTGCAGACCTTGTCTTGGGAGGTGCAATGTGAAAGTCACGTGTCTCTCCCTCATAATTTTTATATTCTTATCTCTTTCTATATTTTATTTTTATATTTTTTTCAATTTTCTTCTTTCGTTGTATATGACTTCTCTCATTATTTTGTATTATCCCATATGTTAATATTTCATTATCACATCCATAGAAACAAGGTGCACTAAAACCACCATAATAATAAAATAAACTAATCAAGGAAGGAGATCTGTAGAAACAATTGAATTGAGAGACATTCCCTTCAAATGAGATAAATGTGTAGAATTATATTTCCCAACATAGACACAAGGATTTAGGAAAGCCCGAGGCTCTACAGCATGTTGAGAAGAGATTGCGGATGAGGTCATATAAGTGTCTTGCAAGGGAGGACTATGGCATGCCCTGAGCAAATGTAAGTACTTGAATGGACTAGAGGTTTCGTGGGAATGCATTGAGTGCCCCCTACAAATGGTAAGACATTATTAGGAAGCAAGGTTGGGTCGATGGCATGGGAAGAAGGAACTCAACATGACAAGTAGTGGACATGTGTAGTGACGAACACCCTAGTACAAATTTGAATTTTTTCTTCAAGGAATAGAGTTTTCAAGATCCATTAATCAAGTTTTTTTTTTAACTTGTAGAAACATTGCTTACCAAATCACCTTCAAGGAGGCTTCTATGGCAAATGGAATACCAAGGAATAAAAACCCTTGTCGAGGGTGTAATTAATCCCATCCTTAGCCTAGCATTGAGTGAAGGACATCCTTTTAATTTTGTGAAGGACCTACTAAGAAGCCTCATAGAAAATTTGCATGCAATCCATGGTGTTATCTAGAGTCTATGTCTTTTCAAAGATAATTGGAAAAGAATAATTCACGAAGTGACCATTCACTACCTAATCATGATCCATACCCCAAAGAGGAATACCTTTGACAAGGCCTTGTGACATTCTACTATGAATGAGATAACCAAGGGCTTCGAAAGTCATTACTTAGAAGTTTTTCATTGGTGGGCAACTTTACTAGATTCATTGAAAGAACCCTATATCTTTAGACTTTGTATGATTGATAGGAAGACAAGTTGTGACCTCTGCAAATAGTTTTTCCACTTCCATTCCAATCTATTGTAGGATTTTAAAAAGTCTATCTTAAGGAATTGAGCCTCCAAGCCTTCACTTCTAGTCCATTCCATAATTTCGCAAACAACAATCACATTATCCAAAATGCATGCACCTTTGATAAACCTCATGTATTCTAATCTATGAACTTCAACAAGGCAAGTGCTTTGGCTAAAATTTTGTAAGATACATTCACTAAATTTATTGACAACCAACTTGTGATTAGTTCTGGATCTCTCAACTTAGAAATGAATTTAGTTGACTCCTTGTTGATGTGGTTGCCAAGTGTATACACTTGTAGTATATACAACCCCACACTTGTAGTAGATCCAAACCCACAAAATCCCATGGCTTTATAGAATTCACATTGATAGTCAACTTGATTGAGTGACTTATTGTCATCTATCTCTTTAAGGACCACTATCAATTCATCTAACATCAACCATTGCTCACACGATTGATGTCATTCTTGCGTCAATTTTTGAGGGACTACATCAATTTAGGTCTGCATGGTGACCTTTCTTTTCTCAGTCATACTTGAGATTGAAAAAACATGTTATAATGATTAACAAACACATTTCCTATATTTACTTTGGTAATTATTCTATGTTTTTTTGTTATAAGGGTCGTAGTGCATTCTGCTACTTCTTTGGAGGTGAGGGATTCAAGAATTCCTTGGTTAACCAATATTTGATTTTAAGCCAGTGTATTCAAGGGCTGATTTTGACTCCCCTTGCTTTGTATGTCCCTCTACCCTCAATGAGTACTTGAACTTAGTCACCCTAACCTAAAGCTCCTCACTAAATGGGCTATGGTGTAACATCCTTAGACACTTGTTCCATCTCATCTAACATTCCATTGTATTCAAGGGTTGATTTTGACTCCCCTTGCTTTGTATGTCTCGTCTACTTTCAATGAGTACGTTAACTTAGTCACCCTAGGCTAAAGCTTCTCACTAAATGGGCTAAGTTGTAAAATCCTTCGACGCCTGTTCCATATCATCTAACACTGCATTGTATTCTCTTCTAAATGTCACTAGTTCTCTACGATAACCCCTAAAATATATATACTTGACCCTTCTTTTGGCATCTTCCCACTAGAGAATCCATCATTTATCCCCTCGAGTACATGAGACCAAAATCCAAATTCTTTTGATAGCTTCAATACATGGCTTATGTTTTTTATGAGATGTGTTCAACATGAATCACAAGTCTTCATCATCGGCTTCTTGAGGCCCCAAAATATGAAAAAAAAGAATCAATTAATGATTAGATAGGGTGGCCCCCGGGGTGTAGAACAGACGGTGATGGAGTGTATTGTTAAGGCACTCTGTTACGTGAAGTCACCGATTTGAAACCCTCGACTAGCCTTGTGTGCCGCATGAGGGGCCACATTGTTATGCATGGGGTTCTAGTGGTAGCAATCGGATAACATGACCATGTGTCACGCGAGTACATGCCCGACTAGTTGTTGATTTCCCCAATAAAAAAAAATGATTAGATAGGGCGAATTCTCCAAACCCATAAATGGTCAGTCTACTCTCATGCTCAAAGAAAAAGGATCTTTGTTCAAATAACATAGCTCCGTTCAGTCTTTTTAGGAGCCACTAGTTTCCCCTCTAAAGCTTGACCATGTGAAGCATAGTTTAGGCAAGTCTTTTGTGGAAAAACTTGTTAGGGTTATAAAGGTTGCATTTGGTTTCAAGGTTGTTCTAGGTCATATATTCTTTGGAAGGCAAATGAGTACGCAAGGTCCTCATTTTCTTCTCGTGTCTCTATTGTTGAAGTCTTTGTAAAACAACCAAAAAGATTTTGCAAGCTCTTCAACCACCGAATTTGATAGGGACACCCTTTTTCTTATATCATTCCACACTTATATGTTGGTCAATCCCAACACATAGCCTTTGGAATCAAACACAACCCAAACAACATGGTTTGTCGAGTTCGACCTTTGTTGAATAGTAAGTTCTACCAACTTGGCAAGATTTGGATTGTGGCTCAGGCTTTGCTTTCATCATGGTTAGTGAAAAAAAATATCTAAACATATTACTCGAACGACCAATTTAAGAAAGAACCCAATAAATTTAACTTCTTGTTAACAACAAATATCAAGCTAAAAAACATCATTTCTTACTCCATGAACCATGGATCAACGAAAAGGGTTAGTGAACCCCTGTACGGTCCATGATATTATCTTAATTGTAATGCACCCAACACCAAGCTGGGTCATATTATTTTCTTCAGTGCAGTCCATTTATACATTAAAGCTTATACAATGGTCCATGCTAATTAAAAACGTAAATGAAAGTACTTAAATGTGTACAACAACAACTACACACATTCAACAACATAACTAGAGATTTGCATGCATCATTCTACTCACAACATGCTACAATAACCAAAATATCTCAGAGTAAAATGCACAACAACTATATCAACATTTAACATAAATAAGCACAACAAATAAGAATACCAGACATTCCCTTAAGATGTGGTAAATGTGTAGAACTTTATTTCCCAACATGGACACAAGGCTTTAGGAAAGCACGAAGCTCTACAACAAGTTGAGAAGAGATTGCATATGAGGTGATATGAGTGTCTTGCAAGGGAGGACTATGGAATTCCCTGAGCAAATATAAGTCCTTGAATGGACCAAAGGTGATGCCTATAATTGTGGGAATGCATTGAGTTCCCCCTACAAATGGTAAGACGTTATTAGGAAGCAAGGTTGGGTCGATGTCATGGGAAGAAGGAAATCAACATGAAAAGTAGTGGACATGTGTAGTGGCGAACACCCTAGTACAAACTTGGATTTTTTCTTTGAGTAATAGAGGTTTCAAGATCCATTAATCAAGTTTTTTTTTAACTTGTAGAAACATTTCTTCCCAAATCACCTTCACGGAGGCTTCTATGGAAAATGGAATACCAAGGAATATAAACCCTTGTCAAGGATGTAATTAATACCATCCTTGGCCTAGCATCGAGTGAAGGACATCCTTTTAATTTTGTCAATAACATTGCTTTTTGGCCATTTGTAGCTTTGACCTAATAAGAAGCCTCATAGAAAATTTGCATGCAATCCACGGTGTTGTCCAAAGTCTATGTCTTTTCAAAGATAATTGGAAAAGAATAATTCATGAAGTGACCATTCACTATCTAATCATGATCCATACCCCAAAGAGGAATACCTTTGACGAAGCCTTATGACATTCTACTATGAATGGGATAACCAAGGGCTTCGAAAGTCATTACTTAGAAGTTTGTCATTGGTGGACAACTTTAATAGATTCATTGAAACAACCCTATCTCTTTATACTTTGTATGATTCATAGGAAGACAAGTTACGACCTCTGCAAATAATTTTTCCACTTCCATTCAAATCCATTGTAGGCTTTTGAAAATTCTATCTTAAGGAATTGAGCCTCCAAGCCTTCACTTCTATCCCATTCCATAATTTTGCAGACAACAATCACATTATCCAAAATACATGCACCTCTGATAAAACTCAGGTATTCCAATCTATAATTTTCAACAAGGCAAGTGCTTTGGCCAAAATTTTGCAAGCAACAAATTTATTGACCACCAGCGTGTGATTAGTTCTAGGTCTCTCAACTTATAAATGAATTTAGTTGACTCCTTGTTGATGTGGTTGCCAAGTGTATACACTTGTAGTAGATACAACCCCACACTTGTAGTAGATCCAACCCCACAAAATCCCATGGATTTATAGAATTCACATTGATAGTCACCCTAATCGAGTGGCTTATTGTCATCTATCTCTTTAAGGACCACTATCAATTCATCTAACATCAACCCTTGCTCAGACGATTGATATCATTCTTGCGTCAATTTTTAAGGGACTACATAAATATAGATCCACATGGTGACCTTTCTTTTCTCCATCATACTTGAGATTGAAAAACCATTTTATCACGATTAACAAACTCATTTCCTCTATTTACTTTGTTAATTATTCTATGTTTTGTTGTTATAAGGGAAATAGTGCATTCCACTACTTCTTTAGAGGTGAGGGATTGAAGAACGCCTTGGTTAACCAATATTTGATTTTAAGTTGGTGTATTCAAGGGCTGATTTTGACTCCCCTTGCTTTGTATGTCTCCTCTACCTTTAATGATTACTTTAACTTAGTCACCCTAGCCTAAAGGTTCTCACTAAATGGGCTATGTTGTAACATCCTTAGACACTTGTTCCATCTCCTCTAACACTGCATTGTATTCAAGGGTTGATTTTGACTCCCCTTTCTTTGTATGTCTCCTCTACCTTCAATGAGTACTTTAACTTAGTCACCCTAGGCTAAAGCTTCTCACTAAATGGGCTAAGTTGTAACATCCTTAGACACTTAATCCATCTCATCTAACACTGCATTGTATTTTCTTCTAAATGTTACTAGTTCTCTTTGATAACCCCTAAAAAACATAGACTTGACCCTTCTTTTGGTATCCTCTCACTAGAGAATCCATCATTTATCTAATCATTTGGGTACATGAGATCAAATTCCAACTTCTTTTGATCGCTTCAATACATGGCTCATGTTTTTAGTGAGATGTGTTCAACATGAATCACAAGTCTTCGTCATTGGCTTGTTGTGGCCCCAAAATATGAAAAAAGAATCAATTAATGATTAGATAGGGTGAATTCTCCAAACCCTAAATGGCCCATCTACTCTCATGCTCAAAGAAAAAGAAGCTTTGTTCAAATAACATAGCTTTGTTTAGTCTTTTTAGGAGCCACTAGTTTCCCCTCTGAAACTTGACCATGTGAAGCATAGTCTAAGCAAGTCTTTTGTGGAAAAGCTTGTTAGGGTTATAAAGGTTGAATTTGGTTTCAAGGCTGTTCTAGGTCATATATTATTTAGAAGGAAAATAAGTACGGAAGGTCCTGATTTTCTTCTTATGTCTCTACATTATTGAAGTCTTTGTAAAATAACCAAAAAGATTTTGCAAGCTCTTCAACCACCGAATTTGATAGGTCCACCCTTTTGCCTACATCATTCCACACTTATATGTTGGTCAAGCCCAATACATAGCCTTTGGAATCAAACACAACCCAAACAACGTGGTTTGTCAAGTTCGACCTTTGTTGAATAATGGGTTCTATCCAAATTGGTGAGCATAGAATTGTGGCTCCGGCTTTGCTTTCACCATGGTTAGTGAAAAAAAATTATAACCATATTACTCGAAGGGACGATTTAAGAAAGAACCCAATAACTTTAACTTCTTGTAAGAAAAAAATGTCATTTCTTACTCTATGAACCATGGATTTGCGAGAAGGGTTAGTGAACCCCTGTATGTTCCATGATATTATCTTAATTGTAACGCATACAGCCCCAAGTTGGTTCACTCTATTGCTAAAACGACAAAAAAAAATACTGATACCAATTCTAAATGAAGAAATAAAACACACAACATGACATTCAAGCTTGTACAATGGTCCATGTTAATTAAAAACGTAAATGAAAGTACATAAACGTGCACACCAAAAACTAAACACATTCAACAACATAACTAGATATTTGCATGCATCAGTCTACTCACAACATGCATCAATAACCAAATTATCTCAAAGTAAAATGCACAACAACTATATCAACATTTAACATAAATAAGCACATCAAATAAGAACATGTATCTTATAAAATATGCAACCCATTGCAAAGGATGGACGTTCCTACCAACCATAGAATTGTTGTTCCAATTCTCAACAGCAAGTCACCCACGAGCCGGGGCTATGAATCCACAAGAGAGGGTGGTCCCTAAGAATGGCTAAAGTCCCCTTCTTAGCAATCAAATTACCACAACTAATTCTAGTTCACGAGCTCTTTTTCCCACAACCTGCACAACCCACGGATGGGATCCCCCTTCACTGTTCACAATCCCTCAGACCTTCCCACTCCCCTCTAGGGCTTCCAACATAGGTTGGACATGAAATATCTCTGTTGGGACCTCCAGAATTCTACAACTTTAACAAAAATTCACACAACAACAAAACACTTTCTTCTCCTCACAATTTTCGAACAAAATTATTCTCAGAGGCCCATAACCTCTCTTTCGATGGAATTACAACTCGCAACAACTACCATACATGATAAATATGGATTCCTTCAAGCTTCAACACTCTAAACCCTCTTGTTGTCCAAAAATCTCCATGTAAAAACTGCTCTGCATGCAAAAACGTGTATGTCTAATTCGGCCCCCTCAACCCATACGGATTTCCTCTCTTTCTCTTGTTGGATTGACTTACACTCTTCCCCAAGATGATTGTACTCATCTTTCATGCTCTCAATAACTATGGGATATGACTTCTCACACCCACCCTATTACATGAATTAAACAATTGGCTTTGGAAACACTCAATCAAAAAATGAAAGGTTCATAGTAAAGATAATTTAGAAAGAAAAGGGTTTAGGTTTAATAGACGTGGGTAAAACTCTTCCCCCTTGGACCCATGCATTCTCTTGTGGAAACTGAGCCCCCAAATCTATGGGCGTACCCATCTGCGACTGGCAATACATTTTATTTATTATATTCAATTTACATCATATACATATTGCATCGCTTGACCAATGAACATACATCACATTTACAATATACATCACTAGTTTGGGGTTTGAAAATGGAGATGTTACATTCCCCTCCACCTACAAAATGCATTGTCAACAGTGCACATCACCATACAATTTACACATCGACATATAAAAAATATTACATCAAAATACTTTGATAATTCAACAACTTAAAGACTCACGCAACAATTCCAACCAACAACTCTCTTTTCCCCTCAACCTGCACATCCCAATGAATGGGATTCGGTATCAGTTAGAAAAGAAGTCTCAGAGTTGTGACTTCAGGAACTCCAGCTACCAAAATGGAGTCTTAATTTTCTTATGTACAAATGTACATTTAGTTTTCTTCAAAATGTGCAAAACTTTGTGGGTATGCTTCCCGCATATCTTCCTTGTGCTCCCACGTAGAGTTTTTGGGACCTTAGCAGGTCCATTGAACCTTTACGAAGTCAATGGATTTTTTCCTTATTACTTTGACTTTCCGGTCCATGATGCACACTGATTCCACCCAGAAGTCCCCTTCATGTTCCACATGGATCATGGTCCAACCAATCACATGGTTAAGATCAGGTACATACTTTTTTAATAAAGATACATGGAACACGTTATGAATTCTCATGGGTATAGATAATGCTAGAATGTATGAAAATAAACCTATCCTTTCTAGAACGTCAAAAAACACACAGTATCTTGCTTCCAACTTTGGACAACTTCCCAATTTCAATAAGCTGCTCTTGGCTTTAACTTTTAAAAACACGTGTTCTCCCACTTTGAATTATTTATGTGTTCTTCTTTTATCAGCATAACTCTTCTTCTTGTCTTGTGAAACTTTCAAATTCTTCCCAATCTTTACCCTCTATTCTTCCATTTCCTTTAACAATTCTGGCCCAATCACGACTTTGTCTGTTGTGTTATCCCAACTTCCTGGTGTGTTTCATTTTATGCCATACAATGCTTCAAATGGGCTCATCTTCAATGATTCATGATACCCATTATTGTAAGCAAACTCAACTAAATGGATATAATATTCCCACCTAGAAGGCTTGTCCATGAAATACATTCTCAACATATCTTCAATTATTCAGTTAACTTTTTCTTCCCATCTAAGTCTAGGGGATATGTTGTATTGAAATTCAAATTGGTCCCAAATCCTTTAAATAACCCCTTCAAGAATTTGAAAGTGAACTTGGGATCTCGGTCTGACACTATTGCCTTAGGCACACCATGTAGCCTAGCAATTTCTTTCATATAATTTTTTGCAATATTGGTTGCCTTATGAGTTACTTTTATAGGAATGAAATGTCCAACCTTTGTAAGCTTGTCCACCACTACCATGATCGAATCATAGTGTCTTGTTGTCCTTGAAAATTTGGTAATTAAATCAATAGTAACAACTTCTCATTTACGTTCAAGAATGGACAATGGCTGCAGTAATATCGTTGGATGTCTATGCTCAACCTTTACCCTCTGACATTCGATGCATCTAGCCAAATAATCAATGACACATCTCTTCATACCAGGACAAAAATATTGTCCTCTTACAATTGTAATAGTTTTATGGTATCTTGGATGTCCAGCGTATGGCACATTGTGTATCTCCTTTAAAGCTAAATTTCTCAATTCTGAAAATTAAGAACATAAACTCTGTTCTAGAATAAGAAGTGTTGAAATATTGTAACTGCAAAGAGTATTCTATTTATTATTGAGTTATTATTAATTATATCAATCCCCTTTTATGGATTGATCATGTCGGGATTTGTAAATGACCAAATCCCCTTTTGTGGATTAGTCAAACCCTAATTATATCATGCTAATTAAGAAGTCGGCCCCCATGCCTAATTAAAGTGGTTTTAGCTACTAAGTGAAGAAGTCAGCCCTGCCTAGTGAAGATACACCTCCCTGGCGCCTGCCAGCTAGTATAAATAAGGAGGCTAGTGCCTCATTCATTCACTCACTCAACTCACTCATCTAGTGCGCAAGTTTGAAGGAAGTCGCAGTTGCCAGTTGCCAGAAGAAGGAAGAGAGAGGCACATTGCTTAGTGTTGGATATTCTCTGGTGTTTTGTGTAGAAATTTTAATACAAATTATGTATTGCCTAGATTCTCCTGATCTAACAATTATATGCCACTATTAAATACAGAATTGCTTCTACAAATATTCTTGTGAAATTTAAAACACGATCGCCAATTGCAATATCAAGAAGAAAGATCAATCACACATAACACATGTGTTTTTACCTGGAAAGCATAAAGCTAAAAACCCCACTATCATATATTATGTATATAGTATGGATCATGAAAAAATCTCATAAAAAAATCTAATCCAAGAGCTCTCAGTACAATATACATTTGTCTCACACTGTCATACAAAAATTGGCAAATTCATGTGCCAATTTACTGCTTCCAGACAACTTTCCTCCTCTACGCAATCCTTGTTGATGGAAATCACTGCAATGAATGAATTCCTCTTGCCTAGGTTGTGCATTCCTCATTGGCACATCCAATGTTTGTGTGGTTGCATGAGTGCACCCACTAATGTCACAACTGATATTCAAACTGTCCAATTCACTTGTTATCTCAACTGGGTCTCCACTGGATCTGACATGCATGTAGTTAACAATGGTAAATATTCAGTTGCACGTGAGACCACTGATTTTGAATTAATTCACTGATCTCTCACTAGTGTAAGTTCAGTTACAACTAGTACAACTGAGCTTAACTCACTTAACTAAGTTAAACTGCTTTACAACTCACATAACTACACATCCAACTCTATTACAACTTCGAATCACTCAGTTACAACTAATTCGACTTACATGTCCCACCAGTCAACCTTTGAACTCAAATTTCCTATAGCTAACTAATTTTCCAGTTCAATTAACTATTTCCAAGTGCTCATTGAGAATAGACTAATATTTATTGTCCAACAATTATTAAGGAATAATAATAGTCGACATATATCTATAAATAGAATCTGCTCACCATCTACAAATAGACATCATCTATAAATATAATTTGCTCATCATCTAAAAGTAGACTTCCACCTAAAAATAGCCTGAGGCTCTATCCTAGTGTAGGTACATAATTTTCATTAGGATCTTCTTGTTGAATCTCAACACTCTCTCTCAACAAGAAAGGGATTATCCTTCACCCCGATCCTGTCTCTATGGTATTCAAATTTGCTCCTGGTAAGCGCCTTCGTCAAAATGTCTGCATCTTGATCTTCCGTAGGAATGTACTGAAGCAACATGATCTTCCGCTGCACACAATATCTGATATGATGATACCGGATATCTATATGCTTAGATCTATCATGAAACACGGGATTAATCGAGAGTTTAATGCAAATCTGATTATCACAATGAATCGTTGTTGGATCTAAATGAGAACCAAACAAGCCAAACAAGATCTTTCTCATCCAGATAGCCTCACTTGTATCTTGAATCGCTGCCATGTATTCCGCTTCCGCTGAACTGAGTGCCACGGATCTTTGTTTCCTACTGTACCAAGAAACATCTATAGATTTGATCTAAAGATCCCCCCTGATGTGCTCTTTCTGTCCGTTGGGCTGCCCTCCTAGTCTGCATCCGTGAAGCCATGCAACTTCACCTCATTCGTCTATCTGTACCATAATCCATACTCAGATGTGCCCCTCAGGTATCTCAGGAAATGCTTGTCTGCCTTCCAAAAGATCTTGGTAGGATTAGCCATCGCTTGACTCAGCCGGTTAACCTCATAGCAAATGTTTGGTCTCATGTTCACTAGATACATTAGCAAACCCACTAATTGTCGATAGACAGTAGCATCCACTACCTCTCCAGAAGTAGCATCCTCTTTCCTCCAATTTCCTGGAAGAGGAGTATCCATGGGTTTGCAGCCCTCCATGTGAAACTTACCCAGTATCTCCCTTGCATACTTAAGTTGAGACACAAAAATTTCACCATCTCGCTGCCATATTTCCAATCCAAGGAAATAATGAAGGAGGCCCATATCCTTCATCTCGAACTCCTTTGCAAGGTCCTCCTT
>JZKD02S0816600.1:465143-538955 GCA_000966675.3 Picea glauca | reverse complement strand
TGAACATAGTACTCAATGGTCTTCCCAAGACATGGGATGCATTTGTCGCAAGCATGAACACAAGGAAGGAGTACCCGACATTTGAAGAACTTTGGACTTGCTATGCTCAAGAAGAGTCAAGGATCAATGCAAAAGAGAAACCCCAAAATAAGTACGATGATCAAGCCTTCAAAACAAGATTCAAGAACTTCAGGAACAAAAGGAAGTTTGGTTCAAGGAGGAAGCCAAATCAAGAGAAAGACATTTCAAAAGTACAATGCTTCAACTGTCAAAAGTACGGTCACTACAAGAATCAGTGTCCCAAGCTAAAGAAAAGGAAGGAGAAACACAAAGCATCGATTTCCGAAGAAAAGGAACCTACAAAGAAGACTAAGCAGGATGGAAGAGACTTCTTCTTCTAAAAAGGTAACAACACTCTTCTTATTTCTTGTACATATTTTGTTTGCATCGTCTCTGTACATATATTGTATATCTATCTCTTGGAAGATAATGTGTTCCAAGAAGAACTATACCTATGAAAGAACAAACAAGATGAAAATGGATATCATTAGATAATATGCATGAAAGGATGAAATACAAATCATGAAGAAGCTATTGCAAGATAAGCCGAATCAATCATGAAGAAACTTAGAAGAAGCAAAGACAGAAAGAAGTTAGCAATCAAGAAGAAATTGGAAAAAGACTCATGACATTTTGTAGAAAACAACAAGACGGAAGCGTGGACTCTATTAGACAAAAGAGCTGATTATATATTGCAGAAGAAAACAAGGATGCAGATGAAAGCGTGGACTCTGTTAGACAGAGGGAGCCAATTATATGCACTCTTACATGGAGCAAGGGTTAGGAGGGAGCTAATCCTATGATCCATTGAAGATGACGTTATATATATATATATATATATATATATCCATGATAGCAGCCATGAAAGACAGTACATTTTCAGTTCAACCGCAGAAGAAGACTTATTTGAAGAGAAGCCTTAAAGTATTCCTGGTTGTCCATCCAGATCCGTGATCCTATGATGAAAAGAAGAAGTGGAATCTCTAGGGCATGGAATCTATAAGAAACTCCATGGACCCAAGAGCTAAAGAAAAACATGAAGAAGAACATGAGGATTCCAAGAAAGAAAGAGGAACCAGAACAACCAGTCATTGTATCAAGGATCACAAGATTACCAACCTGATATGAACTCAATAAAAGCAATCAAGCAGAAGAACTGAAAGTCGTGATGAAGAACAGTGTATGGAAGACTTATGAATAAAAGAATTGCGAGATCTAGAACCAGAGGTTCTCCCAAATGGAGGGAGAAGAATATGATTATTACTTGTTCCAGTAAACCAGACTTATCTCTACATAAGTCATTATATCATCCACAACATCCATGAGTTGGAGTTCTACATTAGATGAATGCAAAGAATGTTCTCCAGAGAAATTGAATAAAGAGCGTATGAAGAGCAATCTCGAGACTTTGAGGCATACTAGAAAGAGACTCATGTATGAAGAAAAGAAAAAGATAACTTGGTGAAGAACCTCCAGTGCACAATAGAAGCATGGTGAATATTTCCTATAAACATCAAGATGACTACTCAGTAGATCAGATCTCATGATGACAGAAGAAGTGCCACATAGATATGTTCCAGCTTTCCAACTATGATATACTCTATTGTTCAAATCTACCTGAAGCCTTCACAGTGTTCCAGACTAAAGTACATTTGAAATCAAGCATTACATTATCCATGTTGAAGTCCAGAAAGGAGAAAATGATTCTCCAATACATATCTCCATAGATGAGCAGATAAGCAGACATTTTGGTAAAGCTTCTATCCAAGATGAAAGAGTTTGCGTACTCAAGCTAGAGCTCGTGGAAACAAATTCCTTCTTATTGGAAAAGGAAGAAATGACTCTCCAAGTTAGGAGGGAGCACTAAAAACATTATTGAAGACATTCATCCTTAAAATTTGAAAAATAGTCCATCTTGGACAGATTCTTTCTTGTTCGGAAAGTGGATTGAAATTTCTGACGGACATTGACTTTCCATTGTGGTTAACATGGGAAGTAGTCTGATTACTGATGTATCATAGACAACGACTACCCATTGTGGTTAACATGGGGAGTGGTCTAGGGAAGTCTCTCTTCTTGAGGGTTACTCAATAAGACTGACCTGCCTCGCCGGACAACGATTTCTCATTGTGGTTAATGTGAGGAATGGTCCGTTTTGGAGGTTGATGCAGAACAATCTTTTCCTCTTGTGGTTAATAGAGGAAATGGTCCAGACAGTCATTCCTTAGGGTTTATACATTCTCTCTAGGGAGCACTTTGATTAGTGTAGGAGGAATGGTCTAGGGTGGGGAATGGTCCACGCTCAGCAATCAGGGACAGACATTCCTTAGGGTTATACATTCTCTCCAGGGTGCACTTTGATTAGTGTAGGAGGAATGGCCTAGGGTGGGGAATGGTCTAAGACATACATTCCTTAGGGTTTATACATTCTCTCCAGGGCGCACTTTGATTAGTGTAGGAGGAATGGCCTAGGGTGAGGAATGGTCCAGACTCATACATTCCTTAGGGTTTATACATTCTATCCAGGGTGCACTTTGATTAGTGTAGGAAGAATGGCCCAGGGTGAGGAATGGTCCATGCTCAGAAATTAGAAACAATCCTTCTTCCTTGTTTGAGAAGAATAGGGCAGATAGCCCATTGCTGATGAGGGCAGATATTCTTTCAAATCTCACAAACGTGAGTGAAAGATTGGCCCAAATGATTCAGTTTATTGTTAACAATACTTTCTGTGCAGGATGGCATCAGATGATTGTTATGGAGAATACCTATCTCTAGACAATAGAGATATACTACTGTGGTGGATATGTTCCACTATTTTGAGGCATATATTCTTTCAGAGCTCACAGATGTGAGTGAAAGATTGGCCCAGACAAATTAGTTTATATCATAACATTGTTTCTGTGCAGGTTGCTATCAGATGTTTGTTACGAAGACAATAGATATAGACTACTGTGGTGGATATGTTCCACTGTTCGTGAGGCAGATATTCTTTTAGAGCTCACAAATGTGAGTGAAATATTGGCCCAAATAATTCAGTATATATCATAACATTGTTTCTATGCAGGTTGCTATCAGATGTTTTTTATGAAGACTGTATGACAGTAGATGAAGACTACTGTGGTGGATATGTTCCACTGTTTGTGAGTATATGTTGTTGATCAAGTACTTGTGTGTTACTTGGTGTGGTAGTGAACCACTGGATTGTAGTTATGTACTACTATGGATAGACACTGTGGTGTTCTATTTCTGTTCTAATTGCCTTGAAGACTATCAACAGTTTATTGAAAAATAATCACCATCTAGATGAATGATTTTTCCAGACGAAAATTGGTTCAGAGAATTTACTCCTCTAAACTATAAGAGTGGCTCTTGTATCACTCTATGGTGTGAGTGACTTATCCATTATCATGTCTAATTACTCTGATGAAGTATGGTTCCGAGAGATGATGCAACTGATGATGATGGTGATGCTCATGATTTAGTCATGAAATAGTCTAGACGACTATATTGATGCTACCGGGTAGATGGTATGTTTCTGTGCTCAAGTCCATTACCTGTAATACCTCCCTAGCTAGGAGGGAGTGTTAATATTATGGTATTTGCGGGAGGTATTTACCTCCATGTGTGAACCTAACGAGAATAGAAGACTTCGGAAAGCAAGATAAAACCCTAATGAGTTGGCTAATAACCCTAGAAGTCTTGTCGGCTCAAGAAGATAATTTATATTAGGTTATTAGCCTCCAAGAGAAGAAGTCGGCCGGAAATAATAATATTATACTGAACAGACACATATCCAGAAGGAGAATTCAGCCCCAACAAATCTGGCAGAACCAGTATAAATACAGGGCACCAGTTCTCATTTGACAACATCTCAAAATTGCAGTTCCTAGTTTGGTGCGCACTACAGTTCCCAGTTTGGTGCGCACGTGTGGATGAGAGCTGCAGGTGCAGCTGCAACAGCAACAAGTTTTCAGTATTGGCTTGAATATCTCTTGGCTAGGGTTTGGACTATCTGATCAACTTTTTGTGATGCACTATCCTTGGGGAAAGGCACGCTACCCTTTGTTTGGCTATCTAGCCTAGGGTTTGCTTCCGAAGGAATTCTCAGTCAAGGTTAAGGTGCTTGGAGGGTGGCTTCGACCTATGGTTGGGTGACGAGGGTATCATCAATGGTAAAACGAGCACACCATCTCTAACAAAATCATTAATCGTCGATGGAGTTTTCGTGGTTCAACAGAATTCGTGGACAAATTTGGTTCGTCGAAGAAAAATTGTTGATTGTCAATGGAGTTTTTGAGGTTCGACAAAATTCGTGGGAAAATTTGGTTCACCAAAGAAAAATATCAATCATTGATGAAGGAAAAAGAGGAGGATGACATGTGGAAATCATCATCCATGTGTCATGAAATGTTAGCCAAATTTCCACATCATCGTACGTGTGTCATGCCATGTCAACCAAATTACCACATCATCATCCATGTGTCATGCCATGTTAGCCAAGAAATTTGTCGATCGTCGATGGAGTTTGAGGAATTGACGGCCCATAATGCATTCAATTTGGTGATCAACAATCAAGATTCAACTGCAAATTTGGCAAAGTATGATGAATCAACCAAGGATATCACTTTGATTATGATATCAACGACCCAAATTCATTCTATATTTGATCAAAAACTTCTAATTTTTCGGATTTCAGTAAATTTCGATGAAGTCCAAATGAAACTTATAAGAAAATTGTCGATTGTCGATGGAATTTTTGGAGTTCGGCGAAGTCCGGATGAAACTTAGAAGAAAATTGTCGATTGTTGATGCAGATAAATAATTCGATCGTAGATGAATGGAAAGTAGGATGATGATATGTCCAAATCAGTGGATGATAGGTGGACATTAGCATCCATGTGCCATTACATGTTAGTTAGATTGCCGCGTCAACAAAAATTATGGAGCCAAAATCTTGTTTTGGCCATAATAGGAGCGTTTCAACTCATAATCAGATGAAAATTTAGGGGTATGTATGGAATGACGAGGGATACCATAATTCCAGTGAGGGCCACTGGCTAATTCTACTTAAAATTTATGAAAAAAAAAGTTAATGGTTTTCAAAGATCTGGGTCATACTCAACAGTTGGGGCCTAGATGAAGGTGAAATTTTTTGAGGGAGCTCAAAAAGTAGGCATGAAGATACCCATTTGGGATCCTATAAAAATTCAAAAGGGGTTGGTGTAAGGATGCTCAAATAAGGAAAATCCATTATTCCAAGGCACATTTTGAGGATTTTTGAAATCTTTGGAAGGGAAAAAGGGACCCCAAATCACCAATCCATAAAATTTTATTTAGTTGACATTTTATCCACTCATAAATCTAGAAAACTTTGTCTTGAGGGAGTTTTTTCCAATTTCGCTCCATTTGGGAAATAATTAATTTTGGTAAATTCTAAGTTTGGAGAAAGTGTAAAAGCACAAAGTCATCAATTCCAGATTTATGCAGAATTTGGTTGGAGCATTAGATTCCAAATCCAAGAGTTGATTTGTGTTCAAAATCATAAATTCTATGTCTAATACAAATTTGTTCCTGATTCCTAACAAATTTTCTATTGCAGAGGGCATAAATTGGTCTCTAAAAATAATTGCATCAGAAAAAATAGAGCATAAATGAGTGAAAATTGAAAACTTCGAAAGGTTGTAACTTTTTTCTTAGAACTCAAAATGAGGCATGAGTACAGTCATTAGAAAGATGATTTAGAGATGACTGTTTCTAAAGAATCATAATTTATCCTAGTGATTTTGTGTTCATAAATTTATATGAAGAATAGTTTGTAACCTAATTAACAAAATATTTTACAATATGCATAACTCTAACAACAATTGTTATAATCACATTTTTGAAGAATCATAGGCACATGAAAGCATATATGGTTCATATATGAGGACTAGAGATATGGAGTGTTCCTAGGAATCTTACAACCATGAGGAGGAGGTTAGAGGTTTACATATCATCCTAGGAAATGTAGAGACCACATCCAACGTGCGTAGATGCAGGGTGGAGTTGGTTGATACTATGAGAAGTGTGCAAAAATAAGTGTGGAGGTATAGAGAAGAAAATGAAAGAATGATAAGATCCCAGGAGCTGTTACAGATTCTGAATATGTTTCAAATACAAGTCAATAAATATTTTGAAAAAAAAAGCAGCGAGTGCAAGATAAGTAGAAGCATCTAGATATCATGATAAGAGGTATGACCAGGGAGGATCTAGTAGAACAAGGAGAATTAGTAGACATCATCATCATCATCATTTACCAGGATACTCAAATAGAAGAGAAAATGCACATTCAATTTCATAGAGAATCCCAAGTGTGCCCCCTGTTAGACATCAGAGGAGGAGACATGGGTGGGATATTTTGCAAGGAGAGCTCATAAATATAAAGCCACCATATTTTGATGGAGAGAATAGGAAGGGAGAAGATGTTGAAGCCTAGTTGTTGGGAATGTGTAAATACTTCCAATTGCATGACTATTCATCAAATGTAGAATCCATAATTGTATCCTACCATCTTCAAGGAAAATAATCTATGTGGTGGGATCATCATAACCAAGTTAAGCACATTGATGAGAAGAGGATATCATGGAGGTAGTTTAAAGGATATTTCCAGCATAAATATTTTTCAGAGAAATATTATGATAAGAATATGAATGAGTTATTTGAACTCAAAATCAGAAGCATGACCATCGATGAATATGAGAGGAAATTCTTGGAACTTCTAAGGTACATGGACTTCATCAGGGATGAGAAGGTCACAGTTCAGAGGTTCGCGAGTGGTCTGCCATCCTTCTACAAGGATAAAATCTAGTTTGACAAGCCCAAGAATTTGGAAGAATCCATAAGAAAATATAAGTATTTGTATGAGTAGAACAAAGGAAGGTTATATTTCCAAAAGGTCTGGGATGATAAGAAGAAATGCAAGATGGATCAGAGTAAGAAAGGGTTCAATTCGCCTTTCATCAGGAATACCTCTCAATTATATCAGTAAGGGAAATTGACACAAGGTGAACAAAAAATGATAGATTCATTGGGGAAAATTCCAAGACAACATTCCATAAAGTGTTGGGGATGTGAAGGATACCACATGTACAAAGATTGTCCTCACCGGGAAGATAAGCTGAGAACTATGCATAACATCAAGAAAAAGGATACGATGGATGATGTGGGAAGGAGTGTGCCAATAATTTATG
This sequence comes from Picea glauca, assembly GCA_000966675.3. Classification (NCBI taxonomy): domain Eukaryota; kingdom Viridiplantae; phylum Streptophyta; class Pinopsida; order Pinales; family Pinaceae; genus Picea; species Picea glauca. The sequence goes on along the minus strand of JZKD02S0816600.1, from coordinate 531,666 downwards.
AATCCTTGGACAATAGACAAGTAGATTATCAATCCCACATGATTGAGGTAGAAGGTAAGATTGATAATGATCCGATATCTATTTTAATCGATTTTGGAGCTATTCATAGCTATATACATCCAAGTCTAGTTGAAAGAATTAAATTGGAGAAATGTCTTGGTTAGTTGAACTATCTACTGGAATTGAGAGAAGAATCAATCATGCTGTTAAAGGTTGCCTAGTAAACATGAATGGAGTCAAAACTAAGGCAGATTTGAACATCATACTAATTGGGTCCTCTAACACCCTGTTTTCTCCCAAGATTGTAATTATGCACAAACTTCATATATGAGTCATGTAATTGTGTTTTGATTTAATATGAACACCAAAATGTTGTCTGAGAGGGAACAACCTTGATAAGTATTGGACATGATACACTAGATGAAATTGATGAGGTAGAGGGACTGATAGAATGGTTGAGTGAAGTGGAGTTGAGATGCATCGATGAAGAAAATAGGAATCTTGCACAACAAGCTAATCTATGCTTGCAAGAATAATGACTTCACCTACTAGCATACCAGATTGATGAAGGAGACCATGTGACCATTAAGAGAAGGTCATAGAGGTGGTTGAGTAGTAATGACTATGAAAATTGTTCCATGTAGAGAGAGAATGGAAAAATAAATAACTGATGAGGAATGTACCATGAAACCGCCCCTTCAGATTATGAAGGGAAGACTGCAGGTTACATTTGTAGGATGTTGTAGAGATCCTGAGGGCATGGAAAATAAGATTGGGGATGGAAAAACACATCGTGCGTAGGATGGTAGAAGGTGGTAATCACAGACACACAGATAGGGTATTCAGATAGGAAGAGAGACCCCATAATAGGTATTTCACCTAGAGACAAAAGAATACAACAATGGAAAAAGGCTTAGAGACGAGCAACAGAGCGCAGAGGCATGTATGTGTTGATTGAGAAAGAAAATAATAGGTTTTGGGAAGAAAATAGGAATCTTGTCTGAGTTGATGATGATCACCCTAAACAGAGAAGACCCAGATTCCCAAAATGAAACAATAGTGGGCTACATCTTGGTGCTTACTGGATAGAAACCGACACTGGTAAGGGGAGGTCACTAAGGGACTATTGAGCAGAGAAGGGACTCCCTTGTGTAAAGGAAATATGGTTGAGAAACCACCTAATAAACCTGTAGAGACTCGAAGCTCAGTGGGAGGTGGAAATTTTTGTTGGATCAGAGGAGGAAGGAGAGTAACCTTCCTAGATCATCGCAGACTTGGAACCTTGCTGAGTCAATTTCCTTGGTGGGATCATGGCTTGGCATGAGGGTGGCATGTTGTAGGAACTAACTCTATAACAAGGCCTACGGTTGGGAGGAAAGACATCCCCTCTCAGTTAGTTAGATTGGATTATTCCTTTATCAAATAAGTGTTCATCTATACTAAAACTAACCATGAATGAAGTTATATGAATGCTCATGCATGGAAAAATTGTATAATAAATTGTATGAATGTTTGAATATAAGAAAAAGTATATGTACTTAAATTATGATTTTGAATACTCTAAGATGAGCTATGTTATGATGTTTATTATTACCCTGTTAAATCATGAAAATGACTAAGGGTGAACTATTACCTATTCTAATACTCTGTATTTCTCTGTGTGGAGAGCTTGTAAATAATGTGAGGTTTTAACCTTAATTTTGATAGTTATAATGGTCGTAGAATCATTTCAAGCTTTTGAAAGTCAGAATCAAAGTCTTGTAGAAGTAAAAAAATGGCTAAGTCCTTAGAACGAACAGTTATGATTCCTTCAATCCCTATGTTAGTCAGTGGAGAAAAACAACAATTGATATGAAGAGATCATGACCATAGATCGGTGGGTTGTTCAAAGTTAAGGTGTCAGAGAGATTCCATGAATGTGGTGGGAAATATTCTGAACGAGAGACTCTAAAATGAGCCATTCATAGTGGAGTTTTCAGAAGGAAATCTCATGTGCCGTGAGAATAACCCCGAAGGAGAGACTCCAAAGTCAAGCCAACATGGGTTGTTGATCAGGAAGCAAGTGAGATAAACTCTCATTCGTTGATCATAGTGGGTCCCACTTAGTAATATGAGAGGAATGGAGAGTGATCATTGACTGGGAGGGTCAGGGTGAAGACGTGTGTCAACAATCGATAGTTGATTGGGTCAAATGCAAGTCTAGCTAGCTCAGGGCTGACTATTTTTTGGAGTATGACTTCAAAGGATTCATATTAATCCTTCAATGGATTGGAAGTGAGAGTTCAATAGGGGGAAGCTCTTGATTGTAGGTGTGTGAATGGAGAGATGGAACAATAGCCATCAATTAGCTGTGAGTCCCGCCTAAGTCAAGAATCACAATATTAACGTCATGACTAACGTGGCACACCAATGGGGAAACTAGAGTGATTTTAGGGCGACATGTGTTAGTCATCCATCAGTTGATGAGTTCATCAAGGTCGAACAAGGCCAAATAACCTTATACCCAGAATAGATATCAACCATCGGTTGGGAGACAGTGATGTGTGTCTACGTCGTCCATCGAGCAAAGGGGAATATTCCTCGATACCTTGATTTCAGAGTAGTGAAACTGCTCAAGCCTTTCTAACTCTGAACGAATGGTATCGAAAGGGAATATTCCTCGATACCATATCCGTCGGAGGTAAGTGATGAGCATACCAGAAGAAAGTCTGAGCGGCAATGATGACATGCTTGTGTGGATCAAAATTTCTTGGTGGCAGGTTAGAAAGGCACCACATTGGTGTTATGTCGTCACCATGTCAGATGGAAAGTGTGATGAGGTGTCACATGGACACCACATGTTTGTGTTATAGAGATCGAAAACCCAAGAACTTCAGAAGGTCTTTACTTTCGTTCTAGAGCTCAGTTTTGAGCAAAATTTCCTTTGTTGGAATTCTCTCGATGAGTAGAAGACGATGGAGTTGTGGAAGAGAGGATTGAGATAGTTGATAAATGTTGAAATTATAATACCCCATCCCTTAGAAGGACACTTAGGGGTTGGGTGTGTTATAGTGTGGTATCAGAGAAAAGTTCAAATTATAGGCTTGGATGGGTCACCGAGACCACTTAAGATTGTTTAAGAGGGATTTTATGTTGTCTGGAATGCATGATTCAAAATATTGACTTGAAATGATAATAGTAATTGTTCCTTCAACACATAGGATGAGTTGAAAATTTCACAAAAGTGAATGTTGTAGCGCAACATGGACGACATCTCACACCTCAGAGATGAAGAGTCTAATGATCGAAGGGATAGGGAAACCCCTCCAGATTTGATGGCTATTGTGAGAAGTTTGAAGGAGGATAATGAGAGGCTTATGAGATCCCATGCCGAACAGGAAGAGCTAAATGAAATCCTACCGCAAAGTATGTTTGAATTTCAAAAACATCTGCAACAAGGCCCTAGAAATGCAGAATTACAACAGTCAGAGAGGTTGAAAACCCCTTCGGATGCCCAAAATCATGGACTGGATCACAACGATGCGGGAAAGAGTTCCTCCAAAATAAAGAATCAAGGTACTAAGAGAGGTGAATCGAGTGGAGGTATCTCCACGAAGTCCTCTATTCGAAAGACTAATTCAGTAGGATAGTCCAATAGTGGCACACAATCTAGTATTTCTAAAAAGAGAAAGAGGAAGAAATCTCAGAGTTTTCTGACTGAAGAATTCAAGAAAGCTAAGCCACCTACCTTTGATGGTGAAACAAAGAAAGAAGAGGAAACCAAAGCATGGCTATTTAACTTGAAAAAGTACTTCCAAGTACATAATTATTCATACAATACCAAGGCAAGGATTGCAGTGTTTAACCTGAATGGAGGGCCTTCCATTTGGTGGGAAGACCTCAAGGAAATCAAAAGGATAAAGGAGAGAAAATTAACCTAGAAGCAATTTTAGAGATACTTTTGCAAATCTTACCTATCTGAAAATTATTATGATGACAAAGTAACAGAATTCTATGAGCTTAAGATGGGGCAACTTACCTTGGATTCAAGCCTCCTTTCATTAGGAATATATCTCAAGTATATCAGAAAGGGAAATCGACACAAGGTGAAAAAAATGATATATTCCTTGGGGAAAAGGCCAAGACAACATCCCATAAAGTGTTGGGGATGTGAAGGAGATCACATGTATAAATATTGTCCTCACTAGGGATATAATATGATAACTATGCATAACATAAAGAAGAAGGATACGATGGAGGACGTGGGAAGGAACATGCCAAGAATTTATGCATCCTTGGACAATAGACAAGTAGACTATCAGTCCCACATGATTGAGGTAGAAGGTAAGATTAATAATCAACCTGTAGCTATTTTGATTGATTCTGGAGCTAGTCATAGATATATAGATCCAAGTCTAGTTGAAATAATTAAATTGAAGAAAATTCTTGGTTATTTCAGCTAGCTACTGGAATTGAGAGAAGAATCAATTATGTTATTAACGGTTGCCTAGTAAACATGAATGGAGTCAAAACTAAGGCATATTTGAACATTATACTACTTGGGTCTTGTAACACCCTCTTTTCTCCCAAGATTGTAATTATGCACAAATTTCATATGTTAACATTATGAGGCACGCAATTGTGTTTTGATTTAATATAAACACCAAACTGCTAACTGAGAGGGAACAACCTTGATAAGCATTGGCCATGATATACTAGAGGAAATTGATGAGGTAGAGGGACTGATGGAATGGTTGAGTGAAGTGGAGCTGAGATGCATCGGTGAAGAAAATAGGAAGCTTGCAAAACAAGCTAATCTATGATTCCAAAAATAATGACTTCACCTACCAACACACTATATTGATGAAGGAGACCAGAAATTGATGAGGTAGAGGGACTGATGGAATGGTTGAGTGAAGTGGAGCTGAGATGCATCGGTGAAGAAAATAGGAAGCTTGCAAAACAAGCTAATCTATGATTCCAAAAATAATGACTTCACCTACCAACACACTATATTGATGAAGGAGACCACATGACCATTAAGAGAAGGTCATGGAGGTGGTTGAGTAGTAATGACTGCGACAGTTGGCCCATGCAGAGAGAGAATGGCCAATTGAATAATTGACGAGGAATGTACCACAAAATCGTGTAGGTGTTTCATACATCCTAATTTCATCCCAAGTCACCTTAGGTTTCCCCATGTCTTATTCACACTTCCAAGTCAACATTTCTACATCAGTGCTGTACAACAAGATGGGTTGGTGTCAGAGTTTTTCCGAGAGATATCAACGAACATTGTCTAAAGAAAATCCATAACTCCTGATTCACCCGTTAATTTAGTGGAATGATGGGACGTTTTTAGCACACAATAAGATCAGATTATGCCATTTAATATGCCATTTAATGTTTTTCGCTGCATACATTGCTACCCCATGTGCCGATTGAACAACGAGAATTTGAAATCGCCAATAAATCACATTATAGCCTGCACCTGTGCCGCCAACCTATGACTGCATTTAATCTTGAATATAATGAAGATCTGGTGGAAGATTTTGTAGAACTACACTCATACCTCGAATTGAATAACTTATGCAACAAGGTAAGTATTATCTATGTTTAAATCATTAAGACAACTTTTAACACCTCCATCCTACATACAAGTTTCCCATTTCCAGAGCAACCGAAGAAGCGAAGAGAGCGTCTCAAGAGTTTCGTTTGATTCTCAAACTTTCAAGAAACCATGTTAAGCTAGTGCAAAGAAGAGGTATGTGTTAATTTTTATCATTTCGACGGTCAATTTTTTTATGTATCAACATCTTATGTGCAACACATTGTCTAATGTTGTTCTATCTGTAGGGAAAATGCCTCCAAGGAAGTCAATGACAAGACGCTCATCAAGAGAACCAAAATTAAAAGAACTAGAGATGGGTGAAGGATCTTCTCCCGACACGGTGAGGCAATTGACATTTTCTCATAGAGTGGAGTCGGTCATCAAAACATCAACCAAGAAGGCATTTATTCAACCTCCCACTTTTGGTGATAAAGAAGTAGCCACGAGATAAAAAACAATTCTCCCACAGTGGGGAGATTTATTCAACAGAATAAACCATAAATATTACCCAGAGTTTATCCCAAACAATGACCTGGATGTAAGGGCACTCAACGACCAAGTTTTCCCGAATATTCGATAGTCATGCTTGCATCTAGTAGCCTACCGAACTCCAGTTTTTCCCTACATTGAGACTTTAAGTTGGATAATCGATCACATAGACGCACAAAATTTCCTAATCAATGATGAGAATGGTGGATGTGTCGGATTTTTTCTCTCGATAGAGGTCCATAAGTACTACAAAATCAGGGACCCAGAGGAGCGGTTGAACACAGACTTCGTGGTGAATTTCTATGAATTCCATGAAACCTTCGATTAATGTCCTCCTAGTGGAAGGAAGACAATAAATTTATGAACCAAAGCAATGGCTGGTATGAGACAATGAATCCGAGGGAGCCATATATCTACTTAATGGATCTAATCTACCGATTATACGGAGAAAAGTTGTTTTTACATCTAACTGTTCAAGATGCAAATATTCTACTGCTACAAGACTTACAATAGTCCTAATTGAAGTCATTTTAACAATATGAGAAAACATTTCATCAAAATCTATTCCTTTCTTTTGTGCAAACCCCTTTACAACAAGTCTAGCCTTGTACCTCTTTTTTCCTCCATCTTCTTCCTTCAACTTGTAAACCTATTTATTTTGCAATGCTCTTTTTCCTGCAGGAAACTGAAACAAGTCCCAAGTCTTGTTATTTACCAAGGAATCCATTTCCTCTTTCATGCCTTGCTCCCACTTCTTTTTGGTGTCTACCTGCATTGCCTCTTCATAACATTCTGGTTCACTAGAATTAATGAACAATAAATAATACAATGAAGGAGAGTATCATTCAGGGGGTCTACTTAATCTAGTAGATCTTCTAACAACACTTGTAGGAGTTTGAGGTACATGTTGATCCTGTTGTTGTACATTATGATTTCCTAGAACCTTTGGAATTTCTTTTTCAGTGATTTCATCAAGCACTGCATATTCTGGTTTTTCATTTTCATGTTTCTTTCCCTGCAAGCATTGAATATGACATATCTACTCCTAATGATTTTGTTATTTTCATAATCCCATAAGCGATAACCAAAATCATTAACACCGTATCTAATAAAGTTACACTTCTCATATTTTTCCTCAAGCTTTGTTCTATTTTCTTTATCAATATGGACAAATGATTCACAACCGAAAGTCTTCAAAAAAGAATAGTTTACCTTTTTTCCTGTCCATGACTCCTCTGGAATTCTACCATACAAAGAGCTTGAAGGTCCTCTATTTATTAAGTAAACAACAATATCTACAACATCTTCCCAGAATTGTAAGGGAAAACCAACATGCAATCTCATTCTCCTTGCACACTCCATGATTGTCCTGTTCATCCTTTCTGACACACCATTTTCGTGTGGTGTTCCTAGAACTGTCTTCTCTCTACGAATCCCATGGTATGAACAGTAATCATCAAACTCCTTTCTGCAATATTCACCTCCAATGTCTGATATGAGACACTTTAACCTTTTTCCTGTCTCATTCTCAACCAAAGCTTTCCATTTCTTAAAAGTATAAAAAACATCAGATTTTTGTTAAATGCAATAAACCCAAGTTTTTCTAGTTGCATCATCAATAAAAGTAACATAATAATGAGAGCCACCAAGAGATGATACCTGAGTTGGTCCCCATACATCTGTATGCACAAGATATAACCTTTCACTCTTCTTTTATTTTCCAACTCTGAGAAATATGACTCTTTTCTGTTTTCCATAAACACAATGCTCATAGAAATTGAAATCAATTTGTTTAAGATCTGGAAACAAATTTCTTTTTTGAAGTATCTGCATCCCCTTCTCACTCATGTGTCCAAGTCTATGATGCCACAATGTTGTATCCACTCCTATAGAAGATAAAGAGATAGAAGAGTCAATATTACCAGTACATAAATACAATGTACCTACCTTCTCTCCCTTTGCTATCACCAACGATCCTTTGGTGACCATCCACACCTTATATGTAAATATGGATATACAAATTTCACTTGCCAACTGCCGTGTTGAGATTAGATTTTTCCTTAGATATGGAACATGTCTTACCTCTTTCAAAAACCACTGGTTTCCATTCCTTTGCTTTATTTTTACCTTTCCAATTCCAACAATTTTTCATGGTGCATCATCACCCAAATGAACCTGTCCAAAATCACATTGAACATAATATAGAAAATGTTTCCTATAGGGTGTGGCATGAAATGAAGCCCCTGAATCTACTACCCAAGACTCATAAATATTATCTATAGAAAGAATCAAAGAATCTTGTAACACATCACCTATTACATATGCTTCCTGATTTTTCTCTTGTTGTCCATCTCTTTGTTTCTTTGGAGCTCTACAGTCTTTTTTCAGATGTCCTTTCTTCCCACAATTCCAACACTCTATCTTTTCGAGTCTAGATTTGGATATTCCCTTCCTAGAATTCCCGTGGTTTCTTGAGCCCTTTCCTCTATTCTTTTGTCTTCCCCTGTTCTCCATGTTTAACACATTACCTGATGTCTCACTTGTGATTTTCCATCGCATTTCCTCACTAAGCCTAACACCAACAAAATCATTAAATTTTAAAGTGTTTGAACCAGAGACAGAGTTACTTACAGCCATGACCAAGTCGTTCCAACTTTCTAGCAATGAGCACAAGATTAGAAGAGCCCTTACCTCATCATCAGAGTCCACTTTTATTGAACTTAGCTGATTAGTAACTGTATTAAATTCATTTAAATGATCTGAAAAAAAACCCACCTTTTAACATCTTCATATTAAATAATATCTTAATTAGAAATACCTTATTGAACGCCACGGGTTTTTCATACTGTTTATCCAATGCGTCCATCAACTCCTTTGTTGTCTTTTCCTTCGAAATATTGAAAGCCATCAACGCTGCCAGGCTCATCCGTATTGTTCCTAGAGCCTTTCTGTCAAGAATCTCCCATTCTTTGTCCTTCATGGTCGTCGGCTTCTTGGCTATTCCACCCAATGGTAGGAATAGATCATTCTAATATAAATAATCTTCCATCTGCATTTTCCATAACTGATAGTTTTGGCCGTTAAATTTCTTGACCCTAAACTTTCCATCTTCTGCCATTGCTCCCACTCGAACCAGGAACCCTCTTTTCCTGTGAGTTACCTTTCTCTCTGATACCAGTTGTTAGAAAAATAGGATCACAGAGAAATCAAATAAAACAAATGCGGAAATAAAACAAATAAGATACACAATACAATAGAAACATAGCTATACGTGATTCACCCAGTGTGGGCTACCTCCACCAGAGAAATTGCCATGTACTTCCTTTATTATTATCCAACAAATGAAGGGATACTGTAACTTCCTCTTGTTTCTCTCACAATCTCATAACTCAGAATACAATATTCGTAATCATACCTAACCGCAATACATTTCCCTCATAAAAGAGGGTTTCCTTCTAGGGAAAAAAACCCTAACATAACTTCTACCATCATATCTGCGACCTTATAATGAATGATCCAGATTTACTATGAAATTACAATATACATTTACAAGGCAATTTTTCCTTCAGGGGCCTGCTTGCACATGGACCTCACAGAGGGGGTAACCTGCACTCCCCTACGTGGAGGAGTGTACATTCTTCCGGGGTGTAAATTCTTCATGGGGTATAAACACGGATGAAAACAAATACCTCTGAATCAGGAAGATAATCAGGCTCCACAACCAACATTTGGTAGTTATTACTCCACACCGAACATAATTATCTTTAATACAATATTCTAATTTAACAAAAAAATAACAACTCTCATTACAAAGATAAGAGGATGGGAACAACAAAAATGGGATATGTTTTGGTTATGTTTGGATGAGGTATTATCATAATTTGATTAGTCAATTTTCTCTTAAAAAGTATCCAAATAAATGGAAATGACTCCTAAAAAAATCCCAAAACATTGCAATGCAATTTCATCATTATTCATCATTACACCAATAAAATTCATATTTACCTTTAATTTGAAAATATTTTTAGACATTGGAATGAATCCCACCCCTTATCTTTACAATCAATGTTACCATTATTAATATCATAAATCATTACATCTTTGCTTTTCAAGCAACAAAATAGAAAAATTAACAATCTCATTTGCATTTTTTACAACTAAGCAACGAAATTTAAAAATAGAAATTCTCAGCAAGTATCTTCCTTACATACATACATTGGAGCCCTTTACATGAAATTTTGGTGAGGTGACTAGTTCAACAATGGCGGCCGCACAGACAGTCCTAACTACACTAGAACATGGACTCTGAGTCCAATGCACTTTCAAACATGACAGAGTGTCTCAGAGACCTTGACACTGAGGCTTGATCACAGAACTCTAAAGTTCTGCAACACACACATCAACATCAAGCAATGCTCTACCAGTGAGATTTTATGGTTTCAACTTTGGCAGCCATCCTAATAGCTCTGGATTAACTATATCAAGGAATTTGAGTCCACAACTCTTACAACCTTTACAGAGTGGATTGGAGGATAGGACAACAAGCCCTGAATACAAAACACTGAAGTCCTGTAACTTCTCCTTGTCTTGCTTTACTTCTTACCTTTGGCTATTGTTGTGAGCCATCACACTTGTGTATCTCTTCTGCGCCATCTCTCTACTTGACTACTATTTTATCCTTACATCCCTCACCAAAATTTTAGACTGCTTGACCAAAAGACTCAACACTGACTGTTATCCTCTCATCCTACACCTAACTCACAAGACTTCTCGACCAGAAGGCACAACTCAGACCTATTCATGAGACCCAACACTGTTGATGTTCTTTTAACCTTTTCCAACACCATGCCTTCTTGAGATTTTCCCAGATGGAGGAAGATGTCAGAGAACTTATGAGTGCTACTGATGAAATCCTCTGGAATAGCGCAGGCCTCTTCACATCGGTGGATGAGCTCACAAGGGGAACAAACCCTCCATTGGCCCACACCACTTATACTTCTCCATCCTTTCACTCTGCATCCCTTGACTCCCTAACCACAACTCGAGCAACACCATCATGCACTCCATCTACAATTATACCTGACCATCATGCCTTGAAACTCTCAGACCCACTGCAGCCTCCTGCTAACTCGGACTGTAGACCACCATACTCTGTTTCGGCCCCACCCCATAACACACCCTTCCCTATCTTAAGCCATGGACCCTCACATATTCCTCATAGTAAAAAGGTCCACCAGACTCCTCCTGGACTTACATCCATTGCTCGAGCTACACAAAAGAATCACTCTCATCCACTTGGTGGAAAGACTTCTTCTCAACCTTTGACTTCCAAAAAAACCAAAAAGAAACTTATTCTTGGTATTGATATTGGTCTGGTAGAGTCAGTCTCCATGGATCTCTACAGCCTTGTTGGTAGGATATCATACAGACATCTCTACAAAACGAAATTGGATATCTGGATGTCCAAATATTGGAGGCCTATCCTGGGTTATGTCCCAACCCTCTCACATCTTGGACAAGGTTGGCTTTATTTTTACTTCAAAACACCTGAAGATGCCACTACCACACTGGAATGACTTTGGACTCTAGACAACAATAGACTCATGCTAAAATGGTGGAGAGTGAGCTTCGACCCTGCATAGGACTATTATCATCTCTGCCATCTGTGGGTACTCCTCCCTGGATTGCCTCTTCATATTTGGAAAGAAAAATCACTCATGGCTATTGGAAACTCCCTGGGTCATTTAATCTTTATAGACTCCAAGACCATCACTGGACCAGACAAGAGAATGGCAAGGATTCTAGTTGAACTGGATATTCATGAAGGACTCTATGAAACTCTGTATATAGATTGGAGAGGACACATTACTCACCAGAAGTTAGATTATCTTGGCATACCCTTCAGATGCACCCTTTGCAGGCAGACGGGCCATCTGAGAAAGACTTGCACTGGAGCACCTGAAGAGGATAACCCTGAGGGAACCATGCTTGAGCTCATAGAAAATATGGAATCTCCACCTGCATACAACCACTTACACTATCCAAACTTACCATATGATGGATTTGCTCCTAAAATGGATACTATAACTAGTAAGATCAAAAACATTTTCCCAACTCTGTTTTCCTCTCTGACATCTCTAGAACTTGATTTTATTGACAATACCCCCCTGATTAACTTGGGACCAGTCTCCTCTCCCCCCGAGACCTTCTCTCTTCCACTAGCTCTTCCCAGCCAACCTAACTCCCCTCTAGCTCCTCCTACTTCCACTGAACCCATCCCATCTCCCCCTCTTCCTTTACCAACCTTCACTAGTGCGACCTTGACCTGCGCACAATACACACCTTCCCCACATCGCATTCAGATTATACCCTCCCACATTACTGCCCCCTCTGCATAGACCTTTTTCTCAACCTCTCCTCAACCTAATCCTCTCTCTCATGACACTTTAGTGGTGCAGGAACATCATTCTATGGCCCTTCATCCCTCCCCACGATCAGAACGCCTCTAGTCCTGATGGGACAACTCCCCTCCCGACCACTCCTATCTATAATACATCCATGAGCCATCATCTAGGAGCGCAAGATCACACCCATACCACATCTCTTTATCACTCCAACTTTCAGATGACAGAGAGCTTTGGAGAACAGGTCCAAGAACAGGAGGCGTCATATTTCCTTCCGGGACTGAGTGAGACAAAACTTGGAGAAAACACCCTTGGAGATGTCTTAAACTCTCTACTTCCCTCCTACAAAGAAGTATTATCTCCCACACCCCTGCCAAATTTTAGAGGTACTTCTATACATCTCCCAGAGACTGGAGCCAATCAGAGAACAACTAAGACCACTTCTGCTTCACAGGATAAATATTTTACTTGGTCTAGAGATCATGGATACGAGCACTCTCCAATCAAAACTCGAAGTGCCCATTGTCAAGAGGGAATTCCACCTAATCATCCTGGGGAATCTACAAACACTTATGATAACGGGACACTTAGAGGCATGAAATCCCTAGCAAGAGCAAAATCATGATCTTGCTCTCCCTCAACATCAGAGGGGTGGGGGGCCACCTAAAAGATGCCTCTTTCAGAAGACTTCTTTCGCACATATCACTTGACATCATCTTTCTTCAGGAAAGTTTGGTAGACAACAAAAAGGCCAGAGCATTCCTAAATCAATTTCACTCCAACTGGCACACCTGCACAGTCAACTCCCTTGGCTCATCTGGAGGGTTAGCAGTAACTTGGAACCCTGATTATTTTGATTTTCTTCCCTACTTCTGCCGTGGAGGTATATTATTGATTGGCACCAACCACATTAGTAATAAGAGATACAATTTACACAACATTTATGGGCCATTCACCAATCATTATCTTTTTTGGGAGAATATAGAATCCAGGGGGCTGCTCGATCTACAAAAATTGCTCACCGTTGGAGACTTAAATATTACAACTTCTCTTGGAGAAGTTTGGGGTGCCTCAACTTCTCCAGATACAATGGCACACTACTTTAATACCCTCTTCACTGCAAACCATTTGGTGGACATTGCGCTTGCCTCTTTGTCTCCTAATTGGCGCAATGGACGTGAGGGCACAACCTCAATCTCTAAGAGACTAGAACGTTCCATTCTCACCGAACAACTCATCTCCTCAGAGGACAAAATCCGATCTTGGGTAAGCTATCCATATCTTTTCGATCATGCCCCCATCATCCTGCAATTGGATATAGCTCACTGCAATATTTCCTACCCCTTCAAGCTTAATACAAGCTGGCTACTAGAAGCTGAGTTTAACACTATTGTAGTTAATGTCTAGAAAGACACGATTTTCCTTAATGAGCAGTGCATACAAAATCATTTTTTCTGGGAAATCCGCTACCTCAAAGCTTGAATCAAACCGTGGGCTGCTACATTTCATCAACATAATACTCACCGACTTTTGGAACTAGACTCTGCCATCAAGGACTACATTCTACTTGAAGCCATCACATGAACCATTGATGTTGACAAGCTTGCCATCAAAAATCTTGAAATGGAAAGAAATTCTCTACTTCTCAAAATCGAATCCACTCGGAGACAATGAAGCAGATCCACTTGTCTTAAATGTGGCGACCACAACACCAAATATTTTCATAAAATAGCCAGCTCTCACAGAAATCATAAACACATTTGGGAAATTTTGGATGAGGCAGGAACACTCCATAGAGGAAAGCATGCTTTAAAATATGCAACTGTCAATTACTACAAGCCATACTTTGACCAGAATCCCACCAAAAATATTCAAAGCTCAGTCTCGGTGGCTAGTCTCTTTGCTCACATAGTCTTGGAGGTCGAAATTATCTCTATGGACAGTCCATGCACGCTACATGAGATCCTATTGGCTCTAAAATCTTTCTCCAAGGACAAGAGTCTAGGCCCAGAATTCGTGGAAAAGTCATAGGTTCTTTAAACTCAACTTTTCTCACACTCATACTGTTGAAGGTGAATCACCCTGTGGAAAAGTGGATTCCCTCTTGGTCTCTAGACTCCTAAGGCCAAGACAGAAAGTTCTTAACATGGAAACTGACTTCCTTTTAGATCCAATCAAACTAATCAATGAAAGAGAAGGACAAATATATGTACCTTATTAGTGACATTTGTCCTTGTAAAGTCCTGGCTGAATTTTGATCCTGAGCTCCCTGATAGATCCTATAGGACAAACAAAGGTACAAAAGACTTCCTACTCTACTGATATTAGCTTAATCATAGATCCATCTACTGTAGACAAACTCATATGGAACAAGCACAAGTTTGAAAGAAACAGGCCAAACATTGATTATATTAATGAGAACAAGTAAAAGTACTTACAATCCTTTGACTGAAGGTGCAACGACCTCTTCCAGTTCTCCTTGTCCAACCCCTTTGCTCAATCAATCTCCACTGATTGCTTTGATTACATCTTACTCATGAGATCATAAGTTTGATGTAATTCTCAATCTCCATTCCGTCTTTCACTGTGAGAAGGCCTCCTTCTATAACCTTGGAGAGGTTCAACCACTTGAGAGATCTTTGGGATGAGTTGAGGATTCCTCTCCTTCAGTTGAGGATCTCCCCTAAGATCATGCCTTGACCATCTATTCGAATCCAACTACCTTCAGGAATTGATGGATTCTTCCCTTATTTGCCTCAACAAACCCAGAATTTGCTAAAAAAAGGGTAGCGCTCCCCCAAAAGGGTGCACAGGGTGCTCAAGCACTCCCCCAAAGAGGCTCAGGGAGCGCCAACACTCTCTGACAGTGGGTAGGGGAGCGCTCCTCTCCAAAATCCATTTTTTTGTGTTTTTCTCAATGTCAAAAGGCTTGTACTTCCTGTCAAATGATTTCTCTTCTTCCAAACTAACCTTTGAGGTGTCTTAAGTGTCTTCATGATGTCGTTAGAGGCACGACATATGCAATATGGCAGTATGATGTTTTTGACACTTGCAACACTTATAGTCAAGATGCGATACTTGTGGAAAAGATGCGACACTTACAACACTCGTAATGATGACACTTACGACACTATCAAAGTGAGTAATTTTGAGGTGTAACAGATTGCCCCCCAAAGTATGAAGTTAGAAGACGATGATGAATGAAGTACTTTGTAGACTTTTTCGAGCAAGGGTATGGATGGAGAGAGACCGGAAAAAGTTGTACACAACCATCAAACAAATATTATGACATGTTTCAAACCCAAGGCAGGCATACCTATGCTTGAGTGATAAAGACTTTTTAGGTATGGCCGTTATAAAATACACTGCAGATCCATAATTATATTGAAAAAATGGTATAGCCACTGCAGATACAATGTGGATCTATACTCCTATGACCTGAACTGATCGTAGCCACGAAGAATACACATTGGATCTACGAGACGACAAGACATAGCCACGACCAATACAAAGTGGATCTATGTGACAATATATGTGTCATAGTTCAAAAGAACTCCTTTACAACCTGAGAAAAGTATACATATAAGAGTGACGACTCAACCTAGGGTCTTCTTACCGATCCCGATGTAGTACGAATCTAACCATGTGAATAGATTTCTTGATGTCGAACATGGCAGAAACCACTTGATTACCGGTCAATGATGTAAACTGTTAACAAGTGCAAGGGAAATCACTATCGATGTCAATGACTCCCAAGGTACTCTAGTACATTCCAACGAATGTGAATGGATGAGATGAAGTCGAACATTCATGGAATCATCTGACTAGGGGTCAATGATGTAAACGCACTGTCGAACGCGAGGAGGCCTGCCATTGAGGCATGCAGGTCCCAAGGTACTAATTAGTTTCTAAGTCTAGCTCTTGGATAATGTGTTGAAGTCAACATGAATAGACTCGTCGAAGGAGGGCCTTGATGTATCCCCCATCGATGACATGAAACTGACAAAGAGATGTAATTGGTAGATCAAATGAACATGGACTGACACTGGTATTGAAACAAGATATTTGTGATGGCCGACTCTTGAAGCAGATACTTCCCTTGAACACTGAGGCACAACAACAAAAACTTGACATGGACCAAAACTTGATGATGCAGTGGATGCTGTGACTTTCTTTAGGTGACCCAAAGGAGTAAAAAAAACTCAGAGGATTGACTCAGTGCAGAGGTTCAATGGATTAAAATGCGTGCAAAGACAAAATGTAAGGGTTACTGGTAATGTTCTCAAAAAACTGCTTGGCTTGCTTCTTTCAATTTCCCCCCCATCCAGATAGACGAGTACCTCTTTTAATTTTAACGAGCTTGAGGAGGGTAACACATGCTCGATATGACTCACCTTTGGTAAGTTCCTCTTCCTTTGTTTAAGAAACTGGAAGAAGTAAGGGTTCGATCCCATATGGGCCCTTCAATATATGATTGTTTAATGAGTCCAGAGAAGGTAAACTCGGTGGTTTTTCATATTTAGAGAGTTTGAAAACAACTTAAAGATGACTCCAATGTTGTCCTTTTTTGTAATGTTAGTCTCGCGAGGCCAAAAATGATATAAATTATCACTCGAAAGACACCCTTTCAAACCTTTTAACGAGTGGGAAAGGAAGCAAGATCACTTGGCAATATTTTCGTGTTTAGAGAGTCTGAAAAGAGCTCAAAGATGACTCCAAGGGGTTCCTTTTTCGTATATCCATGCGGGTCCGAAAAAGAGATAAAAGTCTATCCAGATGCACTCTCAAGTATTTATGAGCACGAGAAAGAATAAATACTAAGCTCAGTATGCCCCCAGCTTGAAAGCTAGTGGCTTAACTCGAGAATGATTATCAAAGGCTGGAGACATGCCCTCTAATCTTCAATTCATTCACCGACTGTGAGGTTGTCACCAATTTCTCTACGAGATGGAGAAAAAGGATAAGGGTGGATGAAATGAAGGTTCAAAAGAGGTGATTGTTTCATTTTTTAACGAGCTTGACACAGGAAAAGAACTATGCTCAGGGCTCCGGGTTCAATCCCCAGATTGTTGTTTCATTTTTTAACGAGCTTGCTACAGAGAGGAAAACTATGCTCAAAGCTTCTATTTCATTTTTTAATGAGCTTGCCAAAGAGAAGAGAAACTATGCTCATGGAATCTTCTTGATCTTGGCTTCCAAGAGAATAACACTCTGGAAGAACACCATGTCAAGGGACAAAACTCGGTCATGGCTTCCAAGAGATCTTCACTGGATGGAAGAAAATCACTCTGGAAGGAACACATGTTGAGGGCCGCAACAAGGTTAAGGAGATCAGGCTCCAATAGCCCTACCGAAGAGATCACCATGTCAACTACCAGATCCAAATCATCGGAAGTTGAAAGCATGGGAGACGATGGAAAATCGATAGTAGGAGGGGAGATAGAGTGTATATTTGCCTGAATTTATTCACGAGGGGGAAGAAAAGAGGATCGATGATGGTTATCATCCTGAGGTAGCTCGTCAATGCTCAACATTTCCTTAATAGATTCATTAGAAAAAAAATTTGGGGAAATGTAGTCGATCACAGACGACAAAGAACTTAACCATGATGGCATCGAGTAACTGTCGGGTGCCAATATATGTTGGTCATTTGACGAGGGAGAAGCAGATTGGATAGAAATGTATGATGTTTTGGCTGGACTGAGTGGCACGGTGTCACCTAGTGCATCAAATTCCAACGGACTAGGTACAATCCAAGGGTTAGATGATTCCAAATATTGATAAGCTGTGGTCGTAATCATATCGACGGTGGAAATATGATGTGTAGTTGGTGAAAGTGGTGTAGGGAAGGTACCCATGAGGCTAGAATCTGTCAGTAAGCCAACACCAACACTTTCATACATGATCTTGTGGTCTCCCAAGAAAGGAATATTGTTGGTAGCGAGAGCATGAGCATCGGTCGTGCAGAAATCCAACTGGTCAACAGTGACAATTTTTCCCTGATGAGGAAATTGTACACATCAAAAGACCGACGAGGCAACGATAGTCATAGCATAAAACCAACTTCTTCTAAGTAACAAGTTGTAATCGAGGGGAGCATCGACTACCTCAACATCAACAGTGACATTTTTTCCACCCAATTGGATGGGCAGGGACTGTAAAATCCCATGGGGATGAAAACCTCACCCATCGAAGGAACACAACATCATTGGGGATTTATTAAGTGTAGGTGATTTTAAACCTTTTCAACATGCTAAAGACATGACACAAGTTGAGGCTCCCTCATCCAGAATAGTTCGGTGGATTTGTTGATTGTGAACAACAACATCAACTTGGAAAGCAAGTTGGTGGGAGAGTTGAGACGCATAATTGTCCAGGTTAAACATGATATGGTTGGATGACTCAGGATCAACAATGCCAATAGCATCCAAGAGCGTTCTACGTTGACTGGGGCAGTGCTGTAGAAGTTCTAATGTAGACATAGCACACGGTGCTTGAGCCAAATATTCAACAATGTTGTAGTTCTAGGCGGCACGTGAACTAGGATTAAAGGTATCTTTGCAGATAGTGCTCTTAGGAGGGCGTAAGATAGATTCGAACGTAGGTTTCTCAATCTGAAGTGGTCCATATGAAGGATTAAATGACGGAGGACTAACGGAGGATGGTGATGGATCTGGTAAAGTACCAGTACTGTTAGTGTCTTTTCCTTTGTCAGGGTTACCTGGTGTGTTGTATGTCTTAGAGTGAGTGTTCAAATTAATCCCATTAAACATATAAATATGTGCACTCATTGAGGCCTCGTCATAAGGATGGCTAGAACTACCCCTAGGAGAGGGGGTTTGAGCAACCATGGATTGCTGCTGTGGAAAAGGTTGAGTAAGCACAATAGGTTGTGAATTTCCCTAGAAAAGTTTGGCCACTTCATTGCGATGTGGACAGTCTCGAGTGTAGTGATCATCACCACAAATGATACATGGGAATTTCAGTTTCTGTTGTGGCTGCTTTTCGACAATAGGTGTTTGAGCTTGATTTTTTGGTTGTTCATTGTTATTAGTATTTTTTGTCTTCTCCTTGCCTCCGAACTGCATTCACCTCAGAGATCTGAGTTTGGGGGGAGGTAGAGGAGAGTTTGGTCGATTGGGAAGTAGATTGAGTTTTGACGAAACCGATAACACCGTCCGCATGAGATGAGGATGATGTCTTGGATGGATCGGTATTAGCTCGAGCAACATTCATAAGCAATTCATACAAAGTACCAGATTGTGAATAAACAAAATCTAAGTATTGAGCCCGAGCAATGGTTTCTTCCTCGGTGACTGCGCCACCCATAGCAACATTGTGAGCAATCGGGGGTAAAAGTGATTTAGTAAACCATTCTGCCAATAATATGTCAGGAATGATTACCTTGATCATCCTTCGTCGTCATCTCCACCCATGACTATGGTCAGAGATATGCACAGAGTCAGATTGACGAGGCGAGGTCAAGAGTTTAGTACACATCTCATAGTGAATAGGTAGTTGAAAGTGTGTGAGGAAAGACATGGCAAGGGAATTGAAATCATGAAAAGAAGCACGTGGTAGTTCAATATACCACTTTGTTGTTGAGCCCTTAAGTGTTCGCTGGACAAGACATAAACGTATAGAATCATCCATGAGGGAGTTTGATGAACACCACAAATGGAAAGTCATCACATGGTTATTTGGATCTTCTCCAGATTTTTCGTCAAATTTCAAAATATCAGAAGGAAGTTTAGCTGGAATAACTGTCAAAATCAGTGAATGAAAAATAGGATCATTAGTTAACCAAGACAAGTCTGGGAGATCCAGAGTCGCAAGGAAAGGTAGTTGTCGGTTAATTTGTGGATGTGGTGGAACAGTTACAATGGTGACCTGCTTAATAGACTTTCACGTTGGTGCAAGCTTCCATGCAATAATTGTGGATTTACCCTCCAAGGAGCCCGAGTGAGTTTGACCAATGTCTGTCCCAGGTACAATGAGACTTCCCTTCACTGTCACCTCATGTAAGTACCTAAGGATTATAGAAACTACAGACACCAACTCGTAGTCAACCCCTATGCGGGTACAATCGATAGTCCGATCTAAACGTATGGGCAGGATAACAAGTCCAAAATCAACTCGAGAGGCTCCCACACATAATTGTGGGTATACCTTCAAGTGACCCCCAATATACGATCCGACCACTACAAACAGTTGAACCACGGAGGGATAATCTCCGTAACTCCCCCGAATGTGACCTCGTGTGTAACCCCTGTGTGAGAGGGGAATCCCAGAAAGCCTATACAACAATAGGATTTGACTCTCCCTATCTCAGGATGCTAATGTTCATTTTGAAAACTTTGGAGAGTTGTACTCACAGCCTAATCCAAAGTGCTAATCCTAGTCTAATGTTGATGGAAGATCCTAAAAACAAAAATGTTCTAGATAATTTTTAATTAGCGTTGATTTTATGGTTGTTCTTTACTCAAAGGGTGTATGACAATGAAACTGATGGTATGATGACTCAATTCCCAAAAATGCCCAAGAAGATGATAAACAATCGTTTCTTCCGATGAATGGCTATTTAAGGAAAGAGAGAAAGTTGTTTTCACTATCAAACACTAATATGCAATGTCCTCCATCAATTTGTTTCTCACTCAAATCTGATGCAATTCTACAAATTTCATAAATGCCTTCTAATATCCAAACCAATCACTAAAATATGTCCTTTTGCTTATATGTGAATGATAATAAAATGCAAGACTTCTAAATGTCAATTAGACTTCAAGATTAAACAATCAGAAGCAAACTTCGCACAAAAAAATAAAAATACACTCTCGTTGTGAAATAGACAGGGAGGACAAAGATAACCAAATTGCAAACAAGAACCAAAAACCTCAAACAAAAGAAAAATGATGGAAAGTTTACCTCAAAGATCAAATTAAAAGTTCACAGACCTTTGGATTTCCTCACAAAAGTTTTCACTTAGTCGGAGAAAGGAGAAGAAAACAATAAGTTAACTCTAGGTCAACAAAGACAAAGAGTGGCTTTAAGGCAAGGAAAGAAGATGTCAAAATCCAAACAAAAGATGATGAATTCTTAGAAATAAGGGTGTTTGAAAGCCAAAATCAAGATGGACTGAGAGTATGGGACCTTGAGCAAATGCCAAAATCCAGAAATAGCTTCAGAAGATGAAAATTATGGAGAATTTCTCACAAAAATGGGGTAGCTCTCTAATGTAAGGGGCACCAGAGTGTTCCAACGCTTTGTGTAAGGCTACAAGGGAGTGCTAGCGTTCTGATAGCAACAGAGGGGGAGCGCTCTGCTCCAAAAACTCAGAAAAATGTAAAAAAACTCAAAAAATGAAGGAAATTCAGTCAATCAGGGTGATCTTGATGACATAATGAGGCAATCAAACAAATCTAAGAATAAAAAGACAATGTGGAGAAGATCAAATCAGTGGGCAAAGGGCCAAAACAAGATCTGGGGATGGAAACAAAAATCAGAGCTCCTCCCCAGTGGAGTCACCAATTTCTGTTGAAGGTGAATCCCCCTACATACAAGTGGATTCCCTCTTGGTCTCTAGACTCTTAAGGCCAATACAGAAAGTGCTTAACATGGACACTGACTTCCTTTTAGATCCAATCAAACTAATCAATGAAAGAGAAGGAGAAAGATATGTACCTTATTAGCGACGTTTGTCCTTGTAAAGTCCTAGCTGAGCTTTGATCCTGAGCTCCCTGATAGATCCTGTAGGACAAACAAAGGTACAAAATACTTCCTACTCTACTGAGATTATCTCAATCATAGATCCATCTACTATAGACAAACTTATATGGAACAAACACAAGTTTGAAAGAAACAGGCCAAGCATTGATTATATTAATGAGAACAAGTAAAAGTACTTACAATCCTTTGAATGAAGGTGCAACAACCTCTTCCAGTTCTCCTTGTCCAACCCCTTTGCTCAATCAATCTCCACTGATTGATTTGATGACATCTTACTCATGAGATCATAAGTTTGATGTAATTCTCAATCTCCATTCTATCTTTCACCATGAGCATGCCTCCTTATATAACCCTGGAGAGGTTCAACCACTTGAGAGATCTCTGGGATGAGTTGAAGATTCCTCTCCTTCAGTTGAGGATCTCCCCTAAGATCATACCTTGACCATCTATTCGAATCCAACTACCTTCAGGAATTGAGGGAGTCTTCCCTGATTTGCCTCAACAAACCTAGAATTTGCTAAAAAAAGGGTAGCGCTCCCCCAAAAGGGTGCACAGGGCGCTCAAACACTCCCCCAAAGAGGCTCAGGGAGCACCAACACTCCCTGACAGTGGATAGGGGAGCACTCCTTTCCAAAATCGATTTTTTTGTGGTTTTCTCAATGTCAAAAGGCTTGTACTTCCTGTCAAGTGATTTCTTTTCTTCCAAACTAACCTTTGAGGTGTCTTAAGTGTCTTCATGATGTCGTTATAGACACTACATATGCAAGATGGCAATATGATGTTTTTGACACTTGCAACACTTATAATCAAGATGCGACACTTACAACACTCGTAATGACGACACTTGCGATACTATTGAAGTGAGTAATTTTGAGGTGTAACACATACCCAAAGCAGATTTATCCTCCTCCCTTGGATACTACAGACCTATATCCCTATATAACCTTTGCTATAAACTCATCTCCAAAATTATCGCCTTCATAATCAAGCCCATCCTCTCATGTTTCCTTTCGAAGCAACAGTTGGGGTTTTTAAAAGGCTGTCAAATTATAGATGCCATAGGCACAATCTAGGAATGCCTCCACAGTATAAAAACCAAGAAATCCAAAGCACTCATCCTCAAATTGGATCTCAAAAAGGCCTTCGACTGCATCGACTGAGATTTCATTAGATTAATCCTAACAAAGACAGGCTTTAGTCCACAAATGATAAAATGGATTATAAGTTGTATCACAAGTGCAAACCTTGCCATTTTGGTCAATGGAGAATCCTCCACCTTCTTCCGCATGGGCAAGGGTTTGAGGCAGGGCTGCCCTCTCTCACCTTTACTCTTCATCCTGGCAATGGAAGCTTTGAGCCTCCTCCTCAAATAAGCACAAGCTGAAGCTAAGATTACTGGACTAAAGGTGTCCAGGACCAACAAGATCCTTCACCTTCTTTTTGCAGATGACATCCTCATCTTGACCAAGGGTACTCTTAAGGAATGGACAAAAATCAAGTAAGCGTTTTTTGCAGCGCCACAGGCTTGACAATAAATTGGAATAAATCTTCTTTCCACTTTGCAAATATCCTCTGCACTTATTTGGACCAGATCAAAGGTATTTTCCCCAAACTTTTTTACCACTCTCCCCTAGTTTAAAGTATCTAGGCTATCACCTAAAACCAGATTCATACAAGCCGTGTCAGTGGAACTGACTCCTCATCAAAGTGGAAAAAAGAATAGGACATTGGAGTACGAGGTGGCTCTCACTTGGAGGATGTTTCACAGTGCTCAGCTGTTCTTGAAGGAAGGGCAGGCAGTGTACTGGATGGTCCTGGCCGCCATACCTGCTTCAGTCCTTACAAAACTCTGTAAGATGATGTTTAATTTTCTCTGGTTTGGATGCTCCAATCACTCTCGTCAGCGTCTGTGCAGCTGGCAAACCCTGGCCAAACCAAAGAATAAGGGAGGATGGGGGAATTCGGAACCCTCTCCTTTTTAGCCAAGCTCTTGCAGCCAGCACTCTGTGGCGTATCCTCATTAATCCGGGTATTTGGCACACCATAATCCTGGAAAAATATCTCTGCCACCATACAGTCAAAGTTGGCTCTTAGCGGAGACAGACATCCCCATAACGGTTTATTTTTTCTGGAAAAGCTTGCTGAAAGCAAAAAGCCTGATCATATCATGACTCTGCTGGCGTTCTAGCTCGCGGCACACAATTGTCCTTGGTCGTGACTGCATTCTGGGGATGGATGCTTTTGTCACGCTCTCACCACAGCTGATAACCCACTTGAATTCAAAACACATCTCGTACCTCTTTCAAATCCGAGCCTCCTGCAGATCGGACGCTCAGCCTCACTCCTAGATTTCGAGGGTTTCACTTGGCCTCTCTGATGACCCAGCCCGAGAATGGGAAAATTACTGCCTGGCTCTTACACAGCTTGGCATACATTTAAACTCCACGGAAGATCACCCACGTTGGACAGGGGGCGACCGCTCAGGAAACCTCACAGCACAAAATGTCTATGGAGCGATTTCCAATTTGCATTGGACCACAAATCTCAGAGCCTGGAAACATCGGTTTTGGGCATGGAACATACCGCCAAAAATTAAGTATTTCACCTGGCTGCTGATAGAAAACAAAACAATTACGTGGGATAACCTCTTGAGAAAGGGATGGACGGGCCCAAGCTACTGCCATCTCTGCAAAATCGATTCAGAATCGATCGACCACCTCTTTATCAAGTGCACCTTCTTTAAACAGGTCTGGAAAACTACAGCCATGGCTCTTAAACTTCATTCCGCCTGGGACGGCAACAACCTTGCTGCTTGTTTTGAATCGTGGATTCGAAAAGAGCAAAAGCACAGACATCTTCCCCCATTTATCTGCTGTCCCCATTTATCTGCTTGACTGTCTGGTTAGAAAGAAATTTAACTATTTTTGAAAATGCTTTTCCATCAACAAGCGCAACAGCCCACAAAGCACTTGGCCTCTACATTTCCTGGAATGATACACATACAAACAAGCCAAGATTATAATGCAACACAAAGCACTTGGCCTCTACATTTCCTGGAATGATACACATACAAACAAGCCAAGATTATAATGCAACAAACAGAAACCAACACTTATTTGATGGCGCAGCAACTGCAAATGGTACTAAGAGTATAGCTGGAAGATTAATAAAACTTTCACAGAATACTTATTACTTACATTTATAACTATAAAGTTTGTTGTGGCTTCTCAGGTTGGGACGCTCCCCAACTTCCAAATCTTGTCCCTATTAAAGAGATTAAAGATGTTGCATGGACTGTTGGACTTCAAGAACAGGAAGGCAAGTTTGTGAGTGCCACAAAGCGAAGTTGCAGATGCGTGAGTTGGAGGAAATACAAGGTTGGGTTGTGGAATTAGTAATAACGTCCTGTAGTTATAGTTTGTAGATAGACAGATTGCAGAGAAGCATCTAGGTGCAGAAGACCAACAATGGAACATTCACAAGAAAAGCTTTGAAGGCTAACATTTCTGGCACAGTAAAGGTGAGGTGGATTCATATTGTAACGTAGGAAAATAAAATGGAACATGTCTACGTATATAAAACTCTGTCATTAATGAATAGTTTAGACATGAAGAGTGTTCAACAATGAACAAAATGGCACCTACAACAAAGAAGACAACACAAAGGAGGGAGAGAGAGCCATGAAGAGATGGACACAGGAAATGTATTTTTAATCATAAACACATATATATACAATAAAGAGTTAATTGAAACAATTCATGAACCTCTTCATCTAGCCAGAATCTCCAAACCTATGTCTAATAGGTTGGCCATTTCTTCCACTGGTGGTTGAAACTTGACATGGAGACCTTAGTCGGCTTTCTACATGTACATAGCCCAATCAGAAAATCAAACTGCAATACATTTCTCAGATAAAATCAAATCACTGTAATACATTGAAACTGTAATCAGAAAATCAAACTGCAATACATTTCTCAGATAAAATCAAATCACTGTAATACATTGAAACTGTAAATCATTTCATTTGAATTCTTCTTTTTTCAACATAGCTGCAAACTCTTTCTTTGTATGATAAAATGGGAGAGTAGAATATAATATAGAAATATTCAATTACTTGTTAAATATCAATACATTGGACTCTATTATATAAAGTGCACAAATTGTTATCAATTTTAACTTATTCCAAAGATAACTGGAAAGGTTGAGAGAATATCTCAACCACACACCAAACTAGGATCTCACAAATCCAACTCACAAACAACCTCTTAAAAATAAGATCACACAACTCACCTAGAGATTAGCTCTATCTCTCAGTACATTAAAAATCATATTAGATAAATAGGAATTATATATTCCAACAACTACTTCTCCTCAACACAACAACAACATTTTCCCAATCTTTTTTTCAAATTTTCAAAATTCTCAGTCACAGTATCAAGTCTGCACATTCATAACATTTCTGTTGAGAAAATAATGGATATCCTCTAGTTAAAGAGATAATGCTTAACCCGCAACAGTAGAATAGTGGGATTGGAATGAAAGCATGCATAGCAGCTGTAGAATTTTGGTAATTATTTTTATAATAGAAATATAATTTTAGATTTCGATAGAAGGTGTTTTCCACATGGTTGATTATTAAAATATTTGATGAATCAAAGTTGTGTGTCAACTAATTATTTTGCGCAAGCATATTGTGTTTATTTCACTCACACCAAAGTGTTGCTGCAACTTATTTTTTCTTTTCAATATCTGAAGTCTTGCTTTTCACCACATGAACCTTTTGTGTCCCGTGAATTGGCTCCGATTCCTGGTTAAAAATGAACAAAATTGCAACTAAAACACACATCACACAAAGATATTAAAAAACACTTATCCAACCTATAAGCATTGACCTATCCAATTTGCTTTTTTATTCATTATAAACAATTCTATATACAAGGTTGCTTATTATTCATCATACATATTTATATATTAATTATATAAAATATTATTTATTATTTATCATATACATTTATATCTTATATAATGATGATTAACATCAAATCCATTTATCAAACACTAATATATAAAACATTACTTATTTTACAAACTTATATATACAATCAAGGAATAGCTCAAACAAGTCATCTGTATCCATTTTCAATTACAAACTTATATATACAATCAAGGAATAGCTCAAACAAGTCATCTGTATCCATTTTCAACAAGAAGTTGGACTTACTATGAAACCTTTGAAAAATGTCCTATCTATAAAATCATGTAAAATTTCATAGAATTTTAACTAGTTGCATTTAAAAGCATAGGAGATGAGTAAACCTTTAAACATCAGAGAACAATGAGTCAAATATCTCATATTCAATGAGATCCCAATAATATAATCACCAGTATATATTTACACTACATAATTCTACTAATACAAGAAGTGATCCTAACTCTAACTGCAACAACGACCATTGTTAGCTTTCGTTTCCTTATATTTGCCCCTCCCAATGCAACCAATAACAATCGGTGTCCCCAACCATGCAGCACCAGCTTTGGGCTTCCCATCCTGAACAAGTTTAGCGCCCAGAAACTGGCGATAAATCCGAGTAAGTACCTCTGTAAATGCAGTCTCCACGTTCACAGCATCTTTTGCCGAAGTCTCTATGAAACACAGGCCTTCTCTCTCGGCCAAATCCCTGCCTTCTTTGGTGGATACGCATCTGAGATCCTGGAGGTCGGTCTTGTTCCCCACCAGCATTATCACCAATTCCGAACTGTTTTGTTCTCTCAGATCCTTCAGCCATCTCTCAACGTTCTCAAAGCTCCGCCGGCTGCTTATATCGTAGACCACTAATGCTCCCGCGGATCGTCTATAGAAAGAAGTTGTTATAGCACGATATCTGATCACAATATAAGCAGATTATTAGACAAAAATAAAAGAAGCAAAAGCTTGCAGATTAGTTGAGTGTTGGTGATCTAGTTTGAGTGATTTGACGTTCATAATTTTTTTTTAAAGTTCATCAATGGACGAACCAGCTCTATTGTCTCATATACTTACTTACTAATTCAGTAAACCCATTAATAACCAACCAGCCTGCTGCACAAGTTTTAATGTTACCACAACTGGTAAAGCGATCAATAACCAGCCTACTGCTCAAGTTTTAATGCTGTCATGACTGATATATATACAATTATATTATCTTTATATATACATTGAGATATATTCAACAATATATATATCACCTACTGCAGCATTAGCATGCACAGCAGACTAGTTACATTCTTAACTCAATATCCCTAGACTGGTTACATTCTTAACTCAATATCCCTACAAGTCAGATGCTGCAATGAATGTTGGCAGTGCATAGAAGTGTCCGAAGTTGTTGGTCAATCATGCCGGCCAAGTTTATTTTCTTAAAGAAAAAAGAAAAACAGACTTACAGTATGGAGTTATGTTTGTTCTTTGAGCTTTGCGTACCTTTCTTGACCCGCAGTGTCCCAAAGCTGAGCCTTGATGATTTTGCCATCAATCTGTTTGGTGTGGGTGGCGAATTCTACTGCAATCGTTGGTTTGGAATTCTTTCTGAAAGTATCCTCGGAGATTCTGGATAATAAGCTAGTTTTTCCTGCACCACTATCCCCCAAGAGCACAACCTTGAACAACCAGTCATAATCTGCATCGACAATGGAGGCCATGGCTTTCAAGTTTTTACTGTTTAGTTATTCGTACGTCTTTGATCAGGAAAATTTTCGCATCAACCTCCTAATATCGAAGGGTATGTATATATAGGTGATCCAAGGATGTGTATATATAGGTGATCCAAAAGATATTTATTGATAGGTAATCTAAGGAACGTCGGCTACTCCAAAGAAGTGGTTGCTTAAGCGTGGTGTGAGGGGAGGATGCCTTACTCTACTCGGGCTTTAGGACCCACGCAGATTCATCCACTTTTGCTTTTCATCCATTCGATCACTATGTTGGATTTTAAGGGGCGACTTCGAGAGTGCATAGAGGGACCATCTTATATGATGTTCGATTTTTTCTTTTCATCCATTTGAAGACTATGTTGGATTTTAATGGGCTACTTCGAGAGTGCATAGATGATCATCTTATATGATGTTCGAAACCTATGAACCTCTCTAGCCATAGGGAAAATTTGGTTGCTCTACTAGGCATTCTTTGACTTGGAAAGTACATAAAGGGACCATCTTATGTGGTGTTAATGGTGCAAATTTGAGTATCATACTAAGGGTTATTTAGGGAGTAAACTATTTCTTAAAGGAAATTAGATTAGTCAATTAGATTAGTCAAATTGTGAGGAGGAGCTTTGCTAAAAATCAATTTTAGTTATACTTCTCAAGGAAATCTTAGTTTGATGGTTTATAGGAATATTTAGATTGCTTAAGAATTGTTATAATGACATAAAATATAATCTTAAAAAAAAATAAAAATTATGGGAAATCTAATTCATGCTTTTCCATATTTGTGGAAGGTACTTTAATAAATTTATTGGTGTAAACGTGTGTGCTTCATCTAGGGAGATTCACATCGTACACACGTTAGCACAAAATTAGCCAAATACCTAGTAATATGGCCCTTGGGCTATCTACAAATATAATCCAAAGAAATAGCTCTAATAATTAAGCCTAAGTAAACGTCCTTTTTAGGGGCACCTTTGAGGCCCTAAAATTAGGATTTATAAAATAAAACAATTGTTAAAGGCATTATAAAATACTCATTGGTTAAACAAAGGAAAAACACATAACCCACCATGGGAGATGGTCCATCAATCTTCTCACATTAGGAGGGTTATGGGATGTTTTGAACAATACAAGTTTGAACATGTCAAGAGATTAACCAATTGGACTACAAATTTTTCTAACAAATAGAGCTATTGCTACCAAGAAGACACAATCAATGTTTTTATGATCATGTTTTATGGTGGAAAATGTGATCAGAAAAGTATCATTGCGAGTCTTCTTGAACCAAGGGCTCCCTCCTGTACACTGAGCCTCACCCTCTCCATAGGGGATTCACTAATTAGGGAATATTCTACCATGTGAATTCATTTTGGGCAGTATACAATTCTATTAAAAAAGAAAACAAATTATTTCTTAGTATATAGGAGTCAATTGGTATTTTTAATATATTAAAAACATATAGATATTGAGGGGGTTTAAAATATGGTATAAGGGGGGTTGAATTAGGTATGGAAGGTGGGGGGCCAAATTCCTTCATGTACGGCCTCAATTTGGGGTTTTAGTGTTTTTACAGGAATTTTTATTTTTTCAATTATCAATTATATAAACTTAATAAGAAAAGTGAGTTGACAAATAGTGTCTCTCTAGTTAGATCTTAGTTAGTGGTTAATTTTTAGAGTCATGGGAGAATTTTCTAAATTTAGTTGTTTTTCAAAAAATAATTGTTTTTTCTAAAATTAGTTGTTTTCGAAAATCACAGATAGTAGTTATAAGGGGTTGGACTTCCATTGTAATAGTTAGGATGGAGAAGGAATAAAAGAGAGTTATGTTTCCATTCTAATGTGTTTGCACGATTTATTTGATCTTGTGAATGAAATAAAACTAGTGATGCATCGAGGGTGGCATAATTGTTTTTTTCAGAAGTTGTTAGATTGCATGGGGTTCCAAAAATTATTACCTCTAATAGAAATACACGGTTCTTGGGTCATTTTTGGAGGAATTTATGGAATAAAATGGGGACTAAATTATAGTTCAGCAGTGCCTATCACCCCCAAACAAATGGGCAAACCGAGGTAGTAAATTAGAGTTTGGGAAACCTGTTACAGAGCATTATTGGAGAGAAGCCCAAGAAATGGGATTTAGCTTTACCTCGAGTAGAATTTTCCTACAATAGTTTAGTGGATAGATATATAGGTAAATCTCCATTCCAAGTTGTTTATGGTAGAAATCCTATGGGTGTCTTAGATTTGGTGCAACTGCCACTTGGGGATAGGATCAGTGATGATTGGGAAGCATTTACAGAACACATTCAAGAGTTACAACAACATGTGAAACAAAAACTACAAGCCAATAATGAACATAATTTTTTTATAAAAGATGATCATCGACGATACCAGGTATTTAATGAAGGTGATTTGGTGATAGTTTATTTACAAAAGAAGCGGTTTCCTAGAGGAACCTACCACAAGTTGAAGTATAAGAAAACTGGTCCTTGCAAGATTCTTAAGAAAATCAATGACAATGCTTATAAGGTCGATTTACCAGCCGACCTCAATATATCTCTTGTGTTTAATGTTTCTGATTTGTATATCTTCCATGGGGACAATCTGGGTGATGATAGTGAGGCAGAGGTGGATTGGCAACAAGCCATTCCAAGCAAGAAAAAGGAAAAGATTGCACAAATTTTAGATAAGAAAACCCTTCATACTCGGCAAGGCCAATACAACCGATATTTGGTCCAGTGGGAAGGTGTATCACCATCAGAGAGTACATGGATTACAGAGGGGGACTTACTAAACCTAGACCCCATTAAATGGAAAAAATTTGAAGAAAGTAACTTGCAGGAGCTGTGCTCTTTTCGATCAAAGGAGAATGATGTAAGGATTTTTCGGGGATTTTTCGAGGGTCATAACTTTTGACTCGGTTATCCGTTTGGGCTGAAATTTTATGAGGATTTGTGTCTCGAAGAGTTCACTTCCATGTCAATCTAATTTATTAGATCCAACATTATTTTGACACTTTTTTGGGGCCAAATTCCTTCATATAAGGCCTCAAATTGGGGTTTTAGTGTTTTTACGTGAATTTTTAATTTTTCAATTATCAATTATCTCTTAATTTATGAAATTAATCAGAAAAACAAGTTGACAAATAGTTCCGCTCTAGTTAGCTCTTAGTTAGTGGTCAATTTTAGATTCATGCTAGAATTTTCTAAATTTAGTTGTTTTTTTAAAAATAGTTGTTTTTTTAAAAATAGTTGTTTTTTAAAAATTAGTTGTTTTCAAAAATCTCATATAGTAGTTATAAGGGGTTGAACTTCCACTGTAATAGATAAGATGGAGAAGGAATAAAAGAGAGTTATTTTTCCATTCTCATGTGTTTACATGGTTTATTTGATCTTTTGAATGAATCTCAGGCTTTGGCTACATTAGGTTGCTTCATATTGGATTGGTCCATAGCCTTCAAGATACACGACGTCGCATTTGTTTTCTTGAGATGCTCTTATTATTCTTTCTTGTTAAATGCCCATATACCCCTTTGTGACAT
Organism: Picea glauca; assembly: GCA_000966675.3. Classification (NCBI taxonomy): domain Eukaryota; kingdom Viridiplantae; phylum Streptophyta; class Pinopsida; order Pinales; family Pinaceae; genus Picea; species Picea glauca. The sequence continues at coordinate 499,230 of JZKD02S0816600.1, read as the reverse complement.
GAGAAACTCTCATATATGTATTAATTTATATAGTTGTTTGAGTGTTACACGACTCAACATATTTTTCAATTCTCCCATATCGATTTGCTGCATGTATTCTACCATTAATTTGGCACCCATTGAAATCAAGGATTTGACCAAAAGGTTCCATTGATCGTTTTGGCCTCATTGGATAATGAAAATAAATTACTATTGTTAGAATTTCCATTAATCTCCAATCAATACACTAATTAAATTAAAATAAGGAACAAGAAAAGAAAAAAATAGGTAGTCCACCAATTCGCATAAACCTCATCCATGGCTTACAAGAGTCATGTCATGTCATCACACTAGGGGTAGAAATAAAAAGAGGTATTAAAATTGTCATGGAAAAATTTATGGATACCTAGGATATCTAGTGAAAATTGTGGGATGTTTAATTAGAAAGATGTATCGTGAAGGGGAATTCACAAAAAGGATTTTGGTAGGTATTATTTATATGTAGTGAAATTAGGGGTAGTTTATCATAACCCATGAATGCACATGGTATGCAAAAGGTTCATCAAGTGAGCCTGCTTGTGACCCTCCCTCGTGAGTTATGATGGTTGGAGGATTTTTAGTTTTTTATTGTATTGATTTCACCCTCTAGTCATTCTCCCACATGGGAAAATATTTCAATTATGATCATTGGATGATATTCACTTTTCCACCATCTTTATGTCACCCTGAATTCATTTTCCTAGTGGGGTAAGATTTGTTACTAGTACATTTATCATTGAAATTGATGTCATTGTACATTCACAACCTTGGAAGTAGGCTTGTGTTGACTTAATGTGAGTATAATTCATAACTAGGGAAAGAGTCAAGTCCCTCACTTGTATGTTTTAAATTAATCTTAGAGAAGAGTGTTTCTATATGGTTGAGCTTGGGTGAAAAGTAAATGACAACTACCCAACCTATAATGAGACTCCATAGATTTTATCTAAATATCAATTAAAGATAACAAAGAGGGTGTTTTTTGAAAGTTATTCATCGAGTAATTATGGATAATCCAAAGGAAAGAATTTTACATGTATGATGGACATGTCATTGTCCTCAAAATCTATGATTAACACAATGTTTGAAGGTATTTGCAAGAAAAATAGTTTATTGATGTTTACTTTATTGTCCTCAAAATCTGTGATTGACACAATATTTTAAAGGTATTTGCAAGAAACATAGTTTATCGATCTTTACTTTCAATTATTAAATTGTATTTCTAGGCAAAAATCATAGGGAAACCTAAGGGATGCTTTCATACATCCATGGATGACATCCCTATTAAACCCATTGTTGTGATCTAGTGCATCTCACCCATAGGGGGCTTCACCTTGTTGACCAATATCTTATCACGTTCATTTATAAAGGGGGTTTTAAAATTGTAAAAAATAAATTCAATATGTTGTAGGTATTGGGGGGGGATGTAGGGTATCGGGGGGTTTATAGGTATTGGTGGTATAAAAAGTTTTTTTTAATATATTTTAACAATTTATTGAGAGGGGGGTGCAACAAAAGAATTTTTGAAGGTATTTATCAACATCTAATGGAATTAGGGGTATTCTTTGATATCCCACGAATGCACTTGCTATGTCATAGATTCACTAAGTGAAGACGTTGTGATATCATCCAGGGGGATTCAAACCGAGAACTTGTTGGCACGAAAATAACAAAATTCCTAACAACATTGGTGACAACTAGTTGAGCTAAACCCTTGGATAATTATTGCATTTTATATGTGTACATTTCAAGAATATAATATTTTTTTATTCAAGAACTAATATAAAAGGTGAAAACCATGGGGTCTCCACTCAGTGAACCTATGACATAGATGGTGTTGTTTCTACAGGGTTGTCAATGTTCTTCTTGGAGAGGCATATTATGAAGCAACTGACATGTCCAAAGGGTTCCACTGTTGAATGATATATCGTTCATGAATCCTTCTATTTCCTTAATGAATACCTCCATAATTCATATGTTGGTGTGTCATGTATATGAGATGATGATTATGGAACAAAAGTAATGGAAGAATCCCTCCTTGAGTAAAATGGTCATCTCATAAGTTGGGTATATGATTATTTCAATACAATATCACAAACTCTACTTTAAAATTAATATATGTAATTTTACTAATCATGCAAGCTTATTCAAACAACAATAGAAGATGATGGAATCAATAAGTTTGTGATATCTAACTATGATGCAATTACTATGTAGATATGTAGATCGAGATGTATATATGAAAAAGAGAGGAATAATTATAAATAATAGAAAAATTTAAGAGAAATCGAGATGTATATATGAAAAAGAGAGGAATAATTATAAATAATAGAAATTTTTAAGAGAAAACATTCATGTAGCACTCCTCTTCATGAGGAGTTGAGAGATAATAATTCGCCCAATATGTTGTGTAAGGAATGAATTAGAGAAGCTTCATTAGGAAAACTATGAAAGGCATATTTGGATGAATTAAACATAGAAAAAGGATGTGATAAAATAGTAAGAACCTATGCATACAAAATGTGCCAATACATTCAAATGTCCTCTTTCATATAAGCCTTAACGACATTTATAATATATTAAGTAAAGTAGATACATTATTTTAATATTGTGCCCCTTGTGTCCTTGCACGGTGGTATGTGATCGGATATTCAACTCTTTTGTGTGGATTGTGGAGATAAATCAATGGTGAACTTTGATTGTAGAGTTGTAGTGAATTTTGAACATGATAATTGTGAGTGCAAAATATTAAAACTTAACCTATGGGCAACTTAATTAGAAAATACTAACAAATTATTAAGCTATATTACATACAATTCCAAATGGTAATCTTCATGTGTAAATGGTATGAGGCATTTATTAGTCCCTGCCCTTTCGGGCTGGAGGGACTATAGTAAACGGTTTGGCCTTCTTCTATTAGTTCTACACAAAAAACAACGCATTTTAACCAAAGTTTCGAGTGCTTTATACAATTTCCCATATCATATTTGATTTTTTAACCAAACTTTCCACTTTGACATCTTATTTGGCCTCTTCCCGAGGCACAAGGAGAAGATATGCAAAGTATTTGGTTTGAAACTTGGTAAATGATGACTAGGTTAAGGCATGCATGCTTTGAGTTGAACTAATGCTATCTCTGGAGATAGCATTCGTTCATTAACATTAAATGTTTAAGTTCTTAACCCATATTTATAACATAGACATTTCGCATGCCCTTTGTTAGGTGTCCAACCATACCGTGCACACTGGATTCAATGCAAAATTCGTGTCTACTAGTGAAGGTTGAGTCCCATGCAGAACCCTCATACTTATTCTTTTTACCTGATAAGCCATATTCTGGTCATCCCCTTATCATGGCCCAAATCATATCATGAGGGCCACTCTCAGTCTGTCCTTCCCTTTGCTGCATTGGCCTTCCCTCTGCTGCACTGTCAGCCTTGAAGTTTCCTTTCACATTATCGTTCTTAGTCTAGATGCTGCCTTTCACTTGTTCTTGCACTATAGTTGCTTCCCTCTGCTGCACTGTCAGCCTTGAATTTTCCTTTCACGTTCTCGTTCTCAGTCTAGATGCTGCCTTTCAATTGTTCTTGCGCTATAGATGAATTCCCAAGCTTCCTACATGCACAAGTTAGTAGTTTGATCTTTCTGAATCTTGCCTCCCTTGTAGAGATTAACAAGATTTGAACTGCGGATCTCACTAAGCGAGATTTCAAAGGAATTTAAGTTGGTGTTCAGACCGAGATCTAGAGGAAGTGTCTGGGTGACAGATGTGTGCAGCAAGACGTGAAAGAGGTTTTTCGGGGTGACAATACATGATGGCACCGAGCCCGTCAATTTATTAATGTAGATCCAACCATTCACAAGGGTGCAAGCACATCAGATGAAACAATAATGAAAGAATACATACATGCAACAATTCCAAAGGTTCACTTTTTACATTCGGTTCAAATTAAATATTCCAAGCTTCCACATAATCAATAAACCATGCTTACTGAAGTTGTGTTGATTAAATCAATGTACTCAGATTTGAGAGAGGCAATTGATGTGTAAGGCTCCAGTGAACCTATTAGTCCCTAAAGTTTCACTTGACTGTGAGAGGGAAAGATAAGGCATCATCGGTTTATTGCAAAGTGTTTAGAAGGTTTTTATAATTTGGTTTTTTGAATAAGGTGGTTGAAAACTGGCTGAAGGTTATAACATAACATGAAAATCAAGTTTAGAACATAGCATATCCCATTGACTGAATAAAAGGTAGACACATAGATGGATTAAACCAATTAAGAAAAAGGGAAGATGAAGCCTTCAATTTGTCAACTTCACATAAATTCTTGTCTCAAAATATCATAAAGAAACAAGACTATCAGCTTGATATCAAAACTTGAAAAATAATTTCCACAGTAAAATTTTCACTGTATTAATTAATAGTCAAGAATCAAAAGCATTGCAATCTGAATAATGAATTCAAGCATGAAGAAAGAAATAACAGAGTAGAAAAGAGGGTCTAACCATCCATATGCCTTTGCTATTAAGTGTCAAATTGAACATAAATGCCTTTACAAGGAGTTTCACACAAAGGTTTCCTGTATCTCCAATTTTTCAACCATCACATAGTCTTTCCTCTGTCTATTTAAACTATCCATAAAACCTCCAAATCCTATCATCTAGTATAGCTTTAATGACTAGATTCAAACAATATCTATCTACTAAGGTAGTTCACTCAAAAAGAGCTTCTACAATCCAAAAATAGATCATATCTCAACAACTTGATATTGTATGCTCTTGCCAGCATTACATTTGATTCTACAAAACATGAATTAGTTTGATTCTTAGCATCTCACTGACCAAAAATGAGTAGACATTGCCATATTTCCTGGAAAACATTAAAATCATGATTGTAGCAATCTCCATGTAACCTTTAGGATATAATCACAGTAGTAGCTTTAGCATTTTTCTATTTGAACTTTGTGGTAAGTACAATATTGTGCCAATAGAGTCTGAATTTTATTTCCCTGAGTTCTTTGAGAAATTCCCTTTGCTCTTTCTTCTTCTTTTTAAAACCTTGAATTCTTTCTTGCTAATGAGCATTCCATTGTTCTATTTGTGCCTTTTCTTTCCTTAATTGTCTCACTGTTTTATGGAATTCCTTGATCCTTTCTTTATTAGTTCTGATTTTAACCTTGAATCCTGAGCATTCTTCAAAAGGTGCAGGCTCATTCATGTTTAAGGCAACTTTGGGTTCCTTTTCTTTAACTTGGTACTTAGAGACTAATCCCGAGCTATGTTCTTCATCAGAACTTGCTGAATCTATAGCTTCAGGCACATCTGATATGTGATCTGAGTCTATAAGGTAATCTTATTTATTCTCAGGGATTTCACTGATACCTTTAGCCATTTATTTAGCTTTTGCTAATCTGGTTGAAGCTCTCATTATAGGTCCTGTAGATGATGAAATCATTTGTTTACCTTTGTTTACTGGTTTCTTAAGCAATGAAGTTTTTTTTCCCCTTTTCCTGGTACCTGCTTCAACATTTTTAGAGTCATCTTCTATAAACATGACGTTTTCTTCTTTGATTTATGGATTAAACATGGCCTTTGACTTCAGTCTGTACTTGTTGGTAACCCTAGTATAATTCCTTCTAGGTTTTTTAGATGCAGACACACCTTTAACCTTTGTCCTTTTGACTGAAACACACCTTTTACTGGTTTATGGAGATTCATGCTTGACTATAGTTTGAATATTAAAATCTTTATCTGAATCATCTTCCCCTTTAACATCTTCTTTAGAAAATGTTTCGATTTCTGGATCCAACTTAGGTCTTTTACTTCTGCTATTCCTTGTCACTCTGATGTCAAACATTTCTTCTTTAACATGGGTTTCATCAATTGAAATATTTTGGCTCTGTGTAACCATCTTTTTCCCTTTGCCTTTCTTCTATTTGTTGGATGGCGTGTTAGGGTTTAAAGATTGCATGAGCCAGCTCCAGGGCTTCTGTAATTCTCTCAAAGTAGACATAACTAAAGTCTTAATTAGGACTTGATGAAACAAACTGCTCTTAGCATTGGTGGAGAGTGACTGCACTCTCTTTGACATCTTTGTCAAGCTTTTGAGTAGAAAATAAGGTTGATTTAAGGTGTAATCGCCATTTAAATGCATTAATATCCTAATGTGGTAGATATAGACTAGTGAAAATATACCTTCGCAGGTGATATACCTATGGATAACGATAAGGGCATTGTGCCATTCAGGTCTAATCCAACTGCGATGTACTCCCCTTTTCCAATTCAGATTTTGCTTATATGGAAGCAGGAATTGGTTTACAAACTCTGTAACCACATGCTCTTTCTTCCACCACCTTTCTCCTCCAACCACCAATCTGCAAGCTTTAACAATTGTCTTCTCTGTCACTAGCATCAACATCTTACCGATCTCCACCTTGTGACCATCAAAGTTCAGTGCGAACTCCATGGAGACCTACTTATCGTAACCTTGAAAAGTGGTAAGGAATTCAAACCACCCAACATCTCTGAACCTTTGATTCATCCGAGGATAAGCTTCAAGAAGTTCAACACCCTCGAGTTCTATTCTGACTACCTGTCCACTCCTCTTTGGTGCCATCAAAACACAATGCTGTAACTAGCACCCTTGGGTTCTGAATTTTCCACCTGCAATATGTTAGTGTATAACGTTCCTCTGAGCAAATACCTGCACCTAAATTCAGCAAAATCAAGCATAGAAAGATAGGTTTAATATAATTATTGTTGAGATTTGGGCTATTTAAAATGAGTCCTTCGTGGGTACAAAGCAATCTGATTATGAAATGGTTTGAATCAATAAATGATTCCAAGCTATTGTGGTACACATGCAGACTCTCAAACCATGATTCGTGTCATCATAATGAAATCTGGATGAGAGGCGTATATCAAGGCATGATTATCTTGGCGCTACAGAAATAGCCTTATTCCCATAGTGCTATGAATGACTTAGCAAAATTTGAATTTGTGAAGTTCAAACAGGCATATAAGGTGACAACTCATTTAAAACCATGTCTTTCAATTTCAAACTTAAATAAATTATTCAAAAACTGAAATGCAAACCATAAGACACTAAAAACAAAGATTGAAATCAAATGGAAGAAAAAAATGAAGTGTAGGTAAGAAGGGTTTAGGATTAGGGTTTCTCACTAAATCAGGACAAAATTAGAGACTAACACTGGCTCCTTCTGGGGATGGAGTTTTGATAATAAACTCCAAGAACTGCAGACCAATGCCTTTTCCTTTATCTCTGATTCACTGATCTCCATGCATCTGTTGATGTTTTATTCTCAGCATAACTGTAAAAGCAAGTCCATTGGGTATATGGAGTCTTTATTGAAAGGAAAACCTAATGTACTAACTGAAAACTTGATGAATCCTTAGAGAAAATAGTGCTTCAAGAACCTCCCATTCACTGCCCCCCCAAAAGTTTCAGTGTTGTCTAAATTATGCAGGAGAAAAGTGTTATTGTTCATTACCTTGGCTATTCTGAAAGGACCATACCATAGGTTATCGAACTTTCCATGTTTTTTCTTTATCCTCTCTCCTGGCATCCCATCTTAACACCAAATATTCCTCATTGAAAACATATTTCTTAGTTCCCTTATCGAATGTAGCCTTGATTTTTCTCTGGTGAGAAACAACTTTCTGATTTACCTGTTCTCTGACCTGCTGAACTTCAATCATCTGCAAAATTCTTCTTTGGACATCATTGGGTTCTTCTATCTCTTCTTGTAGAAACTTTAAGACTGGCAGGCCCAATTGAGTTGGAAGAATTGCTTCTGTCCCATATACCATATAGAAAGGAGATGTCCCAATAGAATTCTTGTTGCTAATACGATCAATCTAAAGGGAAAACTTTAACTTTGAATCCCATGATTTTTTTATTTTCTGTCAGTAGTTTTTTGATAATTCTTATCAGAGTTTTATTCGAAGATTCTGCCAATCCGTTCCCTTGGGGGTAGTAGGGAGTAGAATGAACAAATTTGATACTATACTTATTGCATAATTCAATCATGGAATTTGATTTAAAAGCCTGTGCATTATCAGTGACTAGTTTTTTAGCACAACCAAACTTGGAAAAAATATATCCTTCTAGAAATTCCATGATTACCTTGTCTGTTGTATTCCAAGTCAGAATTGCTTCAATCCACTTCGTAAAATAATCTAGGGCTGTAAGAATCCATCTATGTTGTTCTGAGGATGATGGATTAATCTCTTTGATGAAATCCAATCCCCACTGTTGAAATGGTCCATGGGAGATGATTGGTTTCAGAGGCAAAGATATAAGTTTCTGATTTCCAGCAAATTTCTAACAAGGTTCACATGCCCTGACCTGAGCAAAAATATCTGAGAATAGAACTATCCAATAATAGCCTACTCTAAGAATCTTGAAGGTAGTAGCCTTCCAATGATGATGGCCTTCGCAGACACCATGATGCATATCAAGAAAGATTTGTTTAGATTATTTTTCCTTCACACACCTCAACAGAAAACCGTTGGGGTCCTTCCAGAACAGGGTCTGATCAACAATACAGTACTTTACAGCTCTCAACTTTAATGCTATCAATTTTGATTTATCCAACTCTGGGGGAGATTGAAATTTCAACAAAAAAATACGATATCTTTGTACCATGTTGAAGAAACATAATTGTTGTTTACCTGTGAATTTTTTTCTTCAATCTGGACAGAAGAATCCCGTGTCATGTCTGAAAGATGGTACAACCCAATTGCTTTGCAATTAGATTCTGTCATTAATTTGGCGAGGCCTTTTCCTTTTATCAGCTGAGTAGTATTTATGGTGAGATCACATTCCAAGATTTTTGTTATCCATTTCCCTCGCTTTCCTTCACAATCAGGCTGAACCAATATTTCTTTGATTGCACTGATTGGGACATAAGCTGTAATTTTAGATTGAAGAACATATACTCTGAAGTATTTTAAAGCCTTTACCAAGGCATAGGCTTGTTTTTCTATTATATCATACTTCAATTTAGAGTCTCTGAGGGTTTTGCTAAAGAAGGAGATGGGCTGCTCATATCCTTGCTCATTTCTTTGCAGAAGAACAACAACTATGGCATTTTCTGATGCAAATGAAAAAATCATGAATTCTTTGGAGTAATATGGGATACTTAGAACATGTGCTTGAATGATAGCCTGTTTGATCCTTTCAGAGGATTTTCTTGCTTCTGGTATCCACTTAATTTCTGCATCATTTTTCAACATGTCAGTGATGTACTTGACAATCTCTGCAAAGTTAGGTATAAACCTCCTTAAAAAATTAATTTTACCAATGAAGGATTGAATTGACTTTTTATTTCTCAGAATGTCTATTTGTTGGATAGCCTTTACTCTTTCAGGATCTATTTTAATACCTTCAGGTGAAACAATGTGTCCTAGAAGCTTTCCTTCCTCCATGGAAAAATGTGATTTTTTGGGATTAAGTGATATACTGTATCTCCTACACTTCTCAAAGGTCTGCTTCAAGTGCTGTAAATGTTCTTTATCGGATGCCAAAAATATAGTGATGTCATCAAGGTAAATAACCAAAAACCTGTCATTCTCCCCAATGAAAGCGATGTCCATAGCCCTTTGAAATGTGGCTCCTGCATTCATCAATCCGAAAGGCATCTTTTCATACATAAAAGTTCCCCAAGGAGTGGTAAAAGCTGTTTTCTTTTTGTCCTCCTCCATTACTGATATCTAATTGTACCCTAAATATCCATCAAGCATAGAGATTCTCTTTGCACCGACAACTCTTTGTAAGATATAATCCATTTTTGGTAATGGATAATTGTCTTTCAGAGAGCACCTGTTTAGATTCCTGAAGTCTACATAGAGCCTTATCTCTCCGTTCTTCTTCCTGAAAGGTATAAGGTTGGATACCCATTCTGAGTATCTTAGTGGCACTATGATTTTTTCTTCCAACAACCTTTTCAGCTCCTTTTCTATTATAGGTAACAGTAAAGGATTAAATTGCCTGAACTTTTGCTTAACAGGTTTTGATCCAGGCTTCAGAGGAATTTTGTGCTGAATGATCTCTGTATCAAACACCTTCAGATCTTCATAAGACCAGGAAAATATATCTAAATATTGTTTCATTAATTCAACATATGCTTCTTTTTGTTTTTGTGACAGTTTCCTAGATATTTTGACCAACCTGGGGTTTGCATCTGGACTAATGTCACAGTCTACTACATCTGTTTCTTCTGTTTGGATAACAACCTTCTTGGAAACATCATTATGATCGAACAACCTTTCTAGTGGAACCAAACCTTTGGGCAGATGGTTTGTCTTCAGTTCAATGATTTTGTGGCCAACAATTGTATCTTGAAGGACTTCTGCAACATGTATTTCTGCTTCACCATCTTCGTCATCTTGATCTATTGAAATGTTCGAAAAATCTTCAATAGTTTTCAAAAATCTTTGAATTTCCTCATCATCTTTAAAAACCTGCCAATGTTTTATATTATCTGGTATTGAAGGTCTGTTTTTGAATTCAACTTCGAACTTCAAATTAGGAAACATTGGAGTTTTAAATTTTCTAGCTGCAAGTGCCAAAGAGTTAGCCTGCTGATTCAAATTTCTGTGCACAAAAGTAATAATAAATTCCGAAAAAAAATTATCCACATAATCCCACACCTCATTTCTGTATTGTTTTAACCTTTGCTGTTTGGTCTGATATATATTCTTGATCTGGTGAATAATAAGTTATGAGTCTCCAAAAACAGACAACTTATCTACACCCATATCTTTAACAACTTTTAAACCTAACAACAAAGCTTCATACTCACTGATGTTATTAGTGGTGTCAAATTCAAGTTTATATGACATAGGGATAACCTCCTTGGTAGGGGAAATGAAGACAATACCAGCTCCATAACCGTCTTTAGAACATGCCCTGTCAAAATACATTTTCCAAACAAAATTGTTTTTATTGTCTCCTACTGCAGTTCTTGTCTTTCTGACTGATACTTCTTCCATCTCTTCAATCATATGAAAAATAGAAGAAACAATATCATCTTCTACAACATATATAGGATGATTAGTGGGATTATTGTGATCACTTACCAAATAATCCAATCTAACTTCTGTGTATAATCTCTGTTGTTCCCCACCAAAAATAGGTATGGTTGCATAGCTAAGGTCTATATGTAGAGTACCACCTACCTTCTTAGCCCAAGATCTTGAAAGAAGCATTCCAAATTTTGGTGGTATGTCAGCCACGATAACATCTAATACCACACTTTTCATAGGTAATTGGGAAAGAGTAACAACCACATCTTTCATAACTCCAAGGCATTTGAATTTCTTGGAGTCAAAATAATATAGATCTTGATATGGTCTAGTAATGTCCAACCCTAATTCTTCCATCACCACCTTAGGCATTACATTATGCGAGGCACCAGAATCCATTAAGCAGTTGTGCAATATCTTGTCATGGATATTTAATGAAATGTAGAAAAGTGTAGAGGCATCAATTCTATCTTCAATGTGAGGTCCAATAGTTATAGCAGGGTTTTCATCCTCTAGATTGACTATATCTAAAAAGGTGACATGAGTTGGAGCTTGTAGAGCCTTGAGGACAGTCTTTCTGAAGGGTTATGTTTTCATGAGTTCTAATAATGGCACTAAAATCTTGATTTTGTCGATTTCGTGTTCTAAACTGAAAGAAGAAACATTTCTATTTGGTTCCTTTATGTCAACAGTACTATCCTTGGCAGGTTGTTTCAATGGTTGATTAGCTTGGGTCTTGGGAATAACTTTGATAATTCCTGTCTTAACTAGAGTACTGGCCTTCCTTGTGGAAACAAGTGTATCTATTTTAGGTACATTCTAACTAGATCTGAGATTGTATTTTTTCCTTTTAGGTTCCTGTTGGACGATCTCATCTTCATCCCCTTCCTCAAACTGGTTTGCAATCAAAGCATCTTCATAATCCTGCTGTGTCACATGTAGAGGAGATGATTCAGAATCATTCAAATGAACTGCATGGTCATCTTCTGTATCCTCCTCCTCCTCCTCCTCATCTACTGCATTATTCTGAAAAGGAGGCAAAACCTTTTGGTCATCTTGGTTTTTTCTTTCTCTTGGTAAGATTTGAGGTACATTGTTTGGCCACCTGAACTGATTTGGATTTCTGTAACCACCCTCCTGTGAAGGTCTACTGGGATGTTTTTGTTCTATCTTCAACCTTACCATTTCATATGTTAGAGTTTTCAACATCTTAGCCATTTCATCAATTTTAGAATCAGATGTTGAATTAGAAGATGAAGGCAACTCTTCCTTTTGCTTTTTCCTGTCTCTATCACTTCTAGACTTCAATTTGTCTGCTGCTAATATGTTTGATTCTACCTGGATAGCAACATCTTGCATCAGAACGAGGGTAGCGGTTCTTATTTCCCTAAGAAACAAGGAAAATTTGACATCGAATGCATTGGAAAAAGTGATTTTAGCTGATGTCTCTGAAGGTTTTATCTCCTCTGGAATTTTACCATACATCTGGTTGAACCTTTTGGTAAAATCAGGTATTGATTCACCTTGTTTCCTCCTTAAAGCACCGAATTCGGTGATGTAGTATAAAAATTCCTTCTTGTCTGCCCAGTGTTTAATAAAGGAATCATCTAAGGCTATGATATCAACTATTGAATTAGGAGGTAAACTCCTGAACCACTTTCTTGCTTCCCCATTTAGAATCTGTACGAATAATCTCATCCACACATCAACATGCTCTACATTGAAATTACCTGCAAAACTATAAAATGAACTCAAATTCTCTTCAGTAGTAACTGATTCATCTCCATTGAATCTATGAAAGTATCTCATATAATCATTTGGTGGAAAGGCATACATGACTTGTGGAAGAACCAAAGGAGCATACCTTGCTGCAACTATTTCGTCCATTATGTTTGCAACCATATTAGCTATTTTTGGAGCTCTGGGAGCGAGTAAGATTGGTGATGCTGAAGGAGAAAGCGTCCCTTGTGTATTAGAACTTATATGTATTGTCATTGAGTCTTGATATTTAGAATACAAGGATTTATCTTCTAGACTATGATCAACTAATGGGGTGAGAAACAGAGGATTCTCAAAAGAAAAATAATGTGATCTAAAATCCTCAGATGAGACAGATCCAAGAGATGACGAAGGTGTCTCTGGTTTGCTCTTAGTATCTGTGTTGTGACCTCTCGAAGTTTCAGTCATAGGAAAGATGTATGGATACTCCTATTTAATGAGTTCAGTAAGTAACTTCCACTATTCTATATTTAATTCTGAAATAGTTGAAGGGAATGAAACTATATCAGGCTTAATAACATGTTTAATTTCACTTTCAGGATTCACATCTTCATCTAATTGGGTTTTGGTGATTTCAGAGGATTGTCCTTGAGAAATTTCTGAAGATAATTTTCCTTTTAAGAGTGAAGACTATCCAGAAAGAACTTTAGGTCTTCTTAGTAACTTTTCAGGATCTGGAACTGCTGCAATAGGTTCAAGATATGGATTTTTCATGGTTACTAGTCTCTTATTAAATGATGAAAAATCTAGAGGATTTTTAGGTCCTTTAACTTCTCTTTTAGGATCCATAATTACCATAGAGGAGTTGCTAGGTGAATAACCACAGTCTTAAATAATGTCCAAAATCTTATTCACCACCAAGATCTGAATGTAAACTTGTTGTTTCCCCAGGGAATATCTCTTCGTTTCTTCGTCCCCGGAAATGGTGCCAAAAATGTTTAGAAGGTTTATTGCAAAGTGTTTAGAGGGTTTTCATAATTTGTTTTTTTGAATAAGGTGGTTGAAAACTGGCCGAAGGTTATAACATAACATGAAAATCAAGATCAGAACATAACATATCCCATTGACTGAATAAAAGGTAGACACATAGATGGATTAAACCAATTAAGAAAAAGGGAAGATGAAGCCTTCAATTTGTCAAATTCACATAAATTCTTGTCTCAAAATATCATAAAGAAACAAGACTATCAGCTTGATATCAAAACTTGAAAAATAATTTCCACAATAAAATTTTCATTGTATTAATTAACAGTCAAGAATCAAAAGCATTGCAATCTGAATAATGAATTCAAGCATGAAGAAAGAAATAACAGAGTAGAAAAGAGGGTCTAACCATCCATATGCCTTTGCTATTAAGTGTCAAATTGAACATAAATGCCTTTACAAGGAGTTTCACAAAAAGGTTCCTTGTATCTCCAATTTTTCGACCATCACATAGTCTTTCCTCCGTCTATTTAAACTGTCCATAAAACCTCCAGATCCTATCATCTAGTATAGCTTTAATGACTAGATTCGAATAGTATCTATCTACTAAGGTAGTTCACTCAAAAAGAGCTTCTACAATCCAAAAATATATCATAGCTCAACAACTTGATATTGTATGATCTTGCTAGCATTACATTTGATTCTACAAAATAGGAATTAGTTTGATTTATTCAAACAGTTCGAGGTCTTAGCATCTCACTTACCAAAAACGAGTAGACATTGCCATATTTCCTGAAAAAAATTAAAATCATGATTGTAGTAATCTCCATGTAACCTTTAGGATATAATCACAGTAGTAGCTTTAGCATTTTTTTGTTTGAGGTTTGTGGTAAGGACGACATTGTGACAATAGAGTCTAAAGTTTATTTCCCCGAGTTCTTTGAGAAATTCCCTTTGCTCTTTCTTCTTCTTTTTAAAACCTTGAATCCTTTCTTTCCGACCAGCATTCCATTGTTCTATTTTTGCCTTTTCTTTCCTTAACTGTCTCACTATTTTCTGGAATTCCTTGATCCTTTCTTTATCAGTTCTGATTTTAACCCTGAATCCTGAGCATTCTTCAAAAGGTGCAGGCTCATTCAGGTTTAAGGAAACTTTGAGTTCCTTTTCTTTAACTTGATACTTAGAGACTAATCCCGAGCTATGTTCTTCATCAGAACTTGTTGAATCTATAGCTTCAGGCACATCTGATATGTGATCTGAGTCTACAAGGTAATCATGTTTATTCTCAGGGATTTCACTGATACCTTTATCCATTTCTTTATCTTTTGCTAATATGGTTGAAGCTCTCGTTACAAGTCCTATAGATGATGAAAACATTTGTTTACCTTTGTTTACTAGTTTCTTAAGAAATGAAGTTCTTTTTTCCCTTTTCTTGGTACCTGCTTCAACATTTTCATAGTCGTCTTCTATAACTATGACACTTTCTTCTTTGATTGATGGATTAAACATGGCCTTTGACTTCATTCTGTACTTGTTGGTAACCCTAGTAGAATTCCTTCTAGGGTTTTTAGATGCAGCCACACCTTTAACCTTTGTCCTTTTGACTGCAGCACCCCTTTTACTGGTTGATGGTGATTCATGCTTGACTATAGTTTGAATTTTAAAATCTTTATCTGAATCATCTTCCCCTTTAACATCTTCTTCAGAAAACGTTTCGATTTCTGGATCCAACTTAGGTCTTTTACTTCTGCTATTCCTCGTCACTCTGATGTCAGGCATTTCTTCTTTAATAGGGGTTTCATCAATTGAAATACTTTGGCTCTGTGTAACTATCTTTTTCCCTTTGCCTTTCTTCTGTTTGTTGGACTGTGTTTTAGGGTTTAAAGATTGCATGAGCCAGCTCCAGGGATTTCTGTAATTCTCTCAAAGAAGACATAACTAAAGCCTTAATTAGGACTTGATGAAATAGACTACGCTTAGCATTGGTGGAGAGTGACTGCACTCTCTTTGACATCTTTGTCAAGATTTTGAGTAGAAAATAAGGCAGATTTAAGGGGTAATCACCATTTAAATGCATTAATATTCTAATGTGGTAGATATAGACTAGTGAAAATCTACCTTTGCAGGTGATATACCTGTGGATAATGATCAGAGCAGTGTGCCATTCAGGTATAATCCAGTTGCGAGGTACTCCCCTTTTCCAATTTGGATTTTTCTTATCTGGAAGCAGGAATTGGTTTAAAAAATCTGTAACGACATGCTCTTTCGTCCACCATCTTTCTCCTCTAACCACCAATCTGCAAGCTTTAGCAATTGTCTGCTCTGTCACTAGCATCAAAATCTTACCGATCTCCACCTCGTGACCATCAAATTTCAGTGCGAAATCCATGGAGACCTGCTCATCGTAACCTTGAAAAGTGGTAAGGAATTCAAACTACCCACCATCTCTGAACCTTTGAGCCATATGAGGATAAGATTCAAGAAGTTCAACACCCTCGGGTTTTATTCTGACTACCTTTCCACTCCTCTTTGGCGCCATCAAAACACAATGTTGTAACTAGCACCCTCGGGTTTTGAATTTGCCACCTGCATTCTATTAGTGTATAACGTTCCTCTGAGAAAATACCTGCGCCTAAATTCAGCAAAATCAAACACAAAAGACAAGTTTAATATAATGATCGTTGATATTTGGGCGATTTAAAATGAGTCCTTCGCAGGTACAAAGTAATCTGATTATGAAACGGTTTGAATGAGTAAATGATTCCAAGCTATTGTGGGACACATGGGAACTCTCAAACCACGATTCGTGTCATCATAACGAAATCTGGATGACAGGCACATATCAAGGCATGATTATCTTGGCGCTACGGGAATAGCCTTATTCCCGTAGCGTTATTAATGACTTAGCAAAATTTGAATTTGTGAAGTTCAAACAAGCATATAAGGTGACACCTCATTTAAAACCATGTCCTTCAATTTCAAACTTAAATAAATTATTCAAAAACTGAAATGGAAACCATAAGACACTAAAAAAAAAGATCGAAATCAACTGGAAGAAAAAAATGAAGTGTAGGTAAGAAGGGTTTAGGATTAGGGTTTCTCACTAAATCAAGACAAAATTAGAGACTAACAGAACTGATGAAAACAAATTGTATTTGATTAAACATTATATTTTACATTTTCACATGTTATAGTTTTTTATGTTTTGGCTACTCTTTCTTTCTTTCTAATTTGCGTTTAATTTTGCAACTTTACAGACTGGTTGGACGAATGTGAAAAGACAAACCAATTAAATTTGGAGGAATAGACGTTGTACTCCGACTATGAAATCCAAACCATGTTCTTTTGTTTGTACGCTATTTACATATTTGAATCTGTCTGATTGGAATTTCCACCAATAATTATTATTCCTCAACTGGAACTTGCTTGGAATTCTTATTTGCAGTGACATAGATTTGCTCCTAAAATATCTATATTGATAAAAACATCAAGCTAATTGGTAATTTTGGTTGAATTGACTTTGTTAATCCAAACACATATAGAATGAAAAATAGTTTTAAGTTTACCCTTCTAATATCTGACCATGCATTCTTGCTCATAACTCTTAGTTTTCATGATTGCATTAGGCTTGATCAACTCATCGACAAAATTATAATGTGTCCTTTTTTCTTATGATTGGAACTAGTTTCAAGTTTAGGATATTACTACTCCTTCTTACAAGAATTGTGCTATCCGTTCCACAAAGACTGCCTAAATAACATGCATAGTTATTAATCCAGTAAAGAAGAAGTACAAAGAAACTCTTGCTAACTTACCTCTGCTATCCTAAAAATATAATTGAAAATCAGTTAATTGAACAACCTAGAAAAAGCTTTGCGTTCCTGTTCACGCTTGTCAACAATTTGAAAATCAAATTACCCTTTTAATAAGATCAATAATTAATAAGATCAATAATTAACATGAATCTTGTCTAAGGAATGTAGTTGTGAGATGATTTTTCCATCAACTGAACATAAAATTTCAGATTATTGATCCAGAGTTGTACTTGTGTATATTTCCTTCAATTTCATTAACAAGGTACATATAAAATCATACTTTCTTGTTTGTAGTTGCCATCTCCTTCTTAATGCCCACTGCAAAGGAAATACAAATTGGTGAGATAAAGTAATAACTGCTACACTGTTTATGTTATGCTCATAAAAGTTTCAATTCAACAATAGGTAGAAACATGCAAATGTTATACAATGGATATAACCTACCATAAATGATGCATTTTAGTGGAAAAAAAGGACAACTAAAATTACCATCATTGGGTGCAAATTTCAAATCTCTTGTAAAGATTGAAACAACAACCTCCACATCATCCAGGCCATATATGCCTGAAAAACCAAACATAAGCTAAAATTATTACAACAAACATCCTCTAGAAATAGAGAACCTACCAAATAAATAACTTTCATATTCAAGAGTGTCCCAATCCAGCTGCTTCAGTATTCGAGACATTGCAAGGGATTTCAATAGACTATGCACCTTCTCACTCAAAGGCCTATTTACAAGAACAAGAACACTCTTGGATCGCTTTGCACAGATGATCCGTCAATCTGCTACTGCATTAAACATCACTTGGGATTGAACCTGGGCCATGAGCCACAAGCCAAACCAAGTGTAGCAATGCATGGATAGGATGCATGCAAACTGCATGCCTACCAGGTGGAGACCACTACGTGCCATGCAATGCATGGAGACCACTACATGCCATGTAATGCATGTAGCAAGTGTTTAATAAATCTGCAAGCTCACTGTTCAATATTTGTTATTTAAAAGCTCATTGTTCAATATTTGTTATTTAATGTAGATCACTCTTCAATATTCTTTATAACATATGCAAACAGTCAATGTGTTTAACACAAAATTAAATTGAATAATTAAAAATTATTAAAAAAAACAGAATAAACTGATCTTTCCAGAACTTTCATTAGCATTGTTTCACACATTCATGTTTCACAAGATTTTGAGGTTGCTGCTTCTCCTTCTATGGTTTTTTCTTTTTTGTGGAAAAAATGATTTTTTCAATCCTCAAATCTACGTTACCAGGTGCCTCGGTCAGATTGCAACTGATCTCTCTGTGCATTTTTTCAATCCATGAGAATGATTGTTATTATACTTCTTCTGGTTTGGATTTCTGATGTAATTTAAAAAAAAAATTAGATGTAATACTGTAGACTTTTGTTCAACATTCAATGGGACCTTCCCATACCTGGAATGTGAAGCATTAATGACCACTCAAAGGGTATTGAAGCGAACTTTGGATATCTGCAACCACTACCATGTCAAGGCAACCACCCATGTGCAGAGAAGTGAGCCATAGGTTAGCATTTGGTACATGATATGTGAAGCTGTGGAGGAGTTAAAATCAATTGTTCTTGTTATGGGCAGTAGTGGACATTGTGCTTTTATCAGGTTAAAAATCAACCCATTGTGTTTAATATTAGGCTAGATTCAATTTAATTTCATGAAAAGGGATGAAATTGTTTTTTGTATCTATGCTTAAAAAGTTTAAAGTGATGATCATATGCAGAGCAATCAAGGGCATCGTGATGGACTATTGTTGTAAGCATGCATCCTATGCAGTTATAGTGGTGAACCCAGAGATGCCAAAGGGATTGTATGGTGGCACCGAGTACTGACTAGGTTTAATGTTATTCATGCATATTAGGCACAACAATTTTTGTTGCATCTTGTAGAGCATTCTATTAATGACTCGTCTGTATCATCCAGGAGAGACTATATCAACACTAAGAACCAAAGCATTTTTTATGGAGGAAAAAACCTAATGATAATGGATATTACAGAAAATTGAGCTTTCAGATTTTAAATTTAGATTTGATTTGAGATATTATTGCCATTCTATTAGATTTAGCATGTTATTGCTCGGTGGGTGGGTGGCATGTTCTCCCTCTGCTATTTTCTTATTTGTAGAAAAGTATATTTTTCAATCCTCATCTAATATACAACGATTCAGATCTGCAGATAGCGTTTGTGGGTTGTTTGTTCTCCCTATGTGGTTTTTCCTTTCTTGTGAAAAAATAGAATTTTCACTCCTCCTCTATTTTACAATGGACAAGATGATAAAATAAATAAACACTATTATTACCAGTCCTATGCTAAGCTATGCAATACTATATGTTGTGGCTCTTCTAATTCGGCTATGACTTGTATGGTGGGAAGTGACTATTCTCATTGGGGAGGTGTTATTTGAATTTGACATCGACTCTTGGGCTAAATTCTGGTACTGGTGTTGGAACAACAATTAGATCTGTGGCTGGATATGCTTCTTAGTCAACTACTTAATCAATGGCTTAGTAACTTTCTTAAACAACTACATAATCCACTGGATCACCTGCATAATCTGTTGGATCAAAGGCTTAAACAACAACATCATTAGCAAAGAGACTAGTTCTTCAAGTGCTTAATCTACTGGTTATTTTGGTGTTGCTTACGTTGCTTAACACTTGTATATTTCATTTGTTTGATTCTATTATGTATTAAAAGAATTCACACTCTCGCATGGATTACTTTGTTGTTTCTTACTATCATGTTTTCACGTTTCTGGATCAGGAGAAGCAGTAATAATGTGCCTTCTTTTGGTTGCTATAATAGGACTAAGCTCCTCTACCTTCTCGGCAGGGACTTGTTTCTCTGCAACCATTCTTGTTAGGTCTATAGGTCTAGAACTAGAATGAATGATTGAATCAATGGTTTGCATTCCATATACTCTAGAAGTTTTTTACTAGAAAAAAAGGAGCCTCACATTTCCCCATCATTGTAATTGGGTACTTTCCTTATGTATTATTATTAGCTATAAAATTTTTTAATCTTTTTATTGTGTATACAATATATAGTCTAGAATAAAATGATTGTTTAATTTCATGTAATGTTTCCTTTTATGCAAGTATTATTTTATGAAATATTACAAAACTAAGATCATGGATCCTACTACACTGGAAACCAAGAGAAAGGCATGTTTTTTGAGGATACAATGAGATGTGATGTTAATGATGATGGATTGAGATCATATAGGAATGATAGGGGTGATGTGGTGGCACACAATGAGAGTGAAATTCAACATAATTGTGCTTTGTATATAACATTATCAAATAAGTACACAATTGTTAGAGATGATAATATTGAAAAACATGGCTAGCACCATAGTGACCATAATCATGTACTCACTGAGGCTTTCCCTAATGATGATGTATACAAATGGGAGGATGAGGAATATGCAGATGCTACTATGAAATAATGAATAACTAAAAGGAACTGGATTGAAGAGGATGACCAAGATTATTTGTTGGCAGAATGGTTTCATAAAAGGAAACAATTTGTTCCAAAACAAAGTGATATAGAGGAAGATTAAGAAGATGAATATGAGAAATATAAGAAACTTGCTCTAATTATGATGTTACAAAAGGGAAAATATGATGAAATTGATTAATAATCTTCTAGAGGACAATGTGATCTACCTATAGCACCACTTGTCACCATTCATGGAAACCACATGGTGATGGATAGTGGCATGAGGTGGGAAACTCATGAAGGAGGAGTGAGAATACAACCCAACATGAAATCACTCAATACACTCACCTAGTAATTAAAGAACATGCAATGGAGGGGTATCACGTCTAGTATGAAGGTTCAAAAACTTGTTAGGAGAAAGGCATACCCACACTTTATAGTGAAGACACTTGTATTCCCCAGAAAGTCAACATTTCTCACCAAAATGATGACCATAGGACTCATTTCAACCTTTCTCTTACTCATGATTAAGCATCCTATACATATAATGGTTCCTCCCATAGTCTCTATTTTATGTAGAAAGAAAGGATACCTAGTGGAAGAGACCCAGAGGGAATCCAAGCAACCAAGGAAGTAATAAAACATTAAGTATAAATTCCCCATTATGATATACCAATCCAATCAACTAAATGAGGAAGACGGAGAGTTGTTGGGGAGGGTTTATCACTTGACTAAAGAACATCCCCCAAAATATGACATGTGGGAGGCACCTCTGATTCACAAAGGCCATACCAGGTCATAGAAGAAGCAAATAGAAACTCAAAAGATTGCAAGAGGTTTTGAGGGTAGAAACAAGGCTACCACTATCTATCAATTGAAAGAATTGGAAGACAAAGTTAGGGAATAAAGAAATACAAGGTAAACACCTTTTGGCAGAGGTTTTTATGGAATCTCCATAAAAAAATTCTCCCTCATTCTTTTATAGCAGAGGTAGGCATCCAAAGGTTTTAGTGGAGGTTTTTAGTCAATGCACTTAAATCGTATGAAGTGCACTAATGCACTCATAACAATGATGCACCAAAGATTGTCATAACTAATCCACAATTAAAAAAAAATACTTACTTTAATGTTAAACTTATAAGTGAAATGATGCATTGCTATCTACAATGCATCGAATAAGATTTTAGATAATTTCTTATATTATATTGGTTTTTATTTAAAAAATTACAAAAAAATATGGTGCCCTCCCATAGATGAAGCACTAATGCATTTCTTATGTAGATGCACCAAAGAATGTTTATTCTTTTGCAATTACACATTATAGTGTTTCGTTAGAATATAATCAAATGAATGTGTCTATATGTAAGAAACAATAAATCAGGTGTGACAATTTACACACACTGCATTGACAAATCATAAAAATAAAAATCCTACTTTTTTGGGGTGCTTCATTTAATATGAGGAGGCACCATAAACCATGCTTCTTCATATTATAATTGCACCATTGCAATATTTTTATATACAAAAAATATCCTAAGCTTGTCGATGCTCTAGGAAATGTAAGGAGGAATCAATAGTGGTGCTTTTGTACATACCGAGAGCATTGACAATTTTTTTTTAACTAAACATTTTTCCATGTTTGTTGGTGCATTTGTCAATGTATAGTGGCATCGACATTGGTTCTTTGATACATAAGAAGAACACCATTAAAGACAACTAATAAAAATGATTTCCACTCTTTTTTGGTGCATGAAATGAAACTTGGAGGTATTGTTGGTGGTGCACTAATATATTGTAAGCACATTATTAATCTCAGATAAAAATAAAAAATTTCCAACTTGGTAGTGCATTTTAAAATGTATGAATACACCATTGGAAGTGCATCTAGAGATACAAGGCACATCATTGCAGTGTCAATTCCCTTGTGCAAATGTTGCACCAATTACTGCTAATAATAATAAAAACCTTATCCAGTTTCCCAGTGTGAGATTTTAATTATGAGCACCAATTATAGTGCATTGATGTTTACTTCACACCATGGATGGTGAGGATTTTATTTAAGGCACATCATGTGTTTTTCACAATTATTTTGCAATTTTTTTTTTTTAATTTTAATAGATAATAAAAATGGTAATTTATTATAGATTGTTTATGTTATGCGCGTGTGTGTTCCTAATGAATTTTTTATGTGAATCAAAGACAACGATATTGACAAAAAAAACAACAAAAAGTGGGCACATACAACTTTATACATGAGTGGGAGGCTAGAGAGAGAGAGATGGATATGTACTCTCATCCTATTACAACATAGACTTGATTCCTTTTGAGGAATATTGACGTCAAGTTTTATGAGGAGACTACATCCCTAAATGGGTAATCATGCTCGTTGATGTAGTTGATCCATCATTGGGATCATGCTAGCTGGTAGGAATTTAGGTTCTATCCCAATCTGTGGTACCATCCCACAGAGGAGGATATATATTTTATTATTGGGTTTTCTAGGATAGAGGGGGATTTTCCCCATTTCCCTTATTTTCCACTTGATGTTGCAGGAAAGAGATATTTTCCATATGTGTAGAGATATGTCACTGTAACCATCACCAACCCTAGTTTTTTCCAGGTTGTTTGTAACACACTTGACCCCATAACCCTCATTAGGCTAGTGGGACACAAAATTTTCTCTAATTAATGATCACTCTAAGTCTGATTCTGAGATCAAAGTTCAATTTTTCTCCTTGAGAGATTTCTAATGACTATATTTATCGTCAAATTGAAACTCTAGATAGAAATATATAGTATTTTAAAATTTATAAGGAATAATCTTTATGATGATGCCATCATGTCCATGTGGCATCCATGTGGGCTTACTCAACACATGCTAGCTAACGTGGACCTACCTTCTCACAGGTCCAAAGGGAATCGACCCCTAACCTACTGCTAAACATTCAAACATAGTCCATTTGGCTCATTCCATCGGAATGGTCACTTACCGCGCCCACAGTTCTTCCTGAATTCCCAAACCTGCAAGACTATCGGGTTTTCCTCATCGAGATCGACTCATTGGTATGTTGCACTACCTCAAATTAGGGTCTTTCCAAAATTCACATCCTGCAATGCTATCAAACTCACTAGTTTGAGTTCCCCTTTTTGAAAATTTGTATCAAAGGAAATTTCCCACAAACATCTTCCTACAAGACGTTCGGGCTCCCGCCACCAGATTCTCCCTTCAGGCAATCAACCTACCAATGACACGACTGTTTTCAAAACTTGATTTCCATGGATAATATACCACCTATATATGAGCTATAGGACACAATAATGGGTTGATCACATCCATTACCTTTACCTTCTCCAATACAACTTCCATGTCTAGTATATCAGATAGTGAGGAAATGTGTCGATCAATGACCCAAATCAACGTGGGTTCTTAGGTTGCACCATAAATAAAGAGATTACTTGATCCACACAAATCCAATGGTTAGGATATCTCTTGTCTAATGGCCCAAATCAAGTTCAGGATTAAAATTATGTGGGGGTTAGTAGACCTCTTAACCGTAAAGGATATGATGGATAGAGTTGATCATGATCAATGAATCCGATTCTTTTTGGGATAAACAATTCTTGAATGATAATAGGGTACCCAAAAAAATGATGGGAAATCAAGTCAAAACTCCGGGCTAACAATGAATAGTCTAGACTCTCTTCTGGGAACGACAATGAACAACTAGGATTAATCCCACAACACTTTATCGATTTTTCCTTAATTTAATTTTATCCCCTCTTCTAAATATTTACCTAGAGAAAATATAAATATGGTCCTTATCATTACTAGATATCAAAAGAAGGAAAGAAATGGGAAAACCAACAGTGTCCTAGTGGATAAACTCTTCATTCGATTCATCCATTTTTAGAGATTAGGTCATGAAAATAAAGGCCTCTACCTAAGCATTCAAAAGGAGGTAATCCAACATGCAAACTTACCCATCATATAGGAAATTACATAAACATGAACATTTATTAATATCTTTAAACATACAAAGCACATAATTGAAACTTGTCTATTCATATAACTACCAGCTAATCCAACTCACTAAGGGTGAGCGCTTTTCCACCCAATCATAAGATATGTTGCAATATGGTCTCCACAACATCCCACCCCCTTTCCATATTGATGAGTTTCACATATGGCATATCTTAAACCCTCCATGACCCTCCTTTTGTCTAGTTTAAACCCTACAAAACCCTTCTTTATCTGCTTTGACAAACATTTGGCTATGAAATGGTTACCTAATATTAATTGTCTTATTAGATATAGTTATATTGTTTTTAGTTGTTTTATTCTCTATAATCATGGTCATAGGTTATATTTTTTTTCTATGTTTATATGGTTATAGGTTATATGGTTTGAATTTCTTGTCAGGTGTTAAGATGTGGATGAGTGTAGGTTTTCTTTCAAAGAATGAAATGATTTCCAGCTTCCCTATGGTTCAAATGGCACATTGCAGCAACTCATACATCGAGTTAAGGAAGGTACATGTGAAGTTCAACATTTGAATTGATCCTTAGAATATTTTAGATTAATTTTAGAAATAACCCAACTATTTACTATCTCCATGAAGATCTTGGGCATTGGTCGTAGCCACTACATGAGGAATCTCATTCCTCATTCATTTATCATTGCATCTAACATCACGTGAGAGATATGGGAATTCCATAAATTTGTATTTTGGATAGATTGCAACTAGATTTCACCCCCCTATGTCTTGGAGTGTGAATTGGCAGCTGATCGAACTCTTGTTCTCAGCCAATTCAATGGCGAATATGGGAATCACGTTTTATGTGTTTGATGGAAGTTTTAGACTTAGTTTAGAGTTCATTTTTTTATTCCTAAAATATCATGAGCCTTTTCCTATATATTGTAAGGAGAATGACTCCATAGAGAGTTCAGAGATACAATGTAAAAGGTTTGATATTTCTTGAATAGAGAACAAAGCACCCATACCTCTGCAACATTTCCTGGTTACTTTGAATATTTTAAGTTTTGATTTAAGTTGTGAGTGTTGTTGTAATATATCCCAGTTCCCTTCTCTCTAGGGGGGGGGGGGTACTACTCTAGAGAACAAGAGATATGGATCTATAGATAGATATTGTGTTCATTCTATTGTATATAAATTAGTTTGCATTTCCTTATTTATGATATCATTATAGTTTTACTTTATTCCATTTCATTTACAAGCTATGGTCATATATGTATGGAAGAATCGATTTTCTACCCAGTCTATTAGAGTAGTGCTGCTATGATAATGATATGATCATTTGTTTGACACAATAATTTCAATTACAAAGCATAGGGGATCCACATAATAGTAGAAATTACAATTCACATATACACCATGTCACATGATTTTTATTTAATATTTTAATTAAGCTTGAATTGGAGATTTCCAGTGGATGGTTTATAGCTTTTATCTTCAATTGTTATGTTAATTTGTTGTCTTTGTTTCCTATGGGATGTATGGTTGTAGAAATAGGTTATGATAACACACTTGTGATGGAAATCTGATGACAGAGAAAGAAAGGTGATATCAGTCTTAGAGGAGCCATACATTAGACTCGAAATCACAAGTGTTAGAAGATAGTTCATGTGTGTTTTGATTTTCTGTAATGTAATTTCCTTCTTGTAGAAGCATATTAGGAAACTAGTGTAATATAATAATTTTAAGCTCACACACATAGTGCACAACATATCACAAGTACATTGGAAACCCTGGTTGATAAGATAAAATGCATGAGTGTTCTTGGTTAAATAGAATATATATAGAAACATTGTCAAAAACCATGGTACCACTAGGGAAATTTAGGTTCTTAAGGGATGTTTGGGCTAGGTATGAAGGCCACTCTCTTCCACATGTAGTCAACAACAAGAATCCATTACAACAACCAAGTTAGGGCCTCTACGAGCTTCCTATATCCCTTCTCAATTGGATTTCCTCTACACAAGGGAGTCCATTCACTACTACATAGTTCCTTAGTTCCCTCCACTTACCAGTGCTAGTATCTTTCCAACAAGCATCAACTTGTGGCCCTCTATGCTTCGGTTGGGTTTAAGATTTTTCTGCTAAAAATTTCACAACAAATTCTCACACACACTTTCTTTTGCTCTGATTTCCTAGGTAGCTTCAATACTACCCATCTGATACCACTATGTATCAATTATTTTTTAGGAAAAAACTTGGCTTAACCATGTGAATTCTCTATAGGCCTCCCTTGTTTGTACTTGTGTGCCTCTCTTTTTCTCTATTCCATATCTTCTTGTTCTCTGGCCTCTTTCATCTACCCATCCTCTTTCTTCCCACAAAAAGTTCCTAATCTTCTACTTTTTATTTTTTCTGAAGGGATCTCGTGGTAAATCATGGATGATGTTATTACCGGTTAGATGTGTGATGAAATAATAACTCAAAATGATGATCTCATTATGCATGTTGTTCCTTCTCTTCGAATGAATGAAAGTAACTTTCTGCCTTCTGATTTTTATGATACTTTTTCTTTGGAATCCGTTAAACAAAATTCTGTACTAGAAACATTAGAACAATTTCACGAGTGTTCTGCTGCTCCTGGAGGATATGAATCAGGTGGTCTTCATGAATTGCCACAAGAAGGATAAATGGAACATAGTCTTGCTGATGAAAAAAATTTCACACAACAACTTTGCCTTCTAGATCATGTGGAGTTTTGTCATTATCTTCATGATCCAATGACAACTTACATGGAGACAGTTTTTTCAAAGGACTCAAATGTTGCAACACTCATAATGAAATCAAATTGGAAGAATAAGTACAAGATTCTTATTGAATATTTGTTGCAGAAATTTCAATCTTACTGCACTTTCTCATTAAGTTGCAAACAAGATAATCATTTTATCAATCGAATGCACACTTGGTATCATTGCAAGTTCTGTTTTACATAAACAAATATGATCAAGTTGGTTAAAGTAGGTAGTGTATACAAATAAGCTCACATTTTGAGCATATGGTTTGCAGTTTATTTTCAACAGTGTGGTTTTCAGTTTGACTTGGAAACTAGGATAGAGGAATAATGACTCCATAGCCCAATGGAGACAATGGTACACAACGATTTTGTTTGTAGTTTGGTATTTTAGCATGCATAATAGATTGTTTATATAAGTAGGGATGGTATCAGAGTGCGATGAGTAGTTGCAGGTATACAACACACAATGTAGAGTAGTGTATTTTCAATTTCAGTTTGGTTTTCAGCATAGTTGTTTTAGTTGAGAAAATAAGTTGCAAGGTCACAGTGTATGATAAGTAGGGTCAATATCAAAGCTGATATGAGAATGTACAAGAATCAGATTTCAAGATAGAAAAAGTAAAAGCACAGGGTATGCAGTTTTTTATGTCTCATAATGAGAACATCATCCCCACCATGGAGCTAATGTTAGTACCTAAACACACATGCATGAATACTACTCTATCCCTAATCCTAGCTTATTAATCCATAAGCCTTATTCAATTATATCCTTTTTATCTTCTTTATACCTTATTTTCTCTCCTCACCTTTATTGTGATTGTTTTTGCTTTGTTTTAATTTCACTTGTTTTTCTTTCATAAGATATGTTCAAAAGTGATTGCATAGGTATTAATTTGGCATATCAAGGATGGATTGATTTAAAATCCAAATTTTCAAGGCTTTCCTAAGTTTTTAGAGGATAAACAATGTTCACTGCAAAAAAGAATGGAGTTTTTGTAGCGCAAAAATAATATCATTGCTAAAAGTGCGCTACAAAAATATGGATATTTCAACAATGCATTTCAATCATGAAGGTAAAATGAAAGACTCAAGACTAAGCTACTACAGGAAAAACATTAAACAACAAACTCATGTCTAGGGATGAAGAAAGTCTGAGAATTTTGTAAAAGTCCAGGTTTTACCAGTTTTGACTTGTGCTACAAAAAAATTATTCTTTTTGAGTGCCTATGTTTTGAAAACCATTAAATGAAGAATTTCCTGTAGGTGATTGTTTTTGCATTCAACTTCATGCACATTTTCCAAGACAATTGTGAGACATTTGGAAAATAAAGAAAAAACCCACTTGCAGAACGGGCTCATTTAGTTGACACGAAGGTCGTTTTCTAAACGGAGCAACCTTTTAGGATTTAGAGGTGGATCTTTTAAGGGGATATTTCTAGATTTCGTGAATTTTTGTTTCCTAAAAAAATGCGTAGTCAATGGTTGAGGATCCACCTCATCATTTTGACCTCTCCTTGATCATTGAGCCAACACATGAAGGCTGAGTGATTTTTTGTGAGATCCATCCGTTAAGATATGATGAGTTGGTTTTAGATCCATTATTTTTGGATCTCAAATTTGTAATGGTTTCTATATATTTGAGAAATGAGAATGTAAAAAGGATCTTCCTTTTGGGAAGCACGGGGTTCATTCTTTTGGAGTGGAAGAAAAGGGGAATGGTCTATATATCTGTAAAATAGCTTTAAAGAATGCAAACTTTTGTACTCAAGGAATCAAACACCCTGAGGTCAGATTGTCATCTTATATGTCTCTTTTTTTTATCTTATTTGAATGCAATAGAAATTATTGTAAACCATTGATTTCTTCTTGATGCATTATTAAATTACTCGTTTCTTGAATTTGCATTTGAATATTTGTTTCAGGTTTAGGATATCATTTTAAACTTGGAAATATTCTTAACATAAGTAAGTATATTGTTAACTTGTGTTTATGTTTTCTTTCTTTTCATCTACTTCCAAATGCTTATTTATCTCATCTATTAGTGTGAATACCTTGGAATAAATGAAAGGTTTTCGATTATTTGATTGAAATATTGTGATCAGACCAATACCCATCACACATGTCCAAACTACTTGACCTATAACCCAAACCAATCAACCATTGCAATAAATAAGATGCGATAGACATATTTCTCTTGTAGTCAAGAAACATCTTCTAGAACTAACATATTTTGCTCGGAAAACAAGCGTGAATTTGACTGAAAAGACAATCACCTACAAGAAATTCTGCATTTATCAGTTTTCAGAATAGGGGCGCTGCAAAAAGAACAGTTTTTTTGTAGCGCAAGCCAAAAATGATAAAACCTGCACTTTTACAAAATTCTTAGACTTTCTTCATCCCTGGACAAGATTTTTTTGTTTTATGTTTTTCCTGTAGTAGCTTAGTCTCGAGTCTTTCATTATTCCTGCATGATCAAAATGCGCTGTCGAAATATCTAGATTTTTGTAGCACACTTTTAGCAATGATGTTATTTTTGTGCTACAAAAACTCAACTTTTTTTTGCAGCGATCGTTGTTTATCCTCTAAAACTTAGGAATTCCTTGCAAATTTGGATTTTAAAAAAATCCATCCCTTGATGTGAAAAATTAAGACCTATGTCATAACTTTTGAACATATCTTATGAAATAAAAACAAATGAAATGAAAACAAATAAAATAAAATCACAATAAAGGTGAGTAGAGAAATTAAGGTATAAAGCAGATAGAAATGATATAACTATGAAGGCTTATGGATATAGTAGCAATCATGCACATATGTTTAGGTACTAACATTGGCTCCATCTAGGGGATGATGTTCTCCTTGTGAGACACCAAGAACTGCATACCCTGTGCCTTTAGTTTTTCTATATTGAAATCTGATGCTTGTACATGCTCATATCTTCTCTAATATCAACCATGCTTATCATACATTGTGACCCTACAACTTATTTTTCTCAACTAAAACAACTATGTTGAAAACCAAACTGAAATTGAAAATACTCTACTCTGCACGGTGCCTTGTAAACCTACACTTACTCATCATGCTCTGATAGTAGCCTTGCTCATATAAAAAATCTATTATGCATGCCAAAATACCAAGCTGTAAAGAAAATTGTTTTGTACAAGTGTCTCCATTGGGCTATGGAGTCATTATTCCTCTATCCTACTTTCCAAGTCAAACTAAAAACCACACTGCTGGAAATAAACTGCAAACCATATTCTCGAAATGCAAGCTTATTTATATACACTACCTACTTTAACCAACTTCATCATCTTGGTTCATGTAAAATAGAACTTGCAATGATACCAAGTGAGCATTCAACTGATAAAATGATTATCTTGTTTGCAACTTAATGAGAAAGTGCAATAAGAATGAAATTTTTGCAACATAAATTCAATAAGCAACTTGTACTTACTGTTGCAATTCGATTGCATTCTGAGTGCTGCAATATTTGATTCCTTTGAAAAAACTGTCTCCATGTAAGTTTCCATTTGATCATGAAGATAATGCCAAAAATCCACATGATCTAGAAGACAAAGTTGTTGTGTGAAATTTGTTTCATCAACAAGAATGTGTTCCATTTGTCCTTCTTGTATCAATTCATGAAGACCACCTAATTCATATCCTCCAGGAGCAACAAAACACTCCTGAAATGATTTACATGTTTATGGTACAATTTTTTCCTTAACAAATTCCAAGGAAAAAATATCATAAAAATCAGAAGGTAGAAACTCACTTTCATTCATTCCAAGAGAAGGAAAAACATGCATCATGAGATCATCATTTTGAGTAACTATATCATCATACATATGATCAATACTAACATCCTAAACTTCATGGTTAGAGAAATGATGCAACAATTCAAATTCTTCGCAACATTCTTGATAAAGAAATCCAGTAGAAAAAATCTCTTTGCAATAATCATGAAAATCAATATGGAATTCCTTCAATGAAGAACTGTTGGAAGGAGAAAAATATCTACACCATTGGCATTTCCCTCTAGGGAATACCGAAATATCTTCATGAACTATGTCTAGTTGATGCATACATTCATGAAAATCCAATAAAAACTTGAAACTTCCCAATATTCTCTTTTAAACTTTAGAAGACATCTTTCCCATTTATCTTTGTCGGGCATAGGGTTTGGAAAGCTAAGTACATTAGAGAAATAAAAAACTGCATACCTCTGATCCAAAATGGCTTCCATTGTTTTTGAAATTCGATATCAGTGGAGTTGCTTGAGGATTCTTAAACCATGGATTCACAAGGTGAATGATTTCATTCAATGTTTAGTGCATAATCCCTTTTCACCATCAAGAATCAAATATTTTTGTTTTCTTTCTCCCAGGGAAATATTTCTTCATTACTCTATCCCTGATAACGGTGCCAAAAGATGCTAGTGCTAGAATATGTTTCATGATTGCAAGAGGAAGATGCCTAACACATATTAGTTATTGTAATGGTTTATTGTTTTGGGTTATAGGTTAAGTAGTTCGAACATGTTTTATGGGTATTGGTTTGATCACAATATTTCAATCACATAATCAACAACCTTTCATTTAGTCCAGGGTATTCACACTAATAGATTAAATAAATAAGCATTTAAAAGTAGATGAAAAGAAAAGAAAACATAAACACAAGTTAACAATCTGATTACTTATGTTAAGAATATTTCCAAATTTAAAATGATATCTTAAACCTAAAAAAATATTCAAATGCAAATTCAAGAAACATGTAAATACTGCATCAAGAGGAAATCAATGCTTTGCAATAATTCCAATTGCATTCAAATAAGATAAGAAAAAAGAGACACATAAGATGACAATCTAACCATCAGGGTGTTTGAATCCTTGAGTACAAAACTTTTCATGCGTTAAATCTCCTTTACATATATACAAACCATTCCCCTTCTCTTCCACTCCAAAAGATTGAACCCCAGGCTTCCCCAAAGGAAGATCCTTTTTACATTATCATTTCTCAAAAATATAGAAACCATTACAAATTTGAGATCTAAAAATAATGGATGGATCTCACAACAACTCACTCATCCTTCATGTGTTGGCTCAATGATCAAGGGAAGGTCGAACTGATGAGGTGGATCCTCAACCATTGACTAGGAATTTTTATAGGAAACGAAAATTCACGAAATATGGAAATATCCCCTTCAAAGATCCACCTCTAAATCCTAAAAAGTTTCTTCTTTTAGAAAACGACCTAGATGTTAGCTAAATGAGACCAATCTACAAGTGGCGTTTTGCTATATTTTCCAAATGCCTCACCCTTTTCTTGGAAAACACACACAAAGTTGATTGCAAAAATAGTCACCTACAAGCAATTATGCATTTATCAGTTTTCAGAATAGGGGCACTGCAAAAAGAATAGTTTTTTGTAGTGCAAGTCAAAACTAATAAAACCTACACTTCTACAAAATTCTCATACTTTCTTCATCCATGGACAAGAGTTTGTTGTTTTATGTTTTTCCTATAGTAGCTTAGTCTTGAGTCTTTCATTCTTCCTGCATGATTGAAACGCGTTGTCGAAATATCCGTATTTTTGTAGAGCACTTTTAGCAATGATGCTATTTTTGTGCTACAAAAACTCCACATATTTTTGCAACGAATATTGTTTATCCTCTAAAAACTTAGGAAAGCCTTGAAAATTTGGATTTTAAATCAATCCATCCCTTGATGTGCGAAATTAATACCTATGCAATCACTTTTGAACATATCTTATGAAAGAAAAACAAATGAAATTAAAACAAAGAAAAGACAATCAAAACAAAGGTGAGTAGAGAAAATAAGGTATAAAGAAAATAGAAAGGATATAACTGAAGAAGGATTATGGATTAATAAGCTAGTATTAGGGATATAGTAACATTCATGCATGTATATTTAGGTACTAACAGATGAAAAGGAGGTATTGGTTGTACCTAGCTCTCCATTCCTTATTCATTGTGGGTGATTGGTTTCCCAACTACCAAATCCTTGCATTAACTGATTTTTGAGAAGGAGAAGGAGGGAAATATCTTCAAAATATGAGTTTTGGAAAAAAGGGTCATTAAGGATTTTAGGAAAGGAAAATTCATTCACCAATTCCCTCTCATAGTATCATGGTATGTACCAATGCTCCACCCGTCAGTTAGTTGTTCAACATATTTCATTAGCAGAAATACATATTTAAATTGTTTTGAAAGGTCCATTCTTGCCTTGTAAAGGAT
>JZKD02S0816600.1:426995-465133 GCA_000966675.3 Picea glauca | reverse complement strand
GATCCATCTTCATCATGTATCAATGACAACTCATTGATCCATCTTCATCTATGCATTCTCATCAAGGACAATACATATTATATTACATCAATCATCAATCAATCAATCCTTTGGAATCAATCAATTAATTGACATCAATCAATGACATCAATCAATCAAACCATTGGCATCAATGACAACATGATCCAACACTAATTCATGGATCAATCTTAGCCCTTGATTAAAATCCACCCTCTTTTAGTTCGACATGAATTGTGGTGATAAAGAATTTAGTGTTTATATTGTAAAGGATCCCATATGACTCATGTGAAACAAAAGAGCTTATGGAGGTCGTGCCTTAAGAAAATTCATGACTTAGTAAATTTGTCGCCCTATCATTGCCCAGTCAGTGCCAAGTCACTTGCCAAGTCATCACCCAATTAGCGTCATGTGTCTTCATGTAGTAGGATGCCATGTGTATTGATATTAAAGGTTTCCACATGTCTTTATATTATAGGTTTCCACATGTCTTTATATTATAGGATTCCGTTGAGAAGGAACAAGTCTTAGGAAAACAAGTTAAGGGAGAGTATGGGAGAATGAGAGGGGATATGGAGTATGGGAAGTCGATGGATATGATGGGGTCATGGGGTAGGAAGGTGTGAATGGTAGGAGGGAAAATGAACTAAGTAAGAAGGTAAGTGATTGGATATGAGAATGGAGTGTGAAAAAATAAAACTAAGTATAAGACATGAATGGAGTGTGACAAAATAAGAATATAAATGTGAGAGAAATATACTTAGAATGAGATAGACAAAGAGACTAAGAATTAGAGACTAAGTACTGAGAGAGAAATCAGTTGCGTTTCACATGAAAGAAGTGCCCCTTATGGAAGATCAAGCATTTGGAAAAAAACACGAATATCATGGGCATATGAACTTGAATTTTGAATCTGTAAAATTATTGATGAATATGAGGTTGAGGGATATGTCGTGAGCTTATGATCCTTAATATTTTTCTTCTTCTTATATCATTTTTTTTTGTTGCAAAGAGAAGAAACTCTAGGTGATTGAAATTTTGATAAACAATTGACTCCAACGTGGGACAATGACCCCTGTGGGTTGCTAAGAACACCAGAATATAAAGACCAATTACCTTCTCCAATGGGATATGGAGTCATATTCAAACATTATCTCCAGCTAGAAACTGCTTTATTATGCAAAAATTTGATTATAGAACAAACTATGTACAAAGAAGATATACCTACCCTAACCTATTTGGAGGAGAAGGACACTTTTCAAGTGTAGGTAAATTTCCAATTGAGCTATTCAACAATCCAACTGATATGTGGAATGAAATCCAGAATCAGGGAACATATCATGGTTTTTGTCAATGATGCAAGAGCATTCCCAAAGTGTATTGAAGTAAACATGAGCTGGATGTGCTAAAAATATAATTGTGTTGCTTGGACAACAATTATTTGTAACCATGATTCAATAAAATCAACTCCTGGTTTCTCATGAGTGTTGCAATATTTGTTCTGATGAGAAGTTTCCCATTTGAAAAAAATTCAACTTTCTCTTTATTACCGATCACATCCTGGATTCTTGATTCATGGGAAATGTCCTAAATGTTGGACAACTGAGAGGGGGGGGGGGTGAATCATTTGTTACTGTGCTTAAACAATTATGCCCATTTTAAACTCTTTACAGAACACTCAATGAAAATCACAATAAAGCAGAGAAGTAAGTAATAGAATATTCAACATCAATCGCACACACAAGATATAAAGAGACAGATATTTTCTGAGGAAACCCATAAAGGAAAAAACCTCTTCTTCTTGATATCATAAGTAATATTTATTTTCTGTACATTATCATTCTTATGAGCTCAAACTCTTATTGAGGCTACAACCTCTGTTTTACAAGAAACAACTTGCTGAGGGCGCTAACTCTCTGGTTTATCTAGCACCCACTAGAAGGAAGCACCAACTGGATGGAAGCACCAACTTCTACTCACACAAGCACCAACCTGTATAACATAGAACAATAGTTCTCCGTTGCACCACCCTACCACCCTGGTTTTTCTGGCTGCAACTAGATGGAAGCTCCAACTCCCTATGTTCAAGCACCCACTTGAAACTCTGAGGACAACAGTCCTCCCTAACACCTCCCTACCACCCTAAAATATAAATTTTTTCTTCCCATAAATTTATCATAGTGATACAACATTTTATCAATGGATTACCAGTCTCATCATTGTTCTGCTACACTTCTTTGCTCTCCTTGCATCAATGTATTCCTGCACACCTCCCTTGCGCTTTTTGTTCTTCTGCCTATTATGCTCTGTGCACCATATCCATTCTATGCACTATGCCTCTTCTGTGCATATCAGCTGCTGTACACAACATGCTTCTACCTGCATCAAATCACATTCAACATAAGCTACCCTCTCTTCTCTGTTCTGCATATATTTATCCTGCCAAGTCCGTTCCTGATCATGCAACTAACTCTTCTCTCTCTCTAGTGATCATTCAGAGACTGTTCTTCATCAGTGTGTCATTATCCTGACATTCTTGGCTTCTCTAGTAGTTACAGTCTTAGACTCTTTTCCATCTGTCGATTGTCTCTTTGACGAGTCTTCATCCCACTGGTAGTTACCCCGAGACTCTTCAATTCCTCTGGTGATCAACCTGAATCTCTTCAAATTCTCTAGTGGTTATACTCAGTGTGTTCATCATCAATGGGCGTTATGATGAGATTCCTTAGCTTCTCTAGTAGTCAAAACTCTTTGTCTTCTCTGTCAATTATAGCTAGTCAATTATGGATTCTTTGGCTTCTAAGATCCTTCCCTCATGTGATCATCGACGATGACCAAACGCCTATCCAAAAAGGTTCTTCTTGATTTATATATAGTGAGCATTGGATTCATTTCATGATATGACCTTGGGATATGAGCTTCATGTGACCACGTGATTGCGGGTGTGTCCATAGGAGGTTTAAGAGAAACCCTCTTTTTGCCCTGCAATTCACTATGAGCCTCCACACATCCTTTCTCCAAAACTGTGGTTTCAATTGTGGCTTGCTCATGAAAAATTAAGGCCCGACCATGTTCTGGCCCCACAATGGAGAACGATCATCGATCTCATGATCTTGACGGTGATCTTGAATGGACGGTTCATATCTTTCCTCTCAAGTTTGCGGACCAGATTTATCCTTCCTTCATAAAAGGGTGAGGTTTACTTCGTGATCCGGGCTCTGTGAGTGTCAAATATCAAACCCTGTTGCTGCTGACTGGATATCTTCTGGAATGGAATATCTACTGACACCTATCCTCCTTAATCTATGATCAGGATCTCCTCCGTGAGTCTAGCCTTTGGGACTTTCAATTCAAAAAATCTTGTTTTCTCCCGGAGTCTGTGATCCAATGATGCGTGCCCCTTTTGGATCGATGGTCACAATCCCTTCAGGTATTCAAGGTTCGACAATATCAACTCTCAACTTTCTTTCATACTTCCTTTTTTTTTTCTTAGAGTTGAAAATCTACTGATGTGTGTCCTCTTTAATCCAATGACTATCCTTCGCTTTGGGACTTTGGCCTTCAACAATCTCAAACCTTTCTCCTTCGCATTTTCCCAGAGAAGTTTTTCCCGGAGTTCATGATCCGTTGACACGTATCCTCCTGCACAATAAATGATCGAGAATACACTTGAAGTGATCTTCAGATCGGACGATTGAGAATGACTTCAGACCTTCATCCTTTGGGACTTTGGGACTTTTGACATTTGTTAGTGATGAACCTTCCTAAGTAAATCTCCCAAAGTGATGTAGCTTGCTTACATCACTTGTTGACATGGCACAGGCCAATTTCCTCTTGACATGTGTCATCATTTGATTATGCCATATGTACCTTCTCACATGGTCTCCCATATTCCCTTTGCTGACGTGGTCTGCCACATTTCCTTGTTGATGTAGATCTCCCTGGTATAATAATCATTGTTTGATCTCCAGATCCGATGGCCCTTTTTCATTTCAGATTTTCGGGCTTCGAGTTTTTCAAATCTCAAAATTTATGGAGCGTAACCTCCTCACATCTTTGTATCCGAGGTGAATTTTGTTCGGTCGATTAGGATCTTGGATCGATAGCTTGATATTTTGACAATGAAAATTTTCTAGCTTATCGTGTCCTTCCACTCGAAATTGATCCGACGACTGACGAAAATTTGCATTTCAAGAATTTGAAATCTCAAAATTTCCCGAGTGTAACCTCCTCACATATTTAGACCTGAACTAAACATTGTTCATTGATCATGTTCTCATATCGACGACTGGATCTTTCTGTACGCTCCTCCTGTCTGGACACTGATCCGACGACCACTGTCACTCCTCCTCCTAAGATTTTTGATCTCTCTGACTTAGAAGGTTTTCTAAGTGTTCAAAGGTCTCGACCTTTGCTCCTCCTGCGAGTCCTTCTCTTGGACCTCGGTTGTACTTTTGGAAAGTGAAAAGCGCTATATTTTCTAAGCTTTGATATTTTCATATTGTTCGATCCTCCTCCTGAGCTTACGCTTCTTCTCCTGAATTTATGATTTCCCTGTTTTCCTTCGTTGTTGTTGTTATTTCCATCAATTACAAGCACACACTTTTCTGTAAATCATGCCAACAATATCCCCCTTTGGCATGGATGGAAACCCTAAAAAGGCTGCGCTAGACTGATTAGACCTCCAACTGTAGCATCCAGACTACTCCTTTTCTCCCCCTTTGACATCAATGTCAAAGAGAACATGCTTCCCCTGAGCTGTTGCAGTACTTTTCGGAGGTATAATATATTCAACCAACACATACTCCCCCTCATAGGATGGAATATCTTAGGTTGATAATGGGGTCATGCCCAACTTCTGGCGTAGATACTCAAACTGAGCATTTACAAGCGGTTTAGTGAAGATATCAATAATCTCATCTTGGGATGGAATATAATACAAAGAAACAACAGTTTTGGTCACTTGTTCCCTCAAGAAGTGATACTTGATGGGTATATGCTTGGTCTTGGAGTGAAATATAGGGTTCTTTGACACACTGATTGCACTGGTATTATCAAAATGAATTGGGATTGGTGCAGTATATTTTACCTCCAAATCTGCAAGTATCTGAATCATCCACAATCCTTGGATACAACAAGTGGTAGCTACAATGTATTCAACTTCTATAGGTGATAAGGAAATGGAACCTTTCTTCTTTCTCAACCATGATACAAGAGAATCTCCTAGGAAGAATGCACCTCTACTTGTGCTTTTCCTTTCATCCATGCAGTTATCCCAATCAACATATGAATAGACAAACAATTGAAAGTTTTGATTCCTAGGATACCATAGGCCATATTTTATTGTTCCTTTCAAGTATCTGAATATTCTTTTGACAGCTAACAAATGAATCTGTTTAGGTGCAGCGTGATACCTTCCTACCATTCCAACAACATGCATTATGTCTGGACGGGATGTTGTGATATACAATAGGCTACCTATCATAGACCTATAGAAAATTTGATCAACATCAGGTGAGTCATCATCCTTGCTTAACTTGCATCCAATGACCATAGGTGTGCTCATAGGTGTAGAATCTTCCATTTGAAACCTTTTCAAGATTTCTCTTAGATATTTCTCCTGAGAGAGAAATAATCCTTCAGACCTATGAGTAATTTGCAGACCAAGAAAAAATGATAGTTCCCCTATCATAGACATTTCAAATTCAGACTGCATGACAGAGACAAACCATTGTACTGACGAATCATTATTGCTTCAGAAGATGATTTCATATACATAGACCGACACGATGAGAAAATCATTACCCTCTGTTTTGATATATAGATTGTTGTCAAATGTTCCTCTCTTGAACCCTTTGTCTTGAAGATACTTATCTAGTCTGTAATACCAAACACAAGGAGCTTGTTTCAACCATAATAAGGATTTCTTCAGCTTGCAGACAAAGTCAGGGTTATCTGACAGTTGGAAACCCTTTGGTTGTTCCATATATACTTCTTCTTTTAGATCTCCATTTAGAAAAGATGACTTGACATCCATTTGATAGAATTTAAACTGTTTATCACAAGCATAGGCAAGAAACATTCTAATAGCTTCTAATCTTTCTACAGGTGCAACTGTTTCATTAAAGTCCAGTCCTTCTATTTGAGCATATCCTTTGCAGACCAATCTAGCCTTATTTATTACAATATTTCCTTTCTCACTCATCTTATTTTTGTACACCCATTTGGATCCTATTACATTTTTATTTGCTGGCCTAGGAACGAGTTCCCAAGTGTCATTCTTTTCAATCTGGTCCAATTCCTCATTCATTGATTTTAACCAATTTACATCTTCACTGGCTTCATTGAAGTTCTTGGGTTCCACCATGGATATGAATGCCATGTGTGATTGCTCGATGTCTTTGATTATCCTTCTCCTGGTTTGTAGACCTTTGTCTTTCTCACCAATTATCTAACTTTCAGGATGATTGTTTTGAGTAATTATGGAGGAAGGATTTGATGTTGATTTTTGTCCTGACTCTTCTTGTTTGGGTGTCTCTTCTCCATCTAACTCTTGGACCTATTCATCTTCTGTTTTAGCTATTTCCTCTATAGTAGAATCAATATTTCTCACCTCTCGTACTGGAACTCCTTCATCAACCTTTAAATCAATGCAATCAACCAATTTATGCAATCTTTTATTAAAGAATCTATATCCTATACTATTGGTAGAATATCCTAAGAAGATGCCTTCATTAGCCCTGTCATCATACTTTCCAAGGTTTTAACCATTATTATTTATGTAGAACTTACTCCCAAAGACTTTGAAGTGTTTGATTGAAGTAGGTCTTCCATAGCACAGTTCATAAGGTGTCTTGTCACTATGTGGTATGAGGTGGGATTTGTTAAGAATATGGACTGCTGTGTGTATTTCTTCTACCCAGTAAGTTTGACCAATGTTATTCTCATTCATCATTGACCTGGCCATTTGATGAACTGTTATGTTTTTCCTCTCAACTACTCCATTTTGTTGTGGAGTTCCTGGGATTGTATATTCTCTCTTGATCCCATGTTTGTCACAGAATTCCTTGAAATCACTTGATATAAATTCTCCTCCTCTGTCTAATATTACTTCCTTTAACCTCTTGCCTGTTTGATTCTCAGTTAAAGCCTTAAATATTTTAAATTTCTCAAATGCGTCCGCTTTTTCTTTGATTAAATCAACCCTAGTAAGTCTGGAGTAATCATCAATGATCAACATAAAGTAGTTTTCCTTCCCTATGCCTTCATGTCTTGATGGTCCACATAAATCCATATGAACTAATTGGAGTGGTTTCTCTGTTGAAGCAAAGCTCTTGTATTTAAACTGTGTCCTGGTTAGCTTTCCTACTTGGCAAGGTTTACACACAGAGTCTTGTGGCTTTGATATTCTTGGAAGATCTTTTACTGCCTCAAGATTTTTGAGCTTTATTAAGTGGTCAAAGTTTAGATGTCCAAGTCTCCTATGCCATATCCAGATTTCATCATGTTTTCTTAGATGACACTCTTCTTTCACTTCTTTCAACACATATACATTATTTTATGTCCTTATGCTTTTAGCCACCACTTGACCTGAATTTACAGATTTTATCTTACAATCCTTGGAAGTGAACACCACTTCACATTCTCCGTCACACATTTGACTTACACTGAGGAAATTATGTTTCAACCCATCTACAAGAAGAACAATCTGGGCTTTTCCTTTACCATTACTCAAACTCACCATCCCTTTACCCTTGATTTTACCTAGTTCATCATTTCCAAAGGTTACATTTCCTATTTTACTTTTACTTATAGACAAAAACTAATCCTTGTCTCTAGTCATGTGCTTGGAACATCCATTGTTTATATACTAGGGTTCTTTTTGTTTTTGAGCTAAAAGTAATAGACCACATTTTTCACTATCTTTCTTTTTCCATGTGCTGGAATTTCTAGCTAAAGGATT
Organism: Picea glauca; assembly: GCA_000966675.3. Taxonomy (NCBI): domain Eukaryota; kingdom Viridiplantae; phylum Streptophyta; class Pinopsida; order Pinales; family Pinaceae; genus Picea; species Picea glauca. The sequence goes on along the minus strand of JZKD02S0816600.1, from coordinate 457,152 downwards.
TATCCTTGGATCTGCCTTATACTTCTTCAGATGGTAGTTTGCAGCTTTGTGACCGAATTTATGACAGTTATAACATTCACGCTCATTGTTCAGTAGGACAAAGTGATTGGTGCTACACTGTCTATTCATTGGATATTTAGTTCTATGTTGTAAAGATTGTTTATTTCTTGACCTCCTCAGTTGCATTTCTCTAAACTTAATTTGACAATTTACAATCTTATGACCAAAATTAGAACAGTAAAAACAATATCCATGGAAGAAATTTTGGTACCTGAAGGATGGAATTCTTCTTGGCATTTGTTGCTCCATCTTCTAATCTCTTTGTTTTTGATCAGGGATCATCTTGTCTTTATTAGATTTTGGTGACAAATTACTCTCATGGTCTGATTGTCTGTTGACTTGGAACTTGATCATCTTTATTGGCTCTTTGATTTCTAGCTGTTTTCTTCTTGAACCATTTACATAAACTAAACCAGTCTTCAACAAAGGAGATCTATGTTTTCTCAGAATATTGTTAAGTTCTGTTGTGGCTTTAATGCTTGAAAGATTTTGGAGATACAATGTTTTAAACTTCTCCATCTCTTTTCTAGTTTTTACTACCTCTTCTTCCAAGGCTTCACATCTTGCCTTCTTTTCTGATAGTTGTTGTTTCAGAATATCTTCTATTTTCTTTGCCTCTTCTAATTCCACTTTTAGCAGGACAAAGTCTTCATCAGGTCCTTTATTGTCTTTCTCGAACTGTATCAACAATTGTTTTTTCTTTTTCTTCTTAGATCTGATTCTAGCAATTTCTTCTAGAGCACTTATCAGTTCTCCTTCCAAGTCAACCACATTTTCTTCATTGTCAACATCACTTCCTGTGCCTTTATTATAATAATTCTCTTTGGCCATCAACATAAATTCATTAATCTTATCTTCATAGGAAGAGTCATTATCTGTGTCTTTTGTAGAGTCATCATTGTTTACACATAAACTTTTCTTTTTACCAAATCTCTTAGGTTTTTACTTCTTTTCACCTTCAGAATTCTGGTCTTGTTTCTTGTGTGGACACTTAGATACAAAGTGACCTATATTTCCATAGTTAAAACATTTGAAGGGAAATTTTCCTTGGTACTTGCCTGATCCTTTCTTTAGTCTTATCACAATTTTTTTATAAATTTCATCAGGCTCAGAATCCTCATTCTTATCTGATATACATGATGCTTCTTTAGAGGTGGGTTTATCTTTACCTGTCCTCATTTCATTGGAAGTCAGAGTTCCTAGGAGTTGGTCAATAGATGGAGATTTTAGATCATTAAGTTCTTCTATAGCATAGACCTTTGGGTTGAACCTATCTGGCAGAGATCTCAAAATTTTCTGAACCAAAGAGACATCTTCAATTTTTTCACCAAGTCCTATCATTGCATTTACTTGTTCTTCAACTCTCAAAAAATAATTCCCAACAGTTTCATCCCCTTTCATCTTTAGTTGTTCAAACTGTAATCTGTAGGTTTGAATCTTGGCATCCTTTACCTTTTCATTACCTTCATAACTACTGATGCGTTCGTCCCACATTTCTTTGGCAGAACTTAAGTGCATAACTTTTACATATTCTTTTTCTGCAAGCCCACTCAGAATAGAATTTATAGCCTTAGCGTTGAAACTAAATTCTATATTGTCATACTTATTAGCTAGTACAACTGGCTTTACATAACCAGTCTCTACCACATCCCAGGCATCTTCACCTAGGGCCATTATGTAGGTTCTCATCCTAACTTTCCAGAAGGAGAATTTTTTTCCATTGAACATGGGGGCCTTATTGGTTGAAGTTCCTTTATGGCTAGTCATGTTTAAGCTCTAGGATCTACCCTTAGATAAAAGGAACCGACTTTGATACCAATTGTTGGACAACTGGGAGGGGGAGGTGAATCAGTTGTTACTGTGCTTAAACAATTGTTCCCATTTTAAATTATTTACATAACACTCAATGACGATCACAATAAAGCATGGAAGTAGGAAATGGAATATTCAACATCAATCACACACATGAAATATACAGAGACAATTATTTCTTGAGGATACCCATAAAGGGAAAAACCTCTTCTTATTGATATGATAAGTTATCTTTATTTTCTGTACATTATCATTATTATGAGATCCAACTCTTTTTGAGGATACAACCTCCATTTTACAAGCAACAACTTACTGAGAGAACCAACTCTCTGGTTTCTCTATCACCCACTAGAAGGAAGCACCAACTCTCTGGTTTCTCTATCACCCACTAGAAGTAAGCACCAACTCCCTGAGTGTTCCAGCACCAACTTGATGGAAGCACCAACTTCCAGTCACACAGGCACCGACCTGTATAATAGAGAACAATAGTTCTCCCTTGCAACAATCTACCACCCTGGTTTTTCTGGCTGCAACCATATGTAAGCTACAACTCCCTGTGTTCAAGCACCCACTTGAAACTATGAGGACAACAATCCTCCCTAGCACCTCCCTAGCACCCTAAAATACAATTTTTTTTTCCCATAAATTTATCATAGTGATACAGTATTTTATCAATGGATTACCAGTCTCATCATTGTTCTACTACACTGCTCCACTCTGCCTACATCAGTCTCTTCCTACACACCTCCCTTGTAATTTCTGTTCTTCTGCCTATTATGCCTTGTGCGCCAACTCCATTTTATGCGCTATGCCTCTTTTGTGCATCTCAGCTACTTCACACATCATGATTCAACCTGCATCAAATCACTCTCAACAACATCTACCCTCTCTTCTCTGTTCTGCGTATATTTATCATGCCAAGTTTGTGCTCGATCATGCACCTAACTCTTTGTTCTCTCTAGTGATCATTCAAAGACTGTTCTTCATCAGTGGGACATTATCCTGAGATTCTTAGACTTCTCTGGAAGTTACAATATTCAACACTTTTCCATCTGTTGATTGTGTCTTTGACGAGTCTTCATCCCACTGGCAGTTACCTCGAGACTCTTCAATTCCTCTAGTGATCACCCTGAAGCTCTTCAAATTCTCTAGAGGCTATGCTTAGTGTTTTCATCATCAGTGGGAATTATGCTGAGATTCCTTATCTTCTTTGAAAGTTGAAACTCTTCATCTTCTCTGTCAGTTACAACCAGTCAATTATGGCTTCTTTGGCATCTAAGCCCCTTCCCTCACATGATCATCGACGGTGACCAAATGCCTATCCAGAAAGGGGCTTCTCTATTTTTTTCTAGTGAGCACTGGCTCCATTTCACGATATGACCTTGGGCTATGAGCTTCATGTGACCATGTGATTTTGGGTGCGTCCATAGGAATTTTGAGAGAAACCTTCTTTTCACCCCGCAATTCACTATGAGCCTCCACACATCCTTTCTCCAAAACCGTGGTTTCAATTGCGACCCGCTCATGAAAAATTAAGGCCCGACCATGTTCTGGACCCGAGATGGAGCATGAACGTCATTCTCATGATCTTGATGGTGATCCTGAACAGATGGTTCAGATCTGTCCTCTCAATTATGTGGAATAGATCTCTCCTTCCTCTATCAATGACTGAGGTTTACTTCATGATCCGGGCTCCGTGAGTGTCAAATATCAAACCCTGTTGATGCTGACTGGATATATTTCAAAATGGAAGATCTGCTGACACTTGTCCTCCTTAATCTATGATCAGGATCTCCTCTGCAAGTCCATCCTTCGGGACTTTCAATTCCCAAACTCTCATTTTCTCCTAGAGTATTTCACCATGAGTCCACGATCCAACGACCTGTGTCCCTTTTGGATCGATGGTCACAATCCCTTCGGGTATTCGGGGTTTGAAAATCTCAACTCTCAACTTTATTTCATCCTTCCTTTGCTTTTTCCCGGAGTTGACAATCTATTGACGTGTATCCTCTTTAATCCAACAACTATCCTCTGCTTCGGGACTTCGGCCTTCGACAATATCAAACCTTTCTCCTTTGTGTTTTCTCAAAGAAGTTTCACCCGGAGTTCATGATCCATTGACACATATCCCGATGCATGATAAACGATAGAGAATACACCCGAAGTGATCTTCAGATTGGACGAATGAGAAGAACGTAATTTTGACATTTGTTGGTGATGAAATTTCTAAAGTAAATCTCCCGGAGTGATGTAGCTTGCTTACGTCACTTGTTGACATGGCACATGCCAATTTCCTCTTGAAACTTGTCATCATCCAATTATTCCATGTGTACTTGCTGACATTGTCTCCCATATGCCCTTTGCTAATGTGGTTTGCTACATTTCCTTGCCGATGTAATCTGCTAACATAGATCTCCCTGATCTAATGGTCATTGTCTGATCTCTATATTTGATGGTCCTTATTCATTTCAGATTTCCGAGCTTAGAGTTTTTCAAATCTCCAACTTTCTAGAGTGTAACCTCCTCTCATATTTATATCCGAAGTGAATGTTGTTTGTTCGATCAGGATCTTGGATTAACGACTCGATCTTTTTGCAATGCAACGTTGCTAGATTATCCTATCCTTCCACTTGAAATTGATTTGACGACTGACGAAAATTTTCATTCTGGGAATTTAAAATATCAAACTTTCCTGAGTATACCCTCCTCGCATCTTTAGACCCATCCTAAATGTTGTTCATCGATCATGTTCTCATATTGACGGTTTGATCTTTCTGCGCGCTCCTTTTGTTTGGACACTAATCCGACAACCATTGTCGCTCCTCCTCCCGAGCTTTATGATCTCTCTGACTTAGAAGGTTTTCTAAGTGTTCAAAGGTCTCGACCTTTGCTCCTCCTGCGATTTTTTCTCTTGGACCTCGGATGTACTTCTAGAAAGCACAAAGAACTATCTCTTATGAGCTTGATCTCTGCATACTGTTCTCTCCTCCTCTTGAGCTTACACTTCTTCTCCTGAACTTATGCTTTCCTTGTTTTCCATCGTTGTTGTTGTTCTTGCCATCAATGACAAGCACACTCTTTCCTGTAAATCATGCCAACACTAAAAGCATTCTTCCTTCATACAATGATTGTGTTTCCATGCTAAGGTTGTAAAGATAAATTGTTGTTGAAAATTTGTGGAGAATTGTAAGATCGTATTTTGTTTTTCACCAAAACTTTCATTGTCTTCATAAATAAAACATGCTACCCATGGAACCTCTTGTTGCAAATTCCTTTCTTCTTTTGATGTGTGGAAGGTCTCTTCTTCGTTAAAATATGCTCCATATGAGCAATCAAATTCATAAAATTTTAATGTGAAGTGATGAATTTTACCATTACTTCTGTTAATCCAATGTAGAAATTCAGCTTGTGGCTGTGTATAAACTAGTTGTACCATTTGAGAATTTGCTGCAACATTTTCATCATGATTATATTGAATGAAATCCTTGTATAAATATAATTTAGGTTCTTTAAATTCATCTTTAAACTGATTGTGATATGTAAATGTGTTTAACCTACACATAATAGGTCTAGCTAGAAAATACTACACACATTTGCATAGAGAAATTGAGAAAGAAGAAGAAGGAGAGAAAGAATGGAAGAATTCTCATTCACCGTAATGAATAATGAATAATTTACACATGATATACTCTGTATAACTCAATGAATGCGCACTAGAGGAGAACCAATGCACCATAGTGGTGGTCTAGAGTGATCTGGACACACACCAACAGTTACGGGAGTGAACTGCCACCTAGTTGAGTTAACTAGTCAACTAGTCTTTAGTTAATTGACTAAATATAGTGTAGTGAGTAGTAGATCAAGGAATCAAGGGTAATGCACCAGTCCGGTGATGATCCCAAGGAAAGTGTGCATTATCATGGTGATGATACCAATGTTTCATGGTGATAAAACCAATGCGACATCTAGACTCAACTCAACTAGTCAAATTGAAGTGTCAACTGAAGAGAATATTCTCCAGGTGGAATATTCTCTCCTAAAAAGTAAGAGACTAGATAAATGACTAATAATGACTAATAAACAAGGAAAAAAAATTAGGAAAAATAAATCCTAGGTGTTTGTGAAGTAAATCCAACACCCCCCCTTAACATCACTATGGTGAAAATAAAGAATGGGTCCCGACAATGAGGCCATGTTAGGTACCGAAATACAAAATATACATTGAAAATAAAGTGAGGAAAGAGGGAAAACCTCATGGGAACCCCCCCCCCCTCTCAAGGTACAATGTATGTAAAAAGAATAACTACAATTGCTAGGAAACTGTGTCCTTCACTCCAAGATGAATTCCCAGAGAATGGAACTTCTGCTCAGTGAAGGTCTTGGTGAAGATGTCTATCATATTATCTGATGAAGGATAAAACTGTAGGTTGATTATCTCATCGTGTCCCAAGTATTGGATGTAGTGCATGTGGATCTCGATGTGCTTCGTCTGCTGCCTATGAACTGGATCTCTGCAGCACTTCAGAGTGCTCTGGTTGTCACACCAGATGACGATTGACCGATGAAATTGAATGACCAACTCAGTGAGAAAGTGTTGTAGCCACATAGCCTGATTGTTTATGTTAACTACCCCTCTATACTACGCCTCGACTGAAGAAAGATCAATAGAAACCTACTTCTTGCTCGACCAACATATAGGCTTGGAACCAAGACTGAGTGAGTAACCAGATGTGGACTTGTGATTAGTATTATCTCCAGTCTAGTATGAATCAGTAAAGCCGATGATATCTAATGTAGATTCTATTGCATAATGAATCCCAAAGGTGATGGTGCCCTGTACGTATAGAAGGATACAGTTTGTAGCCTTCCAATGTAGCTCATGCGACTCCTGCATGAACCTGGAAACTGTGCCAACTTCATAGGAGAGTTTTTTCTGGAGTGTGTGATCCAAGTGGATATTGGTGGTGACCCACCTTTTCCAACTTGCTCCAAACAATTTTCTAGCAATTTTGGGAATTTACTATTTTTAGCAGTTTTAACTTCCGGGGCCATTTTGAGGGCCTTAATGAAATTTTTTTGGGATCGAGCTTATATATTATAGTGAAAGGAATGATTGAGCCCCCAAAATGAATCTCCTTGAAGATACCTTTCTAACGTGATATTGTGCACCTAAAATGAAGATCATATGCAAAAGTTATGACCTCGGGAAGTTGATGTATTGACTTACCCAAACAGAGCCCACATGACTTTTGCCTCTTCATCTCCTAGGGTTAGGTTTTTGGATGTCTAGGGTTTTTGACATTCTTGTTTATTATAAAAAGGCATTTAAAGCCTCATTTTAATCATCTTCTTTCAAATGCGAGTAGCCATCACATCTCTTCTCAGAGATAAGCTACCACCATTCTAGCGAGTCTTTCACTCTGTATTTTTACAGTCTCTGTACATTTCCTTCATTAATAGAAATCATGTATTAATGTATCTCCATTTTTATGGTTGCACATATGATACATTTATGTTATATTATTGGATATCCATGATATCTCTGTGCATTTATTTATTATATCTCCGCTCTCATTTCGTTCCAAAAATAATTCAGATCAGTGGTATCAGAGCATGTTTCTCTTAATCGTATTTTTTAGTGCATGTCCCCGACAAAGTCTGAGTATAGAAAGTTGGGTCTCGATCTTGTCTCTCTTGAAGACAATTTCTCTCGAATGCCCAAGAAACCCTCCATGGCAGAAGAAAATAAAAACAACAGAGCAGACGATCCTATCAATCTGTTGCTTGAGAAAGCTATCATGCGGCAGAGGGACGAAATGATGGAGATTTTTTCCCACATCCTTCAACACCTACCAGTAGAAACAAGAACATCTTCATCAAACAACCACTTTGGAATCACCTCTCCTTTCAAGGTACATGCTAATTTTTATATTCCCATATTTGAAGGTCAGATAGATGCAAATTCCCTAGACAAATGGTTAAATCTATTAGAAGGTTATTTCTCTGTTCATAATTTTTTCAACAGGGAAAAGATCACCTTCGTACTCTTTAAATCTCTCCCTTATGTCAAAAATTGGTGGGAAAATTAATGGGATCAAAGTTCCACAAAGGAGTCTGGAATATATGGGGTCGATCCCACTTGATATTTTTTTGTGGATGTGGTAAAGGAACAATATTACTATGTTGGCAACTATGATGACCAGTACATGAGATGGAACACACTACGACAAGAGAGGGGCCAAGCAATTATGGAGTTCACCAATACCTTCCATACCTTGTGCACCAAGCTGGGTATTAAAGACTTCAAATGACATTTGGTTCTAAAATACCGTGGGGCTCTACACAAATACATCCAAATTGAAATGGATTTTCTAGACATGTCATCACTCAGTGCTTCCTATCGATATGCTATTAAAATTGAGCAGAAATTTAAGCACCAAAATAAACGAGAGCTTGGATCTACAAATATGCAACAACAAAAGTATGATAAATATGGCCCTAATAAACAGTCTCCCGAAAACCAGTCCAAGCCACAAGAAAAGAAGGGTCACGGGAAGACAAAGAAGGACACCGAAAAATGGTGCAATTTCCACAAAATCCCCTGACACAACTCCAAGGAATGTCACTCAAAGCAGTCATTGGTGGCCGAGATCAAAGACAAGGAGCCGAACCCTTATTCAAAGTCTTATTTTGAAAATACTGGTAAAAGAAAAATCATCGACGTAGACCCCACTGCTATTGTCGCGATCACAACAATTCAACCATAAGAACCAACAGATCCTGAAGAGGGGGAGCACCTTTTTCATTCGCATATGTGGGTGAAGGGGACTTCGTTGCATTTTATTATTGATAGCGGGATCCAGAAGAACCTCATTTCAATAGAGGTCGTCAAAAAGTTGGGATTTCCGACAACACCACACTCACAACCATACAACATCGGGTGGCTTCGCCAAGGACGCAATCTACATGTCATCTAGAAGTGTTGATTTTCATATGACATCCATCCCTTCAATAATGAAGTATTATGTGATGTTTCCCCACTAGATGTATGTGATGTTCTCTTGGGCCAACCATATATGTGGAAGTGCCATGTTGTTTATGAGTCTCGAACCCATAGTGTCATTGTTACTTTGGGGGGTCATCTCTACAGAATACCAGAGGTAGTTCCAACTACTATCCCACCTAAAAAGTGTCGCAAGGTAGTATCTCATACTAGAAAGTTCAGCTTCTTCACAATCTATTCAAAAGGTGAACAGAAGGATACTGCAACCACTAAAACCTCGGCCCAAGCACCTTCTATCCAACAGAAGTGGGTCCAAAAGACTACAGTAAAGCACAAATATTCAGTCTGCACACAAACATCTCATGTATCTTGACCAGTTGAACATATTCAACCCCGCCAACAACAGGTTCGTGACAATCTTCCACAAACCAAGCAACGCGACGTCTCCAACAAGGCAAGTAACTCACCAAGATTCAGATTCAACAAACGCTTCCCCCTCTCCCCCAGGAACTCAACACAATGGAGACCATTGCTTCTTAATGAGGGAGGATTGATCTAGGTATATATCAGTGGCCACCCACCTTTTCCAACTCGCTCAAAACAATTTTCTAGCAATTTTGGCAATTTACTATTTTTAGCAGTTTTAACTTCCAGGGCCATTTTGAGGGCCTTAATGAAGGTTTTTCAGGATAGATCTTCTTAATGATAGTTGAATTCATGATTGATCCCCCTAAATGAATCTCCTTTATGATACCTTTCCAACTTGCTATCGTGCACCTAAAACAAAGATCACATGCAAAAGTTATGACCCCGGGAAGTTGATGTACTGACTTACCCAAACGGGGCCCACATAACTTTTGGCACTTCATCTCCTAGGGTTAGGTTTTTTGATGTCTAGGGTTTTTGACATTCCTATTTATTGTAAAAATGCCTTCAGAGCCTCATTGTAATAACCTTCTTGCAAATGTGAGTAGTCATCACATCTCTTCTCAGAGATCAGCTGCCACCATTCTAGGGATTATTTCAATAATAGAAATCGTGTAGATTTCCTTCATTAATAGAAATCATGTATTATTGCATATCTGTGTTTATGGTTGCATCTCTGATACATTTATGTTATATTATTGGATATCCATGATATCTTTGTGCATTTCTTTATTATATCTCTGCTCTCATTTCATGCCGAAAATAATCCAGATTAGTGTGTGAGATACAACAAGCTCCCCACTAGCTGTTTGTATAGTGTGTTGTCAACTGGTTGAGTCACCCCACCATCCTCAACTTTGACTCCTGATAGGAAAGGATTTGGAGCAGAATTGTAGTCTTTCATGTGAAATCTCTCAAGGAGATCTCATGCATACTTGGCCTGAGATAGTTTTATTCCTGATGCATCATGACTGATCTCACGTCCAAGGAAGAAGTGTAGTGGATCCATGTCCATCATAAAAAACATGTCATGTAGAATCCTCTTGACTGCAACAATTGCTGAGGTTGAGAAACCAATGATCAACAAATCATCAACATAAATAACTAAAAGTAGAAGTGAATCAGTCATCCTGAGCATGTAGACATTCATTTACAACTTACAAAGTTCTATGACAACAGGTAGGAGTCCATCTTGGCATACCATGCTCTCAAAGCCTTCTTGAGGCCATAAAGGGACTTCTTTAATCTAAAAACCAAAGATGAGTCCTGCATGAATCCCTGGGGCTGATCCATATAGATATCCTTAGAGATATCACCGTGAATAAATGCAATCTTCACATCCATTTTATGGATTTCCCATCCCTTGGCTTCCGTAATGGAAAGTGACAATTGTATGGAATCCATCTTCGCTATTGGAGAGAAGGTCTCATCATAGTCAATACCATGCACTTGTTGAAATCCTTTGGCAACAAGCCTAGCTTTGTATCTACTAATCTATCCATCCACTGTGATCTTGTTCTTGTAGACCCATTTTCATCTGACAAGTTTCCTCCTAGAAGTAAAGGGAACTAGATCCCAAGTCTAGTTCTCGAGGAGGGAGTTGTACTCCTCCTGCATGGCGGATTTCCAAAAGGGATTTCCAGCAGACTCACCATAAGACTATGGATATGAATACTGAACCAAGAAAATATGCCTGGAGGGAAATGGTTTAGTGGTAGTGAGTGAAACAAGAGGCTCCTCAAAATCAGGTCGAGTCCTCCTAGTATCAGCTGGATCACCAATGATATCCCTTGCATCCTGAAGGGTAGTGTGTGCTCACTTAGACCTCTGCTCTAGATCTACAACTGCATCTAGATGCTATGACTCTACATCTGAATCATTTGAGTCCTCTGAATCATAACTCTCATCTGAAGAAGATTCAACATGTGCATTCTCATCACCTCAGATAGGTGGAAGAATGAAAGTGTTTGCATGCGGCTGTTGAGGGACATGTGAGACATTTTCCTTGAATTGGAAACTACTCTCAATGATGAGTCAGTTCGAGGAAAGATCAATAAGCCTATATCCCTTCACACCATCTGGGTATCCAACAAAAATACACTCAGTGCTCTGTGGATCAAGTGCCTTCCTCTTTTCATAAGGAATTCGGGCCCATGCACGTGAACTGAAAATACAAAAGTGGGTCACTTCCAGTTTGAGGCTGCTCCAAGCCTCGTAGGGGATCTTATCCTTGAAATATCTATGGGGAGATATGTTTTGGATGTATGTTTCACAATTAAGTGCTTCAGCCCATAGTATTTGTGGTAGTGACTTTGCATGCAACATGCAAGATGCCATCTCCTTTAGAGATCTGTTTTTATGCTCAACAACTCCATTTTTCTGCAGAGTATAGGGATCTGTGTGTGGCAACTGAATCCCTGCCTCATGGAAAAGATTATGGATCTAATTATTTACATATTCTCCCCCATTATCATTTCAGAGGACTTTGATCTTCTTTTTGGACTGTGTCTCAACCAGGGCTTTGAAATCTTTGAGGTGTTAAAATACCTCAGTTTTTTTCCTGAGAAAGTAAATCTAGGTAAAACATGAGAAATCATCAACAAAAATGAGAACATACCTCTCTTTTTTGATCGATGGATGCAGAAAGGGACCCATGAGGTCACTATGGATCAGATCTAAAGGTGCAAAATCTCTCTGAGACTTTCCTTTGTCGAATTTCTCTTGAGGGTGTTTTCTGAGAACACATCCCTCACATACTCCCTTGGAGAAATGGATGTATGGTATACCATCAATCAATATTTTCTTGCTAAGTTGTTGCATGTATATGAAATTCAAATGTCCAAACCTTTTGTGCCATATCCTACTACTTTCATCAGCATGAGTAAGTAGTAAAGCAGAATCAGGTTCAATGAATTCAAAAAATGTATACAATCTAGACTGATGATTTACCTCATTGGTTGCAACCCTGGAGTTGGTTTACATGTCATATATGTCCATGAAATTTGGTGTGAATATGAATTTCTTTCCAGTGCCTAAATTCGTCATCTGATACAGAGAGAATGTTGATGAAAAGTTTGGGAACGTGCAACACATTCTCGAAGATTCCGTTGGTGAGTTCAATCCTTCCTTTGTCGGTGACTTCAACAGAAGAGTTGTCCCCCATCAGAATAGGAGGAACTTTTCATGCATCTAATGAAGAATAGACTTCTTTTGAGGAAACCATGTGATGTGATGCTCCTGAATCTACGATCCACGCATCGAGAGAGGATTTTCAAGGCATAGATATAATTTCCTTTCTTGGGATTCTGATCTTCTAGCTTCTTCTTCTTGGTACCCTCGGGGATGTTATCTCTAAGGTTTTTTTTCTGAAGTATTTGAGTCATTGGATATTTTTTTTTTGTATGCATGCAGATTCTGGATGGAATCCTTTGTGACAACACATGCATTTCTTCCGTTTTCTTCACTTTTCCCCTTTGGATCTGGAGGCATTGTTGAATGGTTTTGTGTATCCTTCCTTCTTCAGATATACACGGGCTTTCATTTTGTATTTATATTTATATTTATGATATTTTTGGATGCCATATTGCATAGTGAGTGCATGCGCCTTTGGGCCTTTGATTTTTCCCATGTTCATGAGCTTGGTTTTCTCTTGTGTCAGGGATTCAATAAATTCCTCAAGAGAAAGAATCTTCCAGGTGGCTCCAGAGGCGAATCTGATAGAATGGAATGTGGATACGAATATAGAGAATTCAGGAACAAGCTTTGAGAGAATGGTGAGAACCATTTGTTTCTCCTCCTCGAATTTATCAACCCTGCAAGATTTGAGTTGCGACAGTAAATCCTTGAATTTTGTAAACAAATATTGGATATTGTCGAAGCTTTTTGGATGCAATGTGAGAAATTCCAAATCCAACATGTGTCCCCCCATCTCATCCTGTTTTCCAAATATCCATTCCAGGGTGGTCCAAGCTTCATTGGGAGTCTTACAGAAAGATATGTGAAAAAGGAGATCGGAAGAAATAAGACTGCAAATTGTTTTGAGTGCTTCATCCATTCGACTTAAGTACTTGGATTTTTCTATGGCTGATATTGGTTCTATATTTGTATTCAATATTAACCGGTACAATCCTCTAGTTCAGAAATGTATGCCTATTTTCTCCTTCCATGCAAATTAGTTGTAAGGTGTAAGAATGAATTCTTTTTGGAAATTCATCTTTCTGTTGTCTTCAATCTTTTGTACTTGCAAAAAATATTGGTGTAGCTTTTTCTTAGCACTCTGTTGGCTCTGATACCATGTGAATGTGTTGAAACTACACATAATATATCTATCTATAAAATACTACACACATTTGCAGAGAGAAATTGAGAAAAAAGAAGAAGGAGAGAAAGAATGGAAGAATTCTCATTAATCGTAATGAATCATGAATAATTTACACATGATATACTCTGTATAACTCAATGAATGGGCACTGGAGGAGAACCAATGTGCCATAGTGGTGGTATAGAGTGATATGGATGCACACCAGTAGTTACGAGAGTGAACTCTGAGGCAGTTATGGGAGTGAACTGCCACCTAGGTGAGTTAACTAGTCAAACGGTCTTCAGTTAACTGACTAAACAGAGTGTAGTGAGGAGTATATCAAGGAATCAAGGGTAATGCACCAGTTTGGTGATGATCCCAAGGAAAGTGTGCATTATCATGGTGATGATCCCAAGGAAAGTGCGCATTATCATGGTAATGATCCCAATGTTGCATGGTGAAAAAACCAATGCAACATCTAAACTCAACTCAACTAGTCAAACTGAAGTGTCAACTGAAGTGAATATTCTCCAGGTGGAGTATTCTCTCCTAAAAAGTAGGAGACTAGATAAATGAATAATAATGACTAATAAACAAGGAAAAACCTTAGGAAAAATAAATCCTAGGTGTGTGTGAAGCAACTCCAACAAATTACTCTCAATTTGAGCACACACGAGGTTGAAATTTAGCTCCAATGGAGCATATAGAGGATGGTATTCTTCTTGAATTAAAACTTTAGGGTTCTCATTTTCTGTTTCAAGAACAATATCTGGAAAAAAAAATTCACATCTTTTATCATTTTTTTCTTCAAAATCCTTTCCTTCATTGTCTTGGAGAATTATTGGGAAGTTTAATATATTAGCATTAGTTTCATGAATATTCTTTCAATGAATTGAGCTCGCTACATTAACTCTTTCCAACTGCACTTTCCCTCTTGATTCAATAAAAATATTAGATTCATGGGAAATACATTTTCATAACAACTAAAAATGATGACATCATTTAGAAAAATTTCGAGAGGAATTTCATGAAGAACTTTCATAAATATGAAAGTGAAATATTTGACTGTCTATTTCTCATTCATATGGATTTCAACCAAATTCAAGAAAAGAGAATATGGATCTTTCCTTGTGAAATATTCCTCGACAAATAAATTTTCTAATACATCCCAACTAGTGATGGTTCCGGGCAATAATGAATAAAACCATTCACTAGTATTTTCCTTTAGATTTAATAAAAATAACCGACATGTAACATCATATTTAGCCACATTATACATATCACAAGCACCGTCAAACTTAATCAAATATTTCTCTGCATCCTCTGAATTATTTCCGAAGAATGTGGGAAACTTGTCCATGGAAATATCTCGCTAGGGATGAACTTGAACTTCTCCTTGCAATTTGAGTGGACTTTTGTGCAACCATTTCTTTCTTTGGGTAATATTCTCCCTTTATTGTATCTTGAATAATTTTTTTTGGGCTTGGTGGGGAAGGAAAAATTTCTTCACAACATGAAAGAAAATCCTTGGGTGAATCTTCATATAACTCTTCTTGAAATTATGAAATATTTTTGGTGGAATCACCAAAGCATTTTGTTTCAAAATATAGAGCTTCGATGATGGAGTCAGTAGGGAGACCATCCTCCCAAATATTGGATGGTTCTTTGGTTCAATAGAAGTTGGAACAATTGATTTGTGACTTAAACTTCAATAATATGTCTTCAATTCCATTTAATTCTCCTTGAACAAGGTTTTTAAAAACCGAGTTCATCTTAAATCAATCCATATATCTTTTTTCAAAAATTAAACCAAACAATGTTGACGCTTAAAAGCGCAACGTTGGATACTATGCTCGCAAATGATTGTCAAGCTTTATTATTTAACTATATTAATAATATACTAGTAGGCAAGACCCTTTGTTTAACTTATGACACTTTGATGGATAAGCGACACTTATATTTTGTTTGCCTATGTATTGGTTGAGACACATTTTCTACAACTCATTTGCTTCAAATCATGGTTAAAATGATTATGATAATATGTTGAGGGAAAGGTGATTAAAACAAGGAATAATGTGGTCTTGATTATTTCTTGCGAAATATGATGTTGCTGCCTTTTTGGATGAAAGAATTACACTCCAGTTTTAATTTTGATATTGTATATTTTCCATAGCAAACTTGGGTGACCACCTCGACCCTTGCTACTATTGTTATGCACATTGGTTTGAATTGAAAATTGGTTGTGTTCCTAGCAAGTTGTCACATGAGAAATATGGATAGTGGTAAGGGGTGGCACACTTTGGAATATCGCGCACTTTTACAAATTACAACATGGCAAGTTTGGAATATTTGGTTGTATTAATGGTTTTGAATGTTAATGGTGTGGTGAGATGGCTAGTGGGCTTGGATTGTACTAAGCCATGAATGAAAATATGAAGGAAGAAGCAACGTACATTAAATGAACATCACTCAAACTCACCTCGATCCTTCCACCCTAGTCATTCTTGCATTTTTATTTGTTAGTTGTTGCTGCTCCGCCTTGCCCGGTCGTGGATGAAGTATACAACCTTGTTTTTTTATCCTTGTGCAATCTTTTAGAGGTATGGGGTTTTCTTTCTTCTCCATCCATGAAATTCACTCTTCCCTTAAATCAAAATGTTGTCTCTAGTTTCTCGTGGTCTATGTAATTATCAATCTGTCACAATGATTTTTTTTGGACTATATTTATGGTTGCATCCTTGGTTTCCTGTGGTGGTTGTTCTAATAATGTTGGCATTAAAAAATGGTCACAGTGTCTTTGATGTGTGTAACTGTTTTCAAAGGTTTGTTGAGAAAAAATTTGTGGTTGGGCCTACCTTTCCTATGGTTCTGTATTGTGGGTTTGGCCTCCCTATTGAAATGGGTCATCTCTGCCTTACCTCTGGTTTTGGTGAATATTCCACCTATAAATTATTAATGTTTAAGTGATTATTATAGTTCTTTGCATTTCAATATATAACAATAGCATAATACAAGATCACTGAGAAATACAAAATCACTGAGAAATACAAAATCACAAGAGACACAACATTTATCCTGGGAAACCCTCTAGGGGAAGAAAACCCAACAAAAATTCCTTATTATAGATAGTCAATACAATGCCAAGAGATAACTCAAACTAAAACATAATATCCTCTCCCAAAGATGTGCCACTCTCTCTCCTTCTTCTCTAACTGCAGTTTCGAAACTTGTCTCTCAAATGAGCAAGTGAGTTGTGCGTCTAAGTGAGGTGCTAGCCTCCTTATTTATACAAGACTAGAATGTGTGAAGTGTCTCTTCATTGGTAAGGCCGACTTCTCCAATTGGGTGGTTATAACCACCTTTATTATATTTCGGGGCCTATTTAATATCTTCTGGGGATGAATTCTTATTCTGCCTATTAAAATTATCTTTTGACCAATCCGCAAAAGGAGATTTGGTCCTTTATAATAACTGACATGATCAATCCACAATGGGGATTGATCCAATGAATAATATATCAAATAATAATAAGAATACACTTTGCAGTTACATTATTTTAACACTCCCCCTTAACAAAAAGGGTATTCTTCAACAACATCATGTGAGAGAGAGAGGCCTTTATCATCAACAACATCAAGTGGGTGAGAGAACAACATCATCAATATCATCTTGAAACACTGACTGGTGTATCTATAAATCATCAGAAGTTTTGTTCATCGACAACATCACCATTCTCAAAGGAATGCAATCATCATCTACATCAATATGTATTAGTGTAAAACTAATACATCATCATCATCATAACAACACGCAGTTGGCTCATCATAATAATACTAGACTGGATTTATGTCACAACTACCCAGCCAAAAGCACAGTTCTAGTCTCATCTCATCATCTTGCTTTACGTCACAACTGTCAAGCTGGAAGCAAGATGCTCGTCCTTCTTTACATCACAACCATCAGGTCAGAAGAAGGATACTAGACTGGCTTTACGTCACAACTATCTAGCCGAAAGCTCAGTGCTAGTCTCATCTCATCATCTTTCTTTACGTCACAACCATCAGGTTGGAAGCAAGGTACTCGTCCTGCTTTAAGTCACAACCATCAGATCGGAAGCAGGATACTAGACTGGCTTTACATCACAACTATCCATCCGAAAGCACAGTACTAGTCACATCATATCATCTTGATTTATGTCACAATCATCAGGTCAGAAGCAAGGTACTCGTCCTTCGTTACGTCAAAACCATTAGGTTGGAAGCAAGATACTACACTAGCCTTATGTCACAACTATTCAGCCAAAAGCTCAGTGCTAGACACATCACATTATATTGCTTTACATCACAACCATCCGGTCGGAAGCAAGAGATGTCTCATCATAATAGCTACTCCCCCTTTCAAGGAAGGTCCTTTTGGACTATACCAAGCTTATCTCGAAAGTGCTCAAACTTTATATGAGATAGAGGCTTGGTCAACACATCAACAACCTGTTCATCCGTGCTAATGTACTAGAGCTGTAAGACTCCTCTCTACACCATGTCACAGATGTAATGATATCAGATCTCTATGTGCTTCGACCTGTCGTGGAATACATGATTCTATGTCATCTTTATGCAGCTCTGGTTGTCACATAGGATCATGGTTGCTTCCATATCTAGGTCAAATATACTGGTCAACAACTTTCGAAGCCATATATCTTCGCAACTGGCAGAACATGCAACAATGTATTCTGCTTCCACTGTGCTGAGAGAAATGCTAGATTGCTTCCTACTCTGCCAGAAGATCATGGATGATCCCAAACTAAAACAACATCCTGAAGTGATTTTCATGTCAGAAACACTTCCCGCCCAATCTGCATTAGTATATCCACTCAATGTGAAATCATGATCTCCATCATAGCTAAGACCACAATCTATTGTACCCTTAATGTACCTCATCACATGTTTTGCAGCCACTAGGTGAACATGTCTGGGTTCTACCAGAATAACTCAAGGTGTTCACGGAAAAACAAATTTCTGGTCTGGTGTTCATCAGGTACATCAACGATCCAATAATTTGTCTATACAATGTGGCATCAATCAACTTTGACGAAGTGTCGACCAACAACTTCAGATTCGCTTCCATGGGTGTATTCATGGACTTTCACTCCAACATGTCGAATCTCTTCAGGATTTCGACTGTATACTTCCCTTGGTTAAGGAATATCCTCTTAGGACTCTGCCATACCTCAAGACCTAAGAAATAATGCATTAGGCCAAGGTCTTTCATTTCAAATTCTGAGGCAAGTCTCTTCTTACATTCAGTGATGATCTTTTCTTCTCTAGTTAAGAATAATTCATCCACATATAACAATAATATTACTGGCTCATTGTTCATGACCTTGAAGTAGAGGTTGGAGTCTTCTTTACTCTTGGTAAAGCCTAATCTCGTCAATAAACTATCTATACGGTCATACCAAGCTCTAGGGGCTTGCTTCAATCCTTATAAGGATTTCTTCAATCTACAAACATGAGACTTCCTATATTCAACCTTAAATCCTTGAGGTTTCTCTATATACACTTCCTCTTCGATGACACTATTTAGGAAAGTGGTCTTCAAATCCATCTGGTGCAGCTTCCACTTCATCTTAGCTGCAAGAGCTATGATGGTTCTGATCGAAGTGTATCTGGCCACAAGAGAGAATGTCTCTTCATAGTCAATGCCTTCCTTTTGAGAAAATCCACGAGCGAAAAATCTTTCTTTATACTTCTCAATACTTCCATCAACAACATGTTTTATTTTTAAGATCCATCTGGAGGATACCACATCTTTACTCTTCGGTCTGGGAACTATTTCCCATACATCATTCTTTATTATGGATTGGTATTCCTCTGTCATGGCATCTGCCCATTCTTTCCTCTGAATGGATTCTTCCAAGAAATTCGGCTCCTCCTCTAGAAGATCACACATCAAAGTCGTATAACTGGAGAATGGCTTTGGTATTTTCACCTATCTTGTAGTTCCTTCAGGAACACCATACTTCTCTCCATCTTGAATAAGCTCTCTATCCCAAGATGGCTTCCTTTTATGGAGGATCGTCATCTGAGGAGGTTCTTGAACTTATATCATGTCATGGTCTTCTATTAATTCCTCATCATGGGAAGTTACGACTTCCCTCATTGGTCAACATCTCTGGGAACCTCCCTCACTGGTTCAACAGTATGGGGGATTACGATTTCCTCTTCATATACTTCTTCAAGCTGACATCTTCTTGATTTCTTAAGCGATGCATCTTCATCAAAAGTCACATCCCTACTAATCTCAATGTGATGGTGCCCTGGTATGTAGATTCTGAAGGCCTTGGAGACCTCACAATATCCCACAAATATTCTCTTCTTTCCTGAAGGTTCCATCTTGTTTCTCTTCTCTTTTGGTATATGAATAAATACTGGGCAGCCAAATATTTTGAGATAGCTTACCTCTGGCTTCTTTCCGGTGAACATCTCTTCCAGGGTCTTGAGCCCAAGTGCACTATGGGATAATCGGTTCTGCACATATACATCTACCATTTCTACTTCTGCCCATAAGCACATAGGAAGATCTTGATCATGGATCATAGTCTTCACAAATTCCATTATCGTTCTGTTCTTTTGTTCAACTACACCATTTTGTTGGGGATTATAGGGAGTGGTGAGTTCCCTCTTGATCCCAACATCTTTGCAGAAGTTTAAAAACTCTTTTGATGTATATTCTCCTCCATTATCTGACCTGATTATCTTAATCTTTCTTTCAGAAATATTCTCTATCAAGGGTTTGAATTCCTTGAACTTACTGAACACTTCATCTTTAGATTTCAAAAAATATATCCAAGTCTTACAATAATAATCATCAATAAATGATACATAATATACATACCCACTAATGGAGGATGATGGCATTGGGCCACATACATCTGAATGAATGAGCTCTAGGACTCCTTCTACTTTGTTGTCTTTCTTCGAAAATGGGTTCTTGATGTTCTTCCCTTGTGCACATCCATTGCATACGCCTTCATGGTCACCTTTGTGTTCTGGTAAGACCGTGACCTCTTTGCATATGTATGGTAGCACTTTATAGTTGATGTGAGATAATATTCTATGCCAAAGTTCACATGAGTTTTCAATGGCATGGGTCATGGCAGCCTCTGAGTGACCCTTTAGTTTATATAGGCCATTTTCTTCACTTCCAATGATGATTGCTTCATTTAAGGTTTCTCCTTTATCCCACATGAGAACTTCTCCATATATAAAGGAAACTCTATAGCCTTTCTTTTCTAAAGCTAAAATGGAGAGTAGGTTCTTGGTCAAACCTGGTACATATAGTACATCCTTCATCTTCAATGAATTTCCTGAATTCAATTTGTGGTTCGATTTTCCCACTCCCTTGATGGCATATTGGTAATCATCTCCAAGTGTCACTTTCTAAGAAAAAATCTTTTCTGAGATACAAGAGAGAATGTTTCTTTGTCCCATCATGTGATTGGATGAACCACTATCAATGAGCCAAGTGTCCTCTCTAGGTGTTACAGATCCTAAGAGGGCCAAGATTAAGACATGGTCTTTGATCTACTCTCTTATCATCTTTGCAGGTGGCTCTTCATATTCAACTACATTGACATGGTGCCTCTTATGTTTTCTATTGTATTCTTCTCGTCTGGCTGGAAAAAACTTTGAAATATGTCCCATCTTGTCAAAATGATATCATTGTATAGATGAGTAGTCTCTTTCCTTTCATGGTCCCTTCTTCTGAAATCTCCTCGGATGAGATTCTTTATGATTGAATTTTTTTGACTATTGAGGCTCTTTATGAGTCTCCTTTTGGAAGTAGGGTTTCTTCCCTCCTCCTTTGGTGTGAGTATCTAGGGCTCCATCATCATCTCTTGCTAGTAACGCTTCACGATTCACTACTCTTGTTTCTTCTTGGATGCACTCTTCCCATAGACCATCAAACAATATTTTCTCTGTTCTGGCACAAATCGTTTGGATGAATGCATCCCAAGGTCTTGTGAGGCCATTTAGGGCTGTCATCACAAGTTCGTCTTCATCTATAGTATCTCCAATTGCTTCTAGTTGTTCTTTGAATTTAGATATTCTGGAGAAATATTCCTGAATA
The DNA here is from genome assembly GCA_000966675.3 of Picea glauca. Lineage (NCBI taxonomy): Eukaryota > Viridiplantae > Streptophyta > Pinopsida > Pinales > Pinaceae > Picea > Picea glauca. Next base: position 435,421 of record JZKD02S0816600.1, on the reverse strand, counting down.
GATTCTCCTTTCTGCATCCTTGTATTCTTCAGTTGAGTTCTTAGATTCATCTTCCGGTTTATGTTCTTTCCTTTATATAGTCTGGTCAAGGCATCAAACATTTCTTTCAGAGTCTTCTTAGATGACACATAAGGAATCAGGTGGTCTTTGATTGAATCTGCAATGATTCTTTTGGCCCTGATTGTGTCCTTTTGATGCTTTGCCTTTTTTGCAGCATCGACGGGTTCTGATACTTCTTCTTTGACGAATATTACTAATTCATTCTCTTCAAGAATGAGGCCAGTCCTATAATTCTAGGCATGGAATTTTTCCACTCCTTCTATCTTTTCAACAAGCTTAACGCTTACAAACATCTTTTACCTGGAGCTAGGAAAATGACCGAAAAATGAAAATGCTCAAAATCAAAATCTGAGCTTACCAAGAGGTGCGCTTGGCTGAGGCAAGTAGCTTGGTGTGTTTGGATATGAGAAAATCCAAATTTTTCTCCTCCAAACTTGATCTGTGGATTTCCGGACTGGTGCTTCTGGTTTTCTGGTACCTCTAGTACTCTAGTACTTCTGGTACACTGGTTTTCTGGTACTTCTGGTACTTTGTGAAACTAGGGTTTCACTTTCTGGGAGATCCAACCACTGAAAAGGTGCACTGAGAGTGCCAAAGTAATCCTTGGGGGAGGGTGCACTTTTCTAGGTGGTTTTAGGGATGAAAAGCTTCACCATCAAAAAACCCTAATTTGCATGTACGATAACAATGACGTTTTTCACTCTTATGAAAGATGCTCTCTTCAGCTTGGATCTAATACCATGTTAATGTTTAAGACATTATTATAGTTCTTTACATTTCAATAAATAACAATAGCATAATACAATATCACTGAGAAATACACAATCATAAGAGACACAACATTTATCCTGGGAAACCCTCTAGGGGAAGAAAACCCAACAAAACTTCCTTATTATAGATAGCCAATACAATGCCAAGAGATAACTCAAACTAAAACAGAATATCCTCTCCCAAAGATGCGCCACTCTCTCTGCTTCTTCTCTAACTGCAGTTCTGAAACTTGTCTCTCAAATGAGCAAGTGAGTTGTGTGTCTAAGTGAGGCGCTAGCCTCCTTATTTATACAAGACTGACACATGTGAAGTGTCTCTTCACTGGCAGGGCCGACTTCTCCAACTGGGTGGTTATAACCACCTTTATTATATTTTGGGGCCTCTTTAATATCTTATGGGGCCGACTTCTTATTCTTCCTATTACAATTATCTTTTGACCAATCCGCAAAAGTGGATTTGGTCCTTTATAATAAACGACATGATCAATCCGCAATGGGGATTGATCCAATGAATAATATATCAAATAATAATAAGAATACACTTTGCAGTTACATTATTTTAACATAAATTAACATTTCTGGTCTCTATGGTTAATATACCCGTGCCATAACCTTGACCATGTGACTATTGAGGTGAAGCACATGTGGAGTGAGCTTTTAGTGCTATACAACTGCCAAACCCTCTGTTTAAATTTCCCCACTGTCTCTACCACTTGCTGTCATTGACATATATCGAACCCTACGCATTATAGTGAAGGCATTTCTTACCCCAGTTTGAAGTTTTATGGGAGCACTTTTCTTTCTCGGTTACTTGGGTATGGGTTTAATTGGTCTCTTGCTTGGAAATTGTGGAAACAATCTTGTACTCACCTATTCATTGGAAGTTACAGTCTGTTGAAGCTTGTGTTATCGATAACAAATGTTATTTATCTTGGTTAAATCGTCATGTTCTATTGTTTGCAAAAGCACCTGTGTTTGAAATGGTTGATGCTTGAATTGAATAATACTGTCCATAATGAAATTAAAAAGGGTTGCATTGAATGATGGTTTGATTTAATTATGGATATGAGTTTTTTTTTGGGAGAATTGTGCGTGACCCTATGGGATTTAAAGAACCATTGTTGGGGTTGATATTATGAATCGTGGCTCATCCACTCTAAGATTAATGTTGTATTATTGTAGCGATTATGATGTTGTTCGTCGATTTTGTTATATAATGACAATATTTTTATCATGGTTACTTTGGTTAAATAATTATGGGCATATCAAATATTTTATTGTGTAATACATTCAGAGGCTAGCAAACAATTGTTTTAAAGAAGGCATCAATTTGGATTATTGTTTTGGAAACAAAATATTGTTTAAACTTCAAAATTTTGGACAAAGATATATTCTTATTGCATCAGAGGTAGCATGTTTTGATTTTTTTCACTTGAACAATATCTGTAAAGTTTCCCTATCATTCTACCATTTCTCGTTAATTACACTCCCTCCATGATCCCGATTTCCCTTATTTCATCCATATTTCGTGATATAAATTTTAAAAGAGAAGTGTGTGTGGACGCAAAGGAAAGATAACATAGCAAGTGTTGAGGACTAATATTCTTGATGTTTTTATATACATAGTTAATTATCTGGTTAATTGTTGAACAATATTTGTAAACTGATTCAGTCCATGATACCATTTTTCGCTAATTACACTCCCTCCATATTTCCCATGAACCCTATCATTCCATGTTCACATGGAAATTAATGAATGATGTGTTATGGATGGATTTTCATGTACCTCATGTCAATTTTGGAGAATTTTTTTTATTCATGTAAGCAGAGTGTCATGTATGGTTTATTAAGAGCTTCATTTCTCACAAACTGTTGCTACAGGATGATATTTTTTTAGTAGAGGTGACAATGGTCGAAATAATAGAGGCAATGGAAATTGGAATCAAGGCCATAGGAGGCCTAGATTTTCTATCCATTTTGATGTTGAACCGTAAGAATTGAACCAACTGTTCCAAGCTAGGTTCTTTAATTGGGTTGCCCATGGGATAATTCACCCTTGACCAAAAAGACCCCCTTTCTAGCCTCATAATATTCTCGGTATTCCCGTTCCTCCACATGTGTCTTTGTAGCCTGAAGTTCCCACAAATGATAGTTGGAAAGAAATTGTCCACCACCTGTCTCTCACCATCTTGGTTGGCCCACTATTTCATTACCTTTACCACCACTTGTTAATCCCAATGTTCAAATTTCCCGTGTTGTCTCTCCATTTCAATCTTCACATGCCAGTAAGAGATTAAAAATGGATATTCCCCAACCTGTGCAAGACAAAGGAAAACCAGTTGCCTCCCCTTCTTCTCCCTCCACTGATTCCTCTAAATTTGTGTATTCTCACCTTCATTTAAAGGATGAATACTCCCATGTGATTAGAGAGATACAACCCCAAGGGTCTAATCAACCATGGGCCACTTCAGAAAAATTTAAGGGAAACAACAATGAAAAAAGGAAAATTGCCTCACAAAGTGGAAAATATGGTTTTTAAATTATGTTTTATGTGATTCAGTTGATGAGGACAATGTTTAATGGTTTTTAACATATTTTGGACAACAAGCCTTATTTTTGGATATTTTGTGGATAATGTGGATATATATTATTTTTGGATATGATATAAATTATTGTTGATATTTAAATATCCACTTCAAAAGATATTCAAGGGAGTTACAAGGGTGGTATATGGTCTAAATGATTATCTTTTTTGTGTTATATTTCATGATTTAAAAAGAAGAAATGATGGGAGTCACAAGGGGTCCCACCTACTTAGTTATTATTAATTAAGACCCTTAATTATATTATTATTATTTATTTCTCCTAAACTAATTAGTTAAGTTAAATCAACTTAACTAAAGAAAGTAGTTGAACTACTTCAACTTATTGGGAAAGAATAAAATCTCAATGAGAAGAAGAGACAAGGGGAAAATAGAAGGAGGAAAACAAGACTAAGGTTTGCTCTTTAGTTACATGAGATAGTTTCAGTTTTCATTCATTTATAAGTTTATTTGAAAGCCTAATTCTCTTGTTGACAACAAGGTCTTATTGTAGACAGAAAGGTTCAAGACTGAACCATACTTTTCAGCCGCTTGTCTTAGAGGTGTTGATTAATCCTTGCTAGTCTGTGTATCCTTTTCTGTTTGTGAATTAGCTTTCATGGTTGATAAAGGATATCTTGTAGAGTCAAAATTGTAGTAGTTTGTGGCAAGATGATCTAGATTATTAATTTTAGTTTTACTTTACTGTGGGCGTCTTTTTGTATGGTGTTCATCGTAGATCTCTAAATCAGACTTTTGTCCATACCCTTGCAGGGGTTTGTAAAGAGAAAAACACTTTTGGTGTCTCACAATGAAATAAAGTCAGATTGTTATTCCATCTCATACATGTGTTTTCGTGACTTGGTTACTTTTTCTCTTTTTGATTTCCATGTTTACTTTATCGTAAAATATTCATACATTCTAGTAGCTTTTATAATTTTTTTTTACATTGCAACATATTTAACTATAAAATCAGCCTCAGTCCTTGTAATTAATACTTGCGGATTGAGTGAATATTTTGAGGCTATAAATCCTGGGTGACATTGCCAACTACTAAAAATTATTGAGTAAGGTAATCCTTACCTTTTCCTCAACATTTATTTGGCGACCATACTGGGGAGATCTTCCATATCTCTCTGGTTGATTGTATTCATGATTATCTTTGAATATTTATGTTTTTTGTTTATGATTCTTTGACTGATTTTTCTGATGACAATACCTTCTACAAGGCAACCCAATATTGAACACGTTCTTAAAGACTAGACCAACATTGATTTGACTTTATTCAATAATATCCTAGAAACCTCTAATACCTGGGCTGAGCTTGAATTCTCGTGGGAAGTAATTGAACAAGATATAAGTATCCGTGAACGTTGGGAGGCCAGACAAAGGAATCCTAGAAATCAGTCCTATCCCTCCTTTTCCTAAATTTTTGATCTTCTTTTTCATGTCGTCAAATCCTCGCATTTCTAGAAGAAGAAGAGGATTTTCTGTTGAATCTACTCCTATCATTGAAATAGGAAGAATAAAAGCCATTTTTTCAACCCAATAAAGCACTCTAAAGAGGAGTTTGTCTGACTCTGCCAACTCACCCTTTTCCCCCTTACCCAACACTCCCAAAATGGAATCCATAGGTGGCGCTAGTGGTGCTGGAGGTGCTTCATCATCCCAACATTCAGCCTCATTGATAATTAGTAGTTTATATAGCCATCAGGTTCTGATCCAATCTGTTACCAATCCTACTAAATTTATAAAGAAATACGAGATTTTTCAGTTTGAAGAAGATGTTACTACTACCTCGTGGCACATATCTTCTCCCTTGAATCTAGCACCTGCTACTCGTCTGTTACCAAAATTTAAGGAGCATGTTCCTAGGTTATCGGGAAATAAATTGTCTTTACAAATGAACATCTAGTTGCATTTTCTAATGCTTTTCACAATATCGAAGCTAACGGTAACGATACTTGCATGCGCTTATTTTCCAACTCCCTTCAAGGGAAACAAACATATTATTTCTTTGATCTCCCTCCAATGATCCTTTCCACTTGGGAAGAGTTGGTTTATTGGTTCAAGTCCACTTATGGACAATCTAAGATCCTGGTTGAACAGTTAAGAGAATATAACAATATTTCTTACAAAGACGGAGAAATTATCAAATCCTTTAACCTTCACTTCACCAAACTGTACAATCAAATCCCTAAACTAATTCTCCCCCAAAACCAAGCTGCCTTCATGCATTACTATAATGCGCTTCCCTCTCTTTATCATCACAGTCTCAAAGAAAAGGTTATTGACAATATTGGCTCCACTCTCCACACTTGCCTGGAGTATGAGGAACAACTTGAAAGAACGATTCTCCCCAAAGGAGACTTAGTCAAACAAACATATATGTCTTCCATATTACAACTTTTACAAGATATGAACAATTGAATGATAACATATGAACGAAAAGGGAGTGCTTCCTCGCTTACTCCTGGGGCATCATATTCTTCCTCAACACCTTTTGGTAATACCAATGAAAACAAATTTTAGCCCAAATCCATCATGTTTCATAGTTGGTGTAATTTTTGTGAGGAAAATCATGAAGAAAGTACTGGTCAGGTTTAGAAGAGTGCCAAAGATAAAATATTTGGCAAGAAGCCTAAAACCACCATTGCTTTTCTAGATTGGGCAAAACCGAAAGATGTCATGATTATAAATACTAGGAACAAATCTTATGCTCCTAGAGGAAAATATGACCCACTTCGTGCCTCTTCCACTCCAACCTCATCTTCACAAGGTACCAATTCACAAACTGTCAAGGTTCCTGAGAGTCAAGGAGTACCCTCCCTTCTTCCCTTTTCCAAGTATAACATTCTTAACCAATTGGCTAATATCAAGGTTGATGTTACTCTTTTGGACATGGTTTATGTCCCTTAACAATAAAATCATCTCAAGAATTTTATGTAAGGAAAAGATTCCACCATAGCCAATATTTATGAAGAGGAAAAAGAAGAGGATTCCACTGTAAATAAAATAGGTGTAAATAGTTTTAGACACCTTGTAAAAAATACTCAATTTTTCATTTCTGTAAAAATTATGGACAAGATAGCCCATTGCTGCCTAATTGATGGTGGTTCAGGTCTAAGTGTAATGTCAAAAATCATTATGGAAGAGCTAGGCTTATCATGTACCAATGAAAATTCTAGAGGCATTCTCTCCTATAACAGTCTGGAAAAATCAATAATAGGAGAAATCAAAGACGTAACTTTAGTTATATGTGCACATCTCGAAATAAGGACAACCCTTAGCATCCAAGTAATTGACATACGAGTAAGAAACTATTCTATTATCCTAGGAAGAGACTGGCAAGCCCTAACAGGTGGATATATTTCACTCGATGGGATACATTTATCCATTCCCTAGAATGGAAAGAATATCATATTCCTAAAAGAAGGAATAATTTCACCATACATAGAGTGCATTCCTCAAATGAATGTAAATTATCTTGAGGAAGACTTAGGGGTATACTCTGTCTTTGCTGATGAGGGTGACACAACTTTAGAAAAAATTGATTTAAAATACGGTATTTGGCACATACATTTCGATGGATCATGCTCAAACGAGGGCAATGGAGCTAGAATTATCTTATACTCGCCTGTAGGAAAGATTCACAACTTTTCTTATAGGTTAGAGTTCACTTGCACAAACAATGTCACTGAATTTGAAGCCTTATTGCTAGGCATTCAAAATGATTATAACCTTGGTTGCGACCACCTTATAGTTTTTGGTGATTTTGAACTTGTTGTAAACCTTGTACGTAAAATCTACTCTCCTAGCAATAAGTTGATGAAACGCTATACCCAAACTGTTTGGGAACTTATCTCGAATCTGCTATCATTGAACATCACTCATGTTAAGAGGGAACTTAATTCAACGGTTGATAGGTTAGATGTATTTGTGACATATCCTACTTGTCAATTTCTACCTCAAAGGCCTGATTGTACTTTTCAATATTTATATCGTCCTCACATTCCAAATAACGTAGAATCATGGCAGGTTTTCCCTAATGATGAGAGCATCTGTGATTTCATACAAAATAAATCGTTTAAGACTAAGAAAATCATATCTATTGAATATGAAAATTTTCCAAATGGATTGACTCCTCTTGAAAGTTCATTTTCATCAAGTGATGTGGGAAACAAAGAAACACATAAAGAACATGAGTCAAAAAGGAAGGTGGGTGATACCATTTCCTTGAACCTTGGGACCTCCGAATCTCCAAAGATGGTTAAACTAGGTGCCCAATGTTTCGAAGAAGAAAAGGAAAAATTCACAGAACTACTAAGTGAATTTCAAGATGTTTTTGCATGATCATATGAGGATCTTCGTGGTTTTGATCCTGCTCTTATACAACATGACATTCCTATCAAGGAAGGGATAAAACCAGTTAGGAAAAAACAAAGACCCATTAACCCTGCACTTGAGGCTAGTAGTAGAAAAGAGTTGGAAAATATTTTGAAAGATGGTATAATATTTCCAGTTAAATATTCTGAGTGGGTCTCAAACTTGGTTCCTGTTAGGAAAACAACTGGACAGATTCAATTACGCATTGACTCTTGTGAATTAAATAGAGAAAGCATTAAATATCATTTTCTTCTCCCTAATATGGAAATGATTTTGCAACAGGTTGCAGGGTCACAAATTATTTCCTTACTTGATGGTTTCTCTGGTTACAATCATATTAAAGTAAAAAGGACTGACAGATAAAAAACCACGTTTACTACACGTTGGGGCACATTTTCTTATGAACGCATGCCTTTTGGCTTGTCTAATGAAGGTGCCACTTTCTAGAGAGCTATGCAAATATCTTTTGACAATTTTATCAGTAATATTATCCAGGTTTATCTTGATGACTTGTGTTAAGCCCTAATGTTGGCTCATTAACCCTTAATTGGGGCATATTAGATTAGTAATGCTATTTTATTTATGTCGGCTTTAGGCCATTAGTTGTAATTTAGATTAGTAATGTTAT